>OY740769.1:101391761-101724761 GCA_963513935.1 Aphrophora alni | reverse complement strand
AGTTATTTCATACTAACTTATGTATGTAGTGTTACTGAGCAGGTGTAGATTGAGCAGTCTTTTATACTCATACTTTGTCCCACAACATGGAGTATAGAAAAATTTCCATGGAGTTTAACCATGGTGGTTTTGAATGCAGTCTTTCAAGTAATGCACACAGATCTAATTTATGGTGGCTGCACTGACTGATGTCTGCGTGCACAGCTTTGGACTCTGCCCTAGAAGCCCATTACACGCTGTGTAAATGAAATCACGGCACTCTCAGCTCTATCTGCTGCTTGCCCCATATGACTAAATGCAATGAAACTGGGATGCTCTGGCCACCGTCCGAACTCCAGAATACATTAGTCAAATATTTTATATTGTAAAACTTCCGCTACAAATGATGGTGAAATCCATAGCGGCAATTCATAATTCATTTAACTCCAAAGAATTAAATACATATAGGTATTTACATTATTAAAATAATATTATCATTGGGGAGGGGGGGCGGCATCCGAGAGTCCTTATGAGTAAGCCGCCACTGATACATCCATAACTCTCATATAATACTTGTACACTACAGAACACTTACTCCTGAAACAAAAAGAACTACTAATTACTGGCACCAGTTTCCTCACTCTAGGAATTGCATATGCCTTACGAAGAATACAGACTTAAGCTGGCTGAATTAGAACACAGAAGTATACCAAAAGTCTTTTAGGCTGAGGTGTCAGGGTAAAACTCACTTCTTAAATCATTTTAACAAATCTATAAGACTGTGCTATTATACATCTAAAAACATCATTCATAAACTTCACTTAAAATAAACCATCAGATATGCAAATAGTTTTAATTTATGTACTCTGAAAGAAAGAAGTAAACAATAACAAAATAAAACAAACCACTAAACTTTCCATCATATGAATCACTGTGGTTGAACATTCAATGAAATAAAATTCCCCTAAACTACGATAAAACACTAACAACACAAAAACTGTTTAGTTATGTTTATTCTACCACATGTACATATCAATAGCACTTCTATCATCTTTAGAGGTACAATACAGAGATAGCAGTGCTATTGAAATGTACATGAGGTAAAATAAACATAACTATACAGTCTTTGTGTTGTTAGTGTTTTATTGTGGTTTAGGGGAATTTTCTTTCATTACTAAACTTTCCATCTAGCAGTCAATCGTCTTGCTCGAAACTGTCAGTGCGCCTGCCTCAACTGCAAATCATCTCGTCTGAGACAGTCATGTAAGTTTTGTTTACTAGTGTTACTATCACCACATAAATTGTTCAAACAGCTTGTTTTTGGTTTCTATGTAAAGTACAAGAGACCAAATTTTACACAAAATATAAAGTGGGAATTTTAGTTTTTTAGTGGTAGTAAGACAAAAAAATTCAAAAACATCTCATTTTTCCATGTATAACAATATTTTAGTTTGTTTGTTTTTATATTACTCTTTAAAAAATTTAACATTTTCTTAAAAGAGTTAATTTTATTTATAGAGTTACATTTTTTTAGAGTTTAATTCATAGAGTGTTAATTATGAGTAATATTATAGTGTTCTGTGCTTATTTATCAATTTGTGACATGACACCAATGTGCTCATGTTAATTCAAATAACTTTTATAATATATATATATATATATATACCATAAAATTCTTCATCAGTTCTATAAAATAATATTTAGAAAATACAAATCTTTATATAGCTTAAGCATCACAAAATAGAAAGATTTCTAACTTTTTTAGTTTTTTTGGTTTTCTGTTAATTAAAAAAACATATTTTCTAATGATTATGGTACTTGTTTATGTTTCATATTTTTCAGATTAAGCACAGTAAAAAATTTACAACATGATGTATCTAACGTTTATTGTTTAATTGTGACAAATTTTATACAATTTCCTTCCAAAATATGTAATAAACACCTTTTAACCTTGATACCTTTAAGGTTAAAGCAATAGGCAAGGTTAAAAGTGAACATAAGGTTGTTTGGAAGCTCCACTTTTTTATTACATCCCATTTTATTTTCATGATTGTACACTGTCAATGAAATATAGTTATCATTTATGACAATAAATATGAGAGTTATCAATATAAAACTGAATTTTAATCATTTTAACCTTCAAAATACAACAAAATAAGTTGGAAACACATTAAAAATAGTGCAATTGTAGTCCATTTTTATCCAATTTTGCATGTATGGTTCATATAAAATCTTGCATTACGTCCATTTAAATGTCAGCAGCAATAAACTCGAATAATAAATTGCACGAAAAAAAAAATCACATTTGAATTGAGTTTGCCTGTTACCTATAAAATATTAAATAAATACAATATTTTAACTAGTATAATTTAAGGTGTACACAATTAATTTAATGTTACAGGAATTATTAACATTATATTTTTTATTCTCAGTGCAATAGGTTGGCGTCTTGGTCTCCAGTTAGTTACAGTAGCTGTATTCCTAACGTTCTTCCTTGGAACATTCTATCGTTCTGCTTCACTCTATCACCCACAACGTCGTGCCATATTACATCTAAAGAATCAAAAGCGTAAAATTAAAGATAAAAACAAAACAGATGATCGACCACCATTCTTTGACTTCAGCACTTTACGCAGCAAAACTGTTCGTATACTGCTAGTTTCAACAGGAATCAGTGCTTTTGGCATAAATACTCCTATTTTTTACCTGGTAAGTCTATGTTTTATATTAGATCAACTTTTACTGATGTACAATCTATTAACCCTTTGCGACCAAAGTGAAATTCATAGTTTATGTCCTATATCATGCTAAACACCTGCTCGATTTGGCCCTACTATAACTACATTTACCATCTTTCAACTTGTAGCATTTACTGTTTGCTATATCACTTATTGTAATACATTTTTATTTATTTTTTGTTTACTTTGCTTTTCCATATCTATTAACATCTTGTTTAAAAGGAAAACCCTTTTAGTGATCATCGACTTATTTAAAAAAAGGAAGAAAAGAGGATAAATAAAGACTCCAATCCTCGAATACTCTAATATCATCAAGCTCGAAAAAGAACAAGAATTGGTTGAGAGAGATCTGATAACAAAGATAAAAGAGAGAATGAAAAAACACAAGACTTTATGAAAAAAAATTTGTAGATCCAGGTAGTCTTCCTTAGGATTACCAAGGCCGTAATCACTAAAATGAGCCCCCTGAGGGTATCTTGTTTTTATTGCAGAAATTAAACTATGATTTTTATAATGGTAATTTATAATTTTTATTCAAAATAAAATAAGACTTATAGTTTGATGAACAAAATACAGAACTGTTATAAAACCCTAAAAAATAATTGCAATATATATCACATTAAGTTATTTTAAACTAATGGCTTTTTATTTCATTTTTTATTATATTTATCCATGGCGAGGGTGAAAACATCTACCAGGCAAAAACCGAAAGACAGTACTCCCAGAAGTACAGAGCTCACATCCACTGAACCCCCCTCCCTCCTGCCTAAGATCCCCTCCCCTCCAGACTTTATGGTGAGTGCTTAGCAATCTTCATTCTTATAGAGTATATCATACTCTTTCTATCACACCCTTTCCTCTTCCTCCTTTTGAGTTATTATGGATCTAATCAGCTTCTTACCGGCTGTCCAATACTCTTTCTTTCTACTCATACAATCAACCAGATTCTCTACATGTGTAACACATCCCACGACACACCTGAACTAAACTATTGGTACACTTTTTACAACAAAATTTAATAACATAATTGTTTTAACTGTGAAATTGTGTAAAATATTATCCTACATTCATAGCTGAAAATTCAGTGAGCATTATGTCAAGTGATGTTGTTTATATTGTAATAGTAGAAATATCTTCTTTTATTAATTACTGTAAAAGTTAAATGCAGAAGAAAAAATATAGCTGAATCCAAATATGATAATGATTTTTCATTCAATACATAAGTAACGATATGTTATCCAACAAATTTGTCTCATTTGAGAGATGTATTATCTAGCAGATGAAGTAGGTGTGGCAGGACAAGTCACATATTCAGTGACACTGACAAGAACATAACACTAATTCATCTGTAAAGTGATATCAACCACAAAGTTTTAAATTTGATTTTACTGAATGTTGTTAGAACAATACACATTTATTTTTGTTCATTTTTAAACACAAATTTAAGGAAAATAAATTTTGTTTTTTTTTAAATTATGCAATCTTTCTCACAAAATTGAACCATGAATTATTTGTTGTCTTTACTTTACAGCTTTGTTAGACCACTATGAGTTCTGCCTATATACTAAAAGGCTCTTTCTTCCTCCTAAACCTACCTGAGGCTTGTGCAATTCTTACTGAATCCCCCATCCTCTGAATATCATTATATATCAGTACCACAACTCCAAACATTAACCACTGAAAACACAAATAGCTGTAACTTAATTCTTAAATACATTATCGAGGTATTAATCTTCCCGCACCTATTACAAGATGGGTCAACCCCCTAATCTATTTTGTTGAATTCTTGGAATAGTGCCCTCTTAACAAACCAAACACACCCCTCCTTCCACTTCCCTTATTCAAACCTGGTGAGTGCCTTTTCTTACTAAAACATTGCATAGAGATTTCCAAAATATTCCAACTTAAATTAAACCTGAAAATGGCAATCCAAAAAAAGGTCATAAAATGTTATAAAGACGAGTGAACCTAAGGATGAGCCTGAGCCTAATACTATGGTTTAGCTTCCTATGTGAACGGTACCACATCGGTTCCTATGGTAACGGTTCCTATGTACAGAATAAGTACTATACTTAAGAAATATATAGTACACACTGTTTTTAGTACAGTTAAAAGTATTGGACACAGTGTGAGATCCATCAAATCAACTGTCGAACATGAAAACGGCGTGGACAATAATCCAAAAACTACGCTAAGAGAACACATTTGAGCTGACAAAAATGGAAATCCAAAACAGTCCAGCAGTGGCAAAACAAACATTTACAACCAAGCAAATTGGTTTTCAATCAGTTAAAGCTTGTTGATAGTGTAGATTGTTGAAGGTCTAGAAAAGATATAAAGCAATTGAGATTATATTTAAAATACCAATAATGTAAATTATAGAGTTTAGTGCTACAAGTTTACTAATTTGTGAAATATGAAGTTTAACGACAAATACTAACATTTTTATCGTTATGAACTACTAAAGTGAACTTATCAAAGTGAATACCAAAGTGAACTAAAGTGAATTTATCGTACTGAAATTTTAATTTTGGCTAATGTGGTCGCCATTATACATTTTTAAGTGTTGTAAAATAAACATTATGTGTAACCCCAGGGTCTCATTTATAATAAAAACAAAACTTAATGAGCTCACTATAATGATGAGTTCGGACTTGACAATTCGAGGGAACCTGGCTGGACCTACACATTACTTAATTCTGTTTTGGTTAGAACCTCCTCTTTCATCTTCCATATCAGGCCTCTCATGACCAACTCTTGTTCTCTTCTGATTTTGAAGGTATTAGAGATGTATATTATACGTTTCCCCTGCTTTTTAATAAAGCGATGTAACCGATATTTTTTTACTCTTAAACAAAAATGGGGGGATGAACATTTTGAACATCTATATGGACTATTATTTTAGTTTTTAGTGATAATTGAAGAACGGACATTTATGGGTAAACAGGACCCTCTCATTTTGGTCCTTACTACATTTGAGTTCCCAAGTGAACTTTGGGAACTGTTATTTCCCAACTACATACAAAAAAAATAACATTTCACAAGTACAATAATTTGAAAAACTTGAGTAATCATTTTTATATTTTCAAATTTATTTGTGAACGACAATTAATTTTACATGCCGTTTGGGATTTTTTTCTACAATTAAAGTACTTTTTCCCAATTTTTAATAAAAAACATCATTTAAAGTTCATTTTCTTTTTGGACATTTAAACAAATTTAAAATTCAAATCATTAGAATCAATTTTGAACAAATCAAAGTTGTGTATTTCATTTGTGTGGTAGGTATTATTAATTTTCTTCGTACAATTTTGAAACATGTGTTGACCCATCTCAAGCTTAAAATATCATCAAGTATCTAATTTTACGCAAATTGATTCTACTGTTTGACTTTATAGATTTTCCTTCATAGAAGGCCAATTTATAGATATATGACAGATGACCTTATAAAAACCTCTTTTCAAGATGAAACCTAAAATCTCTTATTGTGTCTTCAAAATATGAAATAAATTTCTTACACAATTAATTGTTATTTATAATAACGTTGTATAAAATTAATAAAAATAAAGGGTACTTACGTATTAACACCACCGCAGCAACTTTGCGCATATATATATATAAGGTTTGGCCAGGTGTTTATGTGTGTACATATAAACACCTGGCCAAACCTATCATGATATATAATTATATCGCAAAGTAAGCAAATATTGGTGCATATATATATGCGCAAAGTTGCTGCGGTGGCGTTAATACGTAAGTACCAAATAAAGTTATATATTTAGTAAGAAATTAAAAGAAAAAATAATAAATGGCTATACTTATACTGATCATGATGTTAATATCTTTGGTTTTTCTGCTATAAAATTTCAATTCTTTTTTAATAGGAAGTTTTCATTATGTAGAAAACCAAGCACCCAAAGAACATTTTATAAGTTATTAGAGCTTGAATTTACCTCCAACATTTTATGTGAAAACTAGAGTAATAGAATCCAAGGTATAAAATAGCAAATAATCAAAGACAAAATTACTATGTAGCTTTCAAAACTTTATTAATTGAAATAGTAGTGTGATGTTTTTCCTCTTCCATCACCAAGTGAAATATGATACTATTTATCAAGCTGAGAAAATACACAAAATGCATTTATACAGTTGCAAACTTTTGAGATTTATGGAAGTCGTATATTAATAAGCAAATATTTATGTATGCTTTTTTTATGCAATTCGTGGAAATTAATGAAGATGGAATGCATTAATGCTTGACTAAAACTACACATCATAACAAACATTTCTCAGTAACTTTTAAGTAAAATTTTACAACTTTGAAAATAGATGCTTTTGTCACAAACTTTATGTTAAATTAATAGGACAATGATGCTTGTTCTACTTCCCAATTTGAAATGAATCAGATTATAAACAGACTACTAGTGAAGCAGATATAGTGTTTTGTTGATTGAATTTAGAGAATATTTGAAGCTTGAATCTTTTTCATGGTTTATCGTGTTTCCTCATCTACCTAGCTCTACAAGCAAATCCTTGCACCTTCCATAATTTCAAGGATTTTGATGTCTTCCAAAACCTCTGATGATTATGATGTGGTACACTAGCCCTCACAAAGTGCCTTGGGAGATATCCTCAATCATTAAGTGTTTCCAGAAATGGTCACATCCTTTAAAACACTGTTATGAACCTGTTTTAGATGTTTTTTATCTAGCAAAGACCAAAGTCGCTAAGTTTTGACTTTTGATTAGACATTTATGTGTTTCATGTCCACAAACTTGTCACCAACTACTGTATTGTTCTTCTCTGTTATCTCCTTTCTTAGATATCTATCTCAGTTATAATTTATTTTGACTGGACAAGGTCATCAGGGACTGAAACATTTATAGCTGAGTAGATCTAAACTGAGTCAAGTGTTTTTAATGATGCTTGACTGTCTCACAGGATTAGATTATTTTTATCCCTATCATCTGTGAATCCTATGTAAATCCAAGCTAAAATAAGTAATATCTCAGATAGAAAGATACTGAAACTATTTTTTGGTAATGCAATATATAAAACACACCTAGAGCTTTGACCTATGAGGCACCAATCCAGTTGTCTGGTTGCATTTCAGCCACAATGAGCTTTTTATACTTAATGTCCAGAGACAGGTAGGAAGTGTGGGTAAAAAATTGATTTGGGAAGTGTCTTATCCCAGAGAAAGAAAAATCAAAGTAGGGACATTATTATTTTTTCCAATCAACTTGACAAACCACCTTTCAGGAGCCTAATTAAATGGCTTCCAAATACTTGTCGTACACTTGACAAAAATCTAGCTACACAACTCTTACTCTACTCAAGGGACCTCCATCTGGAGATCTAGAGAGAGATCACCTCCGTCATTTGAGACCTACACAAAGGGTTTACACATTATCCAGGCAGCAATAATAGACATTATAGTTTGTTTCATTTCATTTCTTTATTGTTCTGTAAGACCAATACATTCTTGGTATAGAACTAGTCATCCAATATACATGCAATATTAATTAATTTAAGCGATAATAAAATAATGATTAATTAGATAAATAACAGACAATGAAACTGTAACAGATCAACAATCAGCAGGACTATGAATTAAAACATTCTCAACAATAAACAATTGTTTATTAACAAACTCATTATTAAAGCCTAAAATACAATGAACTACTGAACAAATAATATATATTTGTACAAATCACTTATGATTTACATTACTTGTTTTACATTACAAAACAAAAAACAAGTTTTATTAAATCACACAATAAAAATGTGTTCAAAATAATTGAATATCATTTATTCTAAATAATTCTAAAAGAGAGCAGTTTAAACAAATGCACATAGAAATAGAAAACATTTTACTGTCATTAAAACTATGACAGCTGCAACTGACATAGCCAATAATAATTACAAGTATGCAGTGACCAACACAGACAACAGTGAAGAGTAAAAAACCAAGTCATTCATGTCTGCATCCATGAACTCCTGGACCTACTCACTCCTGGGCCACACTATAGAAAGACCTACCTTTCAACCATTTTCCTCAACACGTGAAAAATGTCTCACAGAGACCAATCTAGCATTTTCACAGAGCCTATTCGAAAAAACAACACCAATATGTGTATGGCTGTTTTGGGTTTTAACAAGTCTAACAAACGCTCCATCAATAAAACGTTTATTCCTGGTATCATGTCCATGACAGCTACTTCACAATTTTTACTCTTCCATGTGTTTTAACATATTGAGGGAAGAATATATTCTACTTAGAGTTAAAATATTTAACTTTATAAAAATTTACCTACAATACTTTTGCTCTGAGACTCTTTTTATAGCTCTAATTGCCTTTTTGCCACAAGAAAACTTGTTTTGCCGAATTACCACCACAAGGTTACTACATAAAGCAGGTACGAATGGAAAAAGGCAAAATAAGCATTTGTTACTAGGCTTATATTAGTACTTAATTTCAGCTTTTTTAGTAAATAAACAACTTGTACTAGGCACAAGTAATTTTTATGAGTCATAGTTATATAAGAGTATGTTGTAAAAGTAATAGTATAAGAAGTGTTTATTTTCTCTAACTTTGAAATTTGTAATTATCATTGCTGTTATATAGGTGACCATGATAAATTGATGGGGAGCTTATCTCATTTAGTTTTAATGCAGCATCAGTTTTATAAACATAAATAACTTTACTAAATATTCATTTAAAATTTTAACTTTATTATAGATATGACATTATTAAAACTATCTGAACTTTTAGGCTCACCAGGCAGAAGAAGATGGTCTGGGAGACACAGCATTGCTCCTACAGACATACCTTGGATTAGCATGGACACTAGGATGTGCCGCTTTTGGAGTAGTGGTTGTCCACAATTCAGTTGAGTGCCGTATAGCACGGCAATACTTGTGCCAAGCAGCTGTCTTCATGTGTGGCATTTCCATTTTGGCTCTAACAGCTGTCCATGGCAATCGACAAGGTTACATTTTGTTTGTATGGATTTACGGTATCTTCTGCGGAGGATACCACTACTCACTTAAAATGTATACTTATGAAAGAGTTAGAGCCAGGAATTTTGCCAGGACATGGGGTTTTGTGCAATGTTCACAAGCAATACCTATAGCTATTGGGGTACCAATATCAGGTAAATGAAACAATAATAATATAATAATCATATAGTTTATTGAAGTAATAATTCCTTGGCGACTGCTTAAATCTGATTTTGACACTAATTCTGTTTCTTAGCAATTACACAACCCATTTGAATGAAACTTTGAACAAACCAAGATACAAGTCTGACAAAGCCCAATTTTCAAAATTTACTGTGAGATCTGAGATAGTCAAAGTTGAATGCAACTTAATATGAGAGTAATATTACTCCTAGCAGCAATAAGTATAATTTGAGTTCAAATTAAATTAGATATTACTGCTGTTGAATATCAAGGTGTATGAAACTGATTGCTATGGAAATAAATTTTGTTATTGTCTCACTAGGTAGCAATTTCCTTTGCATCCAATTTTATACAAAATATTATCTAACAGCTGATTAATATAGCTTAGCCCACAGAGTGAATTTCTAAACTTTGTATAAAACGCTATGTCTACAATTTGTATACACTGCTGAGTTAAGTTGAGGATTACAGTAGTCAACTGATCAAAAGAGATGTGTGCCAATGAGGTGAATACCTAATGGAATTTTTTGTAGTGAACAACAGTCTCTTCTTAAAGAAAATCATTTGTTTTGTGCTTTTAAATGATGTTTTCATCTCTATTTTAAAACACTTCCGGAACAATGGAGCAAAATGAAAAGAATATATCTAAATTGCTCTTGGTTCTCTCCACACTGTTCTTGTCAAAATTTAGATAGTGTTCCAGCCATTCATTTATATTTACTGTAAGCAAAGAATAGAATGAAATTGTCACTTTTAATAACTATCCCAATTAATTATGTTCCATGGTCAATGAAGTTCTTGTTTGAATATCATCTGTGTAATAGGATATTTAAAATGATTTCATATTTGTTTACTAATTATGAAGATAAAGGATATCCTTTTTCTTTATAGCGGTAAGCTAAATGTAGAATTTCCTTTTAGTAGAGAGTAATTAAGAAGTTTTATGTTTGGTGAAATATTGATTTATGCCCAATTTAAGCTGTTTGAATATTAATGAAGTGATAATGACTTTATCAATATTCATATCTTGAGGCCTCTAATTTAATGCATAGCTTCTCCTATCTCATACAAATTCCTCTGTGTTTTGTACATTAATTACTATAAAGGATGCCCAAAAAGTAAGTTTTGATAGGCTATTAAACGACAACAAATCATACTTAGAAATCCTTATACCTTACACTACATTTTATTCTGCAACTGTTAATTTGCTTGCCACAGTGAGGCACCTAATGTTTTGCCTACAATACAAACCACATGGTAACAGCTTTATTGACCTTGTTGTTATTGAAAACTGCTGGCCAGCGAGGGTGGATTTTTAAAGCATGAAAATCACTTGGTGTCAGGTCTGGGTTGTAGAAGGGATGATCAAAGTTCCTAGTCGAACATTGTGAGGAGATGTGTTGCAGCAGTGGTTTAGGGTGAGTATTATGAATCAATAAAGTGCCTCAGGAAAAATGTCATATTACTTATTTTGCATCACACAGTCCAATTTCTTAAGCATTTTGCAATAGACACCTCTATATTGATTGTGAAGTCCTGAGAATACAGCAAGAATTCCACAAGAAAAACTCATTGTTTGTTTCAAACATTGTGCATATAATATTTTGAGTGGAAAAAATCCACTTGAATTTGTTCCTTGAAATTCTCATCTCTAGTGGCTATAGCTTACAGCTTAAGAGATTGTTGCCTTGCTCATTTTATTGTGTCAGAAAGGTCAATGCACCACACTGCTATTTCATTTTGTTGTTCCTTAAGCATCTTCGACAACCAGTAACATACAAATTAAGAATTTATACTGTATATTCTCAGACATAATTCCATGAAGAAGTAAATATGAATTTATTGAAATGCAGTAAAATCTAATGTAATATAATCTATTCTCTATAATAGTCTCTTCATACACCAAATCTTCTCTAAGCAAAGACAGTTACTTACTTCATTCATCATTGTGCACATTCTAAATAAAAAAGTTGCACCTATTCTCGATACCATTGTATCACTCATTGCATGTTTTCTGTAAATATCAATGATTTGTAATTTTCAGCTAGTTTAACTCCTTGTATTCAAGAAACAGTTCATAGACTGCATTTCACATGCGGCGAGTATCTTATTATTTTTTTTTTTTTTTTAACTATAAAATCATGATTCTTACAAGATGGCCAAATCTCTAAAAATGGTATCAGTGCTTTGTCAACAAATTAACTAACATCCCTTCATTCATAACATTACAACCTCAGTAAACCAGTAGCAATTTTTGGAAAAGTAACTCATTTCTACATATCCCTCTTTCTATAGTACTTTTATACTCGTATCTACATTATGTAATGAAATTATATTTTATTCTATTAATATGTTTGTTAAGGTTACATAAACGTTGGTTGTGGTGGAAAATCAGGTTACTACTTCAGCTCAACATGTGTGCTTGTTGGAAGTTTATCTTTATTTTTTATTGATCTTCACCGACGTAATCTTGCAAGGCATAAACATGGAGATGGTGCAAGGCAACTCTGTGTATCAGACTCTTGTCCTCAACGTCGTCGCCTCTCTTTTGCCGCTGAACCAGAGGAACTAGTTGTGGTTAGTAACTTGTATTTTTTTTAAAAGATAACTAAGCATAAACTTTGTACAGTTTAATTGTTTTTTTAAATACTCTTAAACTATTATCAGGTAATTCCCAAATTTGGGAAGTTGTTACTTAACTTATAAATGAAGCTAAACGCGAAATATTTAAAACTATTTTTTTTATCATAAATAATTTTTAGTTTAATAATAGTTAATAGTCTCATGTCATTAACTCTCTTACATTCAAGACCTTCATTCTGCCAAATGGCAGTAGACTGTGTTGCTGACACAAAGTACAATTATCATAATAGCAGCTCAAAATTGTATCTTGCAGATTGGATGGTATTTAATCAATCTCATGTATTTAATGATTTAAGAAGGAAATATGTTATTTTCAGATCCTCTGAGTTTAAAAAGTTGATTTTGAAATGATGTCTTCTATCTGTTATCTATTGTTAATGCAGTGAAATAGAGCCCAAATGAGTAGACAATTGTAACTAAATTCTGTATGAGCTTTATTTCATAATTCGTTTTAAATATTTAAAAAAAATTGTACCACCCATAAAACCAAAGTGAAAGAAATTCTGTAAATTTGTCTTTCAATAAATTTTTCTTGAAAATTAAATTTTTGGATAGTCCTTAGAGACTGAAACAAAACATATCAATAGCCATCTCTCTAAATGAACGTTTTAGAATTGTGTTATTTTACCTGTGTAAACCACAAATTTCATCAAAATTTAATTGGTATTGTCTGTAAGCATTATATAAATGTTTAATCTTCTAATGTCCATTGTTCGTTTTTACTTTTTACTCTCTTTTCAAATTTTATGTGGGGATTGTAACAAATATGTTTGCTTGTTTAGACGTTGATTTTATGTCTGAGAAATTTAGTTCATTGTTTGTATACTATTTATGTATACATATTTATATGAGAAGTTAAATCTTTTTACTCATTATACTTCCCTTTACTTGAGTACCTACCAAAATTAAATCCCTTAAATAGCATGATTACAATCTTGATGTACAAAATTTTCTTCTTTATAAATTATTTATATAATTAATTTAGTTTTCCATCATGCATTTTTGTTTAATACAAATAAAAAATATAAATACAACTTATATTATAACCACTAACAAATGAAAATAATTGTAAAGATTATTCCTTTATTTTCCATTAAATGTTCCACACACTATTAAATAAATACATGAACAAGAAGACAACAGACCTATTAGTTTTGTTTTCATAGGTTGAACCACCTGCAACAGTTCCTGCTGATAAGCCAGAGCTAACATGTATCTCAGAAGAAGGTATTGCAGACATGGATTTACCAGATAACTTATTAGATGACCTAGACTACATCGGAGATTGTATTACTTCTTGCAATAAGGTACAGTATTTCAGGTTATGTGAACTTGAATAATGTTTTTAGATTTTATAGCTTCACGTTACCATTGAGAATAAGATTGGGATAATGAACAATAATGATGATGTGGAGTTTCAATATGTTAACATTTAACAATGATTATAAATAAAATTTTATGTCATTGACCAAATTGCTATCTAATATTAATATTGAGACTATCTACTCCAACATTGTTTGAAAACAATCAATATCAGTGATTTTTGCTCAGATCTTTGTCTTTCTTATTTCTTTAAGATTACATGATTTATACTTTTCTTAGTAATATCTAACACAAACCAAGAGAAAACTAACAATAATGCACCAATAACATAATTAAAAGCAAAATTATTCAATTTTGGGAATTTATCAAGGTTAGGTGAAAGCATATTTTATGTTTATTATTTCTTGTAATTATTAAAAACTACTCATAGAACCATTTTAAGTTTCTATGGTAAAAGTAATTTTTAGTAAAAAGATATATAACTCTTAAACTAAGTTTTATACAGTATAAAAGGAAAGTAATAAAAAAGTTGTATTGTGTTGAGTCTATGTAAAGGCCTCTTCACACCGCACGTATTAATACTCCGCCGACGTCTTAGTAAGACGTCTTAGACGTATCTCACAATGATATCATATGGGGTAGTTCAGACCGAGTATTAATACGAAGCCGACGTCGGCGGAGTATTAATACGGAATGGGAAAATACCCCGGCTAGCTACGTGTCGCCGCCGTATCTCGACTCGCGCATGCGCACTGAGCTATGTTCAGCTAGCAAACTTTAATAGCTTTTTTCTGTCATTATTATTAAAATTATATTACATTAACATATTTTTTTTTTAGGTCTTTTTCAGTCTTTCGTTATTACATTAACCATTCTGTAATAATAAAATATTTTGGTTTCATACATACAGCGTAATCCAATGTGTTTTATTAACTGTGACATTTATTATAAGTTGTGTTTTTATTCAACAATAACAATTAATACTGAACTGTTACACTCATTCCTTTATTAACAGTGTATTAACAAAACGCTCATGTCCCATAAAACAATTTTTGACTTAACAAATTTTATACACGTATTTATTTATACGACGATAAAAAATATTTTTAAATTTCGTTCACGATTAATATTTGGTGTATACTACCTTTCAAATGACACCACAATTATAATTTGGGTTCAAAACCATGGGAAAAATGTTTCTTAATATCACTACTAATGAGCGACAAAACCTCATTAAACTCTTCATCACTATCACTTGAATCGGTTTCCATCCAGGGCATATCAAAACCAGGCTCACACCACGGTACTGTAAACGCCATCATAAAATTTAAGTGAACTCTTCATACAACGAGCTGTTGGCAGGTAGCTAGAGGGATAAATACGTCTTCCATGTTGCTTCTGTGTGTGAACGGGGCACGAAAGACGTCGCTGAGGTATTAATACGCCGAAGACGTATTAATACCTCGGCTACGTGCGGTGTGAAGAGGCCTTAACTGTTTTCTGCAAGCAGTAACTAACATTATAGAAAATGAAAGAAATGGCAATTAATTATATTTAGATTAATCACAAATATACTTAACTAATTCACAAATTCTTAAAATAATTAGTTTTTATTAATTTTTTTTGCCTTTCTTTTTTTCCATGTGAAACAAAAGCATACTATTCGGTTGGCCTAAACTCATCTGGATATATAATAGTGTTTGTGTTAGCAGTTAAAGTGTTGGCTTACATATCGTTGATGCTGAGTGTTAATCCTGTAGAATAAGGGATCGATCACAGGGAAAGGGATATTCCTTGTTGTAAGTTTTCCTATTACGGCATCAAGAATCGACAAACTACATAGCATGTCAGTTTGTCATGATTTCAGTTTATTTTTAACTGTGATTATATGTTATCTGTGATAAACATAGTAAACTCATCTTTGCTGTACTTATAGAAAGTATTCTAAAGTGGAAAACATACCTTCGTGCCGTAAATTGTACATGTCTTATCATACTTTATCAAAAACCACAAAATTTTGATAAAACTAAACAATAGTAATTCATAATTATATAACTATATGAAATAATATAAATTTAAAAGCCCTATTTTAATGTAATGTAGTAAAAAAAATAATTAAATATGTTAATAAATAAAGAAGATTTCGTTATTTTTCTAAAACCTTCAAAACACCAGATTGTTTTGTTTTTTTTTGTTACACTCAAAAAATATACTGTAGTCCCTAATGGGTAAAGAAACACTCTAATTTCTACAACAAGACTAAGTTTTCATGACCAAGTTATTATCCTAAGTTGTTACATGTACACAAATTTTGTGCTACACTAGAGTGTCTTATTGTGGCCCATTTAAGTGATAAGACATTATTGTTTTGTTTGTTTCATAGGTGGAGAATTATTTAATGCTCTCAGAGTTTGAAAATAATTTGATAGCAGAAATGCCAGTAATCATGGATCGTAAAGGAAGAAGATGGTCCTTAGCAAGGCAAGCAGAAGAAGAAACACCAAGAGGTGGAAAATGGAGGCTTGTATCTGGTCCTAACAGACTAATCACAGTCATAGACGAGGCTTCTGTCTAGCAGTAATATGAACTTTAGTACCCTTCTCAAAATACTCATCATAGTCAATGTACTTCTAACCCTTTCTATTACTGCCAAATACTCATCACATTTTTACAGAATGTTTGTAAAATAAAGTAAATGATCAAATCTCTAAGCCATCTACTGCCAAAATTAACATAAAATTATTCACAATTATGATAATTTTAAAAGTGTATATATTTTCATTTTTCAAGAAGGTGGTTAACATACAAATTTTCAATGTTGTTGTCATTTCAATTAATTCACTAAATTCGTTTAACTAGCATCAGGAAAATTTTGTTCATTGTGTGTTTATAAATAAAACAAATGGCTAGATCTTGGAGTAATATAAAGCTAAAATCTTTGTAATTGTGGAATATCAAGATCACCATATTTTAACTTTAAGATTTTAAACTCCTTCATCCTCCAATTTCTTCCATAAAACACCATTCACTATACAGTGTTGCCTAGTCCAAGTGACAAACTTCCATGGTTCAACCTCCACCTCTTTAAGTATTAGGTTAACGACATCCTGAACCAGCTCGCTGTGTAGGTTTAGCTATTGGTCAGATCGTGGTCTGTGTTGCTGAAACATATCGGAAAGGTGATATGTTCTCTCTTTTGCCGACAAGAACTTGTATATGTTATAAGAAACAACTATTTCATGCATTTAATTATATAATAATAAATAGCTGTTGCTTAGCCATAGGCCTGCTGGGAATCGTAATTTAATTTCTATCTTTATCCATTCAATCTCCAATACAAATATATTGTAATGATGATTGTGCTATTTGTCCTAAGTAAATGAAACTACTGTATCGAAAACTTCTTTCATTTTAGGGAATGTATACTATTAAATTTAAAACATCCAATATTATACTATTTCAATATCCTGTGTTGCAAGAAAACAGTTCAGAGTTTAAATGGGTTGGAAAGCGATTAATGTGGATTGGACATTTTTATAAAACGCAGATCAGAAAGTATGCAACCAGAAGGTTTTGATTCAACAGAAATATAAAAACAAACCATCTTGTTTTATCATCAATACCTCTCTAAACTTTCATGTAAGCAGTATTAATTGACGAACAATTTTCACATTCCATTTAAAATAACATATTTCTTTTACATAGAGTTACCATCTAGATAACGCGATGTAAACTATTCCCTGTTTCTTCACTGGAAACTAGTTTGCATGTCATTATCCTTACTTTCCTGTTGTTATATATTAAGTTACAAAAATAAATAAACAATAATTTATCTTTTTTAAAACAATATATTTAGTATCACTTTGAGGCGAAATACTTATTAAAAACAAAAAGTCCTTGTTTTTACATTAATTGTTCAAAAGCACCTGCCGTGAATCTTCTGTTATTGTTATATTGTAACCATTTTCATCTAAAACAGATTCAAAAATTTTGAATTATAAAAATGATTTATTATAAAAAAAAATTTTTAACTATAAATTGTCCACCAAAAAATGTTCTGCCGAGTAAATAACATAAGTCCTTGTTTAATTAATATAGTCTAATCAGAGGTATTTGCCAGTATTTATGTTTATAGAAACAAATACATGATATTTCAAGAGTATGAAAGAGTAGCCTAGGGTAATGTTGGAAATTAAATCTAAAACTAATAATGAATTCATTTTCAGTATCTAGGTCACTATTCTTTTAAAGTTTCTTACCTTTGTTTCCGCCAAGTGACCTCTTTTTTGTAATCGTGACGCGTTTCGGGACTTTTATCCCATCTTCAGACACAGGTATATTAAATTAATTTATACTTATGTCTGAAGATGGGATAAAAGTCCCGAAACGCATCACGATTACAAAAAAGAGGTCACTTGACGGAAACAAAGGTAAGAAACTTTATTCTAAAACTAATGCTCTAAGAAATGAAGCCAGAAGTAAAGCTCGGTTTGAATGCTCAAAATAATTATAACTTTATTAGTTGCTATATTCACAAATGACAGCAAATATCTGAATAAACTGCATTAATCATTGAAAGGTCCATCTAGCATTATTCAATTACTTTAAAATAAATGAACTTGATAGGTTGTTTTCTTTTAATATTATTTAAATAAGATTAAAAAATATATTGTTCTGAGTGACTATTTCTATAAATAACAATGCATTTTTTTTTTTTTTTTTTTTTTTTTTTTTTTTAATGATGTGCTGATTTAATGGAAAATGAAATGGCAACAGCCCAATTTTTATCATCTAATTGATTTAATGGCTATGATTGTAGGTTGGTATTTAGTTGTGTTACATATTTAATGAAATGAAGAAATGTATGAAACTGTTGAATCAAAATCTATTTTAAATTGTCATTAATTTAGTAACATTAAGATATTATTATAATTTTTACATATAATCTAATACATCATACAAGTTTTATAATTTTAATAAACGAGAGACAAAAAATAAAGTAAAATATCGATAAATTTAATTTGTTATTACTTAAAAGTAATTTTTAATTTAATAGTTTCTGTAAAACTTTAGTTAAATCATACAATGCTCTATTCAAGGAGATTGTCCTAAGTGAAGAGTGAAGAATAGATCTTGTGTTTGGTGATATAATAAAACATGTATACAATTTTAATATATAACCTTTCCATTTTCTCTCGGTGTCTTCATGAATACATCTAACAAACCTTATAACATCAACAACAGAAACTACAAAATCAAGAAACCAAAATTAATTTTTAAATTGGTTTATCCTTGCTTTTTTTACATGAAAATGCTTATCTCATTCAATAGTTTGTACATATATTTGATCTAAATCAAACCTTCAATATTTACTTTTTACGGTTTTTTTTATTTTTATTATTATATCTTTTCTTCATATTAGATTATGGTGATAGATGGTCCTAGAGTTAGGTTAACAAATATAATAAAACGTATCCTGGAATGGTATTCAGATCCCAAGTGCAAGTTGTGTAAAAACCGGATGCCTTTGATTCGTCACTTTTCTGTTTTCTGTTTATAAAATGTATCATATATTAGATGCAACACTTAATTTAAAATAAATGTTTAGAAAATGTTGTAGTACATTGAATGAACCAAGTGCGGTCACCGCTCACTGCCATACTCACTTCCTCATTGTACATTCATCAAGTAATGACATTATATTATAACAAAATCACTTCACGTTTGAAAAAAGGAGACTAGTATTAATAACTTGTAATAATTCTAAACTCAAAATATATTCTGCAGTTAAAATTTTGTTTATATGGTATATTAATTCTAACTACCTACTAGCTGATGCTGTGCATAAATTGTGCTTATTTGTTTTGAGCAATGATATAAACATAACTTCAAACGAAGCTAATAAATTTATAACATCTGATAAGCCATAAACATCTTTGTAAATGTATAATGTTAAAAAACATCTGTTTGAATCATTGTAAATTAAAAAGTAGTTTAGGGTTGCTATAGACCATTAATATTACACTTATGGAAGTATAATAATAACATATTGTTTTTACTGAATCATTTGCAACAATCACTTTTATTCCTCATAACTTAGATTTGTCAATTTAATCATTAGGCCATTAAACATTTCTATATAATATATAGAAATCTTTCACCTGTGTAGTTTTTCAACAATACTGCCTGAAAATAGTCTTTATATTAATCCTAATTGATACCTTCTTTTACAAACCTTTTTTTTTTTTTTTAATTCATTCATATTCACTACTCTACCACTTTCTAGTTCTCTTTTCGCACTAAACCCTCCCAATACCCTTCATAATGTTTTCATTTTAAACTAAATCAAGTAACCTGTAAACTTTTCCATTATATTAACAACACTTGTACAAACTTCAATCATCAAATGAAAGAAAATACAATTTTCCACAATAAACACTTCATTTATACAAAGCTTTATTAATGTTTTAATAACAAAGCCATCATCCTCCGATACCACATGCACACAAACCCTAGTGGCATTGACAGTTCAATGGAAGGTTAGTGTACATGTGACAACTGTTATTAAAACATATGTACATAGTCATTAAACATCATCTTGTATTAATTGTACAAATTAAGTATTTATTGTGGAAAATTGTGTTCTTTCTTTTGGCAACTAATTTAATTTTACCTCATAAAGTCGTTTTTAATGGGCAAAATATTCAGTATTATACTCTTACCTTTACTTATTTTAAAATCTGAGGCTTTTACTGTGTAGAAGTTAAACATTATATTATGATAAAAAAGAAAAACATTGATATAATCCACAATAGTTGATAGTCAGAACTGTAAAGGTTAAAACTAGTTTGAAATAAACAACCATTGTGGTTATAATGGTATTTTTTCCTCATAATCTTACCTTAACTTAAAAAAATAATAAAACACCATTCAATAGAAATAACCTTTTCCTAAACATCTTTTTTACACTTTAAAAAATAAAAAATTTACCTAACCACTAGAAATCCTTAAGAGGGAAGGTGGTATCAAAGTTTTAAGAAACCTAATAACATAAGCTCTCTTTTAATAAAGATATAACAGGTGAAACAGAATTTCTTCATCATAATTAGGATTGTGTTTGTTCCTGTTGGTCTAGCAGCTCTTCCTTGATGTGTTGGAAATTCCAAATTCAATCTCTTTGGCAGCTTAAGGCACAAGTGGAAACTACAATTGTTAGCAAATTCCAGTCGCATAGGCTACAATTATGACAACACAAACTCAATGTACTGACCACACAAGCTGTTACGCCACAGGATTAAAATTATTATTAATCAGGAGTGTTTTATACATCCTATTCCACCAGACAAAATCTAGTAAACATATTTTCAAAAAGAATCTAAAATATTGGATAAATATTTTTTATTAAAATTTTCAAGAATTATTATAAGCAATTAAATCTCCTTTTTTCAAATAAAATAAAATATATAAATCGTCCGTGGACATATTGTTTGTGATATGAGTGCATTAGTATAAATGATAATAATAAAATTATAGTAATTTGTAAAAAAGTTATGTGTAATTTTTATAAAACATGTTAAAATTGAAAGCAGAAATAGTAACGTAAAACTCTTGTAAAAATACACTTTTATTTGTATATTTTTTCATTAAGATTAAATGTATTCAATCTACATTTTTAAAGAGGTGTTTTATTAATATAATAAACTAAATTGGATTATGTTTGTATTAAAAATATATATCTTTGAAATATCAAAAGCTATGTTACACATAATGTAGTTTTCTTTCATATCTAGAATGCTTTCTAAAAATTCATTTTTTTTTTAATATAAATTAATTATAGAATAAGAATAAATACTTAAACTCCATACATAAACTGTGGACTGAGAAAAAACAATATAATTGTGTTTAATAACAACCTGTGTATTATGTTTTGGTGTGAATCCTGTGCAATATATCTTTAATCACTATTCAAATGTAAAATTCCGTTTGTTTCCAAGATTTACATTATTTAATTTGTATTTCAAATTCTTTTTTAATATGTGTGTACCATTATTTGACATTTCTTTATTATTTCAATTATTTATTATTTATTACCCAAATTTCAACTTTCAAATTCCATTTTTGTTTATGTTGCAAGTATTTTATTCTAATTACTAGTACCTTCACTTGTTGTATATAAGGTCTCACATTCAATTTTTGTAAATTTCAAAAGTTACAGGAAAATAGTATCATCGTAAGGAAGTGATTGATAGTGAATTCTGGTTGCTCAGGCTAAAATTATGGTGAAAGGAACCACACATCTGTGAAAAACCATCTACAGGTGTAGATATAAACACTATCACTTGAAGCAACAGAACTTGTCTACTGCTAAAATGTAAATGCAATTCACTCCAATGTGCTGATGGATCTAATCATGTCTTTGCAATTTGATTCAAGAATAAACATAGAGGGAGAACATCAATATAAAGTGAGCAATTTTTACTCCCTACACATGAACCACTGTAGAATACAACTATTAGGATTTTGGGTTATATACCAAAATGTAGATTTTTTTATTATACAGGATTTTTATGAATATAAGCACATATTTAAGTAACATAACTATTTAAATGGAACAAATCTTTGTCATGTTTTTAATATATGTCTACTTATTGTTTATTTTTACTTGAAGTATAAGTAATGGCTTGTAAAACTTAAACAAATTTTCCTCATTACATTGATAATGTTTCAATGTTATCAGGAAGAAGTGTCAAATAAAAAAAAAGAATATGATCGTTATATCTCCAATATCTGGGGGGAAACTTTTGTTAACTTCATCAAATACAATAGACTCTTTTTTATGGAACATATACAAAAAAAATCAAACTAATCTAAAACCTGCTTTCAATTCTAACAGTATTAATAAATTGTGAAAACAATTTTTTTTAAATGCTGACTATTCTGTGGTTAATGTGCAACTTTAGAGTAGGTTGAAGAATCAACAAAATATAAACAATTTTTACAACGTGCGTATTTACAGACCAGTGTCTTAGTATTTATTTATAGAATTTCATTACACTATATTATATATATTTAACTCAAATGTTCTAGTGTTAAGAATGTATGAATCATTATTTTTTGTACTGTAAAATTCAGGGTGTGTAAACGTTAAGAGAGACTATAAGAAAGGTTATATTAGTGCAAGTGCCAATGTTTCATAATATTTATTTATTTTTTAATTTCATCGAATTATCTATAATTGTTTTGTTAGCAAATGTATTGTATTTATTTGTAGCTGCAATGCAGTGAAAACGACGAGATTGTTTAAAATGTTGTTGACAATATAATGCTTTGTTAAGGCGAAACATGAAAATTGTTATTTGTTTTTGTTACATTTAAAGATCATTATTGTTGTTTTACCTGCCAGTTTATAACAAAATGTATGTACTTGGAGAATCTTGTAAAACATATACAATGTTAAATAGTAAGTTTACTTTGTTTTGTATGCATTTTATTTCCTTTATCTATGTCCTTGAGAAGGTAAGAAGAAACACGAATGATGAACATGAGAAGAATTAAGTATCTTGAATTATTAACCCTCTTCTTTCCACCTAATTTACATACAGTGGCTCTCTCGAAACATGTTAATATAATAATCCAGCTTCAAACGTACATACTTTTTTTAAATTTAATTATATAAAAAGGTATTTATTCATGTTTATTCAAAACTTAATATGTTATATACATCTAATACTCTGGACTTTAAAGCAATATATATATAACATAGAAAAAATTATTTATGGTAAATTAAAATTTTGTTATTGTATGAAAATTTAATTTTAATTGCATAAATATTTATTCAAATATCGTTTTCTATGTTATGAAACCAAAATTGAGGGACAATTATCTGTTAAACATTATTACAAAATAAAATATTTGCATATTATAATCAATGAAGGAAATCTTTATTCCTTAGAGAGATTACAATCCGATAGTAACTAGTTAACCTTATTACATTGTGGGAAGGTCTGTGAATCACATAATTTATAAATATGTTAATAAAATATTACCTGTTATGTCCGTCTAATGATATTTTTAACACCTGATGATGGATGAGTGATACCATCTGAAACCGCGGTAGTGTTTACCACAAAAAGAAGATCACTAAGATGGACATATAACAGGTATTATTTTATTAACCTATTTATAACCTTATTAGCTGCAAAAGATAATACAATATTCAAATAATACAACATTTCACTGTTATAAATAAAAGAAAAATACTTATGAATCACAATACAATATAATAAATAAAAACATTTGGGATATACATTTCCGTTTTTTATTTTTTATTTATTTTTTTTTTGCTCAAACTTAAAACTCCTTTTTATACCTATTAAATTAAAAAACTTGCTAAAATATATGTTTCATTCTCCTTCCTTTTCTACTGCTACAGATACAAATAATATGATACATCAAAACACTATTATGTTATTATTATTATTTTACAACCGTTACAAAATAATATAAGTGTTATAATTATTAACATATTTTAATGAAAACATTATATTTCCGGAAAACATGTTGATCTTTGTTTTACACTACAGTTCTGTGTGAAAATATTTGACTTCTTGTATTTTATAATACAAGACTATTAGCTAGCAGACATTGTATGCATGGTGTTACCACCTTCCTCAGTGTCTAATCATCAATATCACTTGTTATATCAAAAACCATTATACATTAACTTCCATTATACCATTTCTGACAATGCATGGTCAATTTCACTCAAGTGAAAGATGATTGGACTTGATATCACCATAATAAACTAAACACTAAAGGAAAAAACCTGGGTTTGTTGTGTTATAAAGTGATTAGAGCAAAGTGGTTTTTACCCAAATATTTTCAGAAAATGTCTATCAATACATATTACTAATATCTAATATTTGTTTTTCAAGTTGCTAATAGAATACATTACAATGCAGAAAATAATATAAGGATGAGCATAGGAGTGTGTGTGTTTGTGTGCCAAGATACTAAGGTCCTCATATTGGAGAAGGTTAAACTATCTGTAGACGGAGTGGATGAAGTTAAAATGTATGGTTCTAAAACGAATAATTTACAAAGTATTGGGGTCAATTACATTTTTGAGGGAATCGAAGAAAAATTACCTAGAAAAAAAACATAGATTGATGAAACAAAATGATTGTCTAGCCATTGAATAAATATAACTTAATGTACATACAAAAATTTACATATCTTAATTTACAACCCACAACCTAAATCTATGCCTTAGTTGTTGAAAAATACAATTGTGTAGCCAATGTCAACAACATACAAAATTAAATTACAATAATTACAATACTCAAACATTAAGCCACAAAGCCAAGTGTCTGTTAAATTAGTTTCCATTCATCATTGTATTTAACTGCTAAATCCGTATTTCTGCTTCTTTTAAATGTTATCAGAATCAGCTGTCAAAACAGTTGAAAATAGTACCATGAGCTAGTATAAGCACTGCTAATTGTAAAGCAGCTATTTCTAGTTGTTAGGAATGCTCTGCAACTGCTAATGTTTGTTAGTTGCTTGGAATTCGCTGCTTTGCTAATTAGCACCACATCACTACAGGAGGGGCCGCGCATCAGAGCGGCTGGGCAGAATGGCGGTGCGCCACGCGGGGGGGCGCGGGCGTGGGAGAAATAATGATAGTATCTTTAAAACACAATTCCAATAGGACCATTTGACCGTATTCATATCTGAAAACGGCAAAATTCATTTAAAATTATTATTTAAAAATTGACTACCTGTGATTAAAAATAATGATAATAATAATAATATTTTTGCTCAACAACTTTTTTATAAAAAAATCTAAAAAAGTTTCACCTCCGTAGCGTAAATATTTTATTGATATTATTTACAAAATAACTTACAAAACAAAAATCGGACAATAATTACGCAAATTATCAGTAATACAATTTTGCCGCAGAGATGCTGCTATCTACCGGGCCAGAAACACAACTTTTTCAGGGATGTTTAGCCTTAATCTGTGCTGTTTAAATCGATAATTACCAGTTTGTCCATGTCTTTCTTCAGGATGTGATAATTTGAATTTGAAATAAAGAATCACTTCAAGTATATTTAAATAAATGTTCAGGCAATTATTTTTCCAAATCTTCACAAACTAAAACAGCAAACAGCCTAGTAGCCTGAGGCCATGTTGGAAACTAAAACTAAATTTATAATCTAGAAAAAGAACTCGATTCTAAAACTAAGCCTGAGCAGTCACAGATAATTGATTAAATACAAACGTGATCAGATAAAAGTACAACATACAAGCCTACACTACACAAAGGACGGTAAGCAACTTATAGTAAGGGTTTGAAGCCAGACTACAACACACAGGCCTACACCACACAAAGGATGGTAAGGAACTGATTGCAAGGGTGGAAGCCAAGAGAAAGTTGTCCTAACTGTTTATCAGTGTAAACAACCTTATGCCCCTACTTTCAAGAGTTTAGTCTTTGATCCTGTCATGATTCCCATTTGTATAATAAGCAACAAAATATTGTGTATTAGTTTTTATATACACAAATGATGTCAAATATCCTATTAAACCATATTATTATATTATAAACAATCCATTATTATCAAATAACTATAAAACCAGAATTTCACAAACTTTTTGTTAGCATCTGCTTTTTTGTATGAGAACAACACTAACTAAGCCACTGATTGTCTCTAATCATATCCTATCATTCTTAAATTTGTTTATTTATTTTTATTGTAAACCTGAGTACATGAGGACATTCATCACCACATACTTCTTTCAATAAATAGTATATGTTTCTGTTTCTAATTTAAGAGAATAATGCATTTTAAGAATAACAGCCACATCAAATCTTTAAAAAAATAATATCAAAATATTTAGATACAGATTGGCCTAATTTATTATGTTAAAAAATAACAAAGTTATAGACAAAATTCATATTGTGGATCATAAACCCGATTTTTTTTTTAAGGAGTAAAAGTAAAAATTGTGTAATCATCATCATTTTAAAAAATAAAGAGCATAAAAAAGACCCCTAACCCTCTAATAGCATTACAATTGGAAGAAAACAAGAGTTATTCAAGAGAGACCTGATAGAAAAGATCAAAGAGAAGGATCTAACACAAAGCTATATATATTATGATGAAGAGTGTGTATTCAACTACGTACATTGGGATTGTCAAACTTGTACTAACTATAAATGAGCCTCAGAGAAGTTAAACATAAATAGATATGTAAACAATTAATTAAATAAATATGTGTTAGAAGATCTTAAAAATATATATAAAATTAACCTCCTAAGTGGCCTAATTTTCAGTTTGAGATTCTATAATATAATTATACAAAACCTTTTCTTTCTTCAACAAGGAAATGCATTTTACACATTTAGCTCCTTTTTGAAGCTATTTGCCCAGATTATTTTATTAAGCTCCTGTGAGTGATGGTACCGTATTGCATTTAATTTAACAAACTTTATTCTTGAAATAATTTCTATTCATTTTCATCCTTTGTTGATTATATATTAGACCATGTTTGTAAAGCAATTGAAATATATTATGATTAGTTGGATTTTTTTAATAATATCAATACCTAAGAACTCACATTCTTAGGCAGCTGTAGAAGGTCGAAATCATGTGCTAATAAACAGCTGATTAATAATAAAAGTCATACAATCAGTCATTTTTCATTCACCTTTAATTTCAATTTACTTCAGTACAAACATGATAAATCATTGAACATTCCATTTCACAAATAAGTTACCTATTTCCCAACGAACCATTCACTACCAGTAATTCTTTCATATTAATATGTTAGCAATCATCATTTAATATTTATTAATTAAAAGTGTTTGTGTAAAATTATCAAAATTAACCTAGATGTTTGCTAATTAGGCCACACTTTTAAATAGACATTCATATCCTTACCAAAAACTAACAGGTATGTTACTTTCAACTCATTAATATTATTGCATAAATGAAAAACTAGTTAAATTTAAAAATACCCATTGATAAAACTTTTCATATAACCTATATCTTCATTAAAATTATTATTATTTCAGTAATGAATCTAACAAAGAATTATTTATTCTTTGTGTTTGGCCCTTTATTAAGAAACTCTATTAAATTAATAGTTGTATTATTGAAAATTAAATTGTATTTTATTGTTAGGAAAATATTCTGTACAATACAGAACTAATTCAAATAAAATTCATATACTCTAAAGTAGTTAATAAGTAAATATATTTTGTAGAGTTTCATTTCTTTAATGATAATAATTTACCTGTTAACATGTTAGCCCATGGACTGGAGAATTTTAACAATTAGTTATAGGTAAAGCCATTTATAAAAAGGTTTAAAGAACATCTACCTAAAGAGTCATACCACAGTAGTATCGAATTTCACTGAACACCTAATACAAAACAACCATGGATAGGCTATACAGATTTCTCTAAAAATATGTACATACTACATGTATGCAATAAAGGCCATTACATGGACTAATGGGAGGAGTTCCCCATTTACAAGGCAGAAAAAACCAATACTAAACATCTACTAAATGACAAGGTTTTTTCCACGCTAATATTATGTTTGACACTGACCAGAATTCAAAACAGTACTACATCACATCCCATAAGAGATAAGGACTAGAGCGTAAGGAGAAGGATAGATCCAAACCAAAATTACAACATTTTGACTAAACGTTTCGCCTTGACCGGTCAGTTCGCGATCAGGTTAACCCTAGCAAATGTGTTTTTTTTAAATATGTTTTGTGTTGTGTTTTTTTGTGAATCATGTTTTGTGTTGTGTTTTTTTGTGAATCATGTTTTGTGTTGTGTTTTTTTGTGAATCATGTTTTGTGTTGTGTTTTTTTGTGAATCATGTTTTGTGTTGTGACTTTTAAATGTTTTGACGACCTTATGTAATGATATTCCCAATCTGAAGATGGGTACTTAGATAACTGAGACCGCAGTAATCACCTAGTAATACATTGGATTGGACATAAGAAAAATCAGGTATTGGGTCATTCCACGCCAAATGAGCCTCGGTGGAAAAAAAAAATTCATTTTTGCATATTATTTTATAAGTCAAGGTTAAGTTAATAAGTTAAAGTTTTTAGTGCAATAACAAAAAAATATAATTATGCAATCGACTTTATTACCAGTTTTCTGGCCGAGTCAATGTGTTTGAAAAAAACATTTGAGATTGTATTCAACCTAAGTATCTAATAAGTTTATCTGTAAATTAGTATTAATTTTTCTGTTTATAGTTATTATTAGGGCCTATTATTACAGCATTTAAATAGAATTAAAACAATTTTTGTCAGAATTTGTTTTAGTTATTGCATTCAACATGTAATTGATATTATTATTTTTCAGTAGGCTCATATTTTTATATAAAAAATAAATAAATATTACTAAAAATTAACCTAGTTTAATATATTGGTTGCTGAGATAAAAATAATATGTGACAAGAAAGTTATACATGTAAGACGAGTTCCTATAAGTATACACATTGGATGCTGTAACACCCGTTACATTTAACTGTAATACCCGTTACAAGAAACAATATTTTTTACATTTAAACTTCTACTTTAACTTTTTTTTAAACTATGAATTCAAATAGAGGGTTCTTATCTAAGTAACATACCTTACAATGATTAAATAAAATTGAAAAGATTCACAGAGTTTTACTAAACAAGTTAGCATAGTAAATGGTCAGGTCCAAATCATGTAACATGCGTTACGCCTATGTTTTTACATTTTATCACATTATGGAACATTTTGTGCAATTCCTAGAAACACCAATGTATGCAAATTACCTATTTTTATATAATTTAACCTCCAAAACTTAATTTATACTTTTATTTGTTTAAATGTATTACTTTTATTGTGTGCACATGTAACACCCATTACTATGGAATAGTCCTACTGTACTAATTGTTATAATTTACCTTGTAGAATTGAACAGTTACAGGCTCACTTTTTGGAGAAAAAAAATTGACGCATTATATGGTAACGGAAATAGTGGTAGTTCTTAGAGTTGCCATATATTGAGAAATTGCTCCTGAGACCTTATATATATTTGTTAGAGGCAAAACAAAATGAATAATGCATACATAATCATGAATTGTAAATTTTATATTTTCAATACACCTATACATAGCCTACTTATTCTTATAACTTTTATACTTAGCTGTATTCCAATAATAAATTATTTAACCAATAGACCAATAGTATTTCTTTCTTTTTGATCCTCTTTAGTTGGTGCTAACACCCTGGCCTGTTCCAAGAGCTTCCTCCGTTCACTTATCTCTTGGATAACTCTTCTACACCTTCTGATTCCCATAACCCTTAAATCTAACTCCACATCCTCCAGCCACCTCTTATGGAGGTCTCGTAACTTTTCTTCTTCCCCTTAGCCTACCAACGCAATATTTCTTTGTATCCCTTTGTTTCTTCATCCTCTACACATAGCCTAACCATCAGAGCTGCATTTATTTTCATTTCAACACTAGGTCCCCAAATAGTTTTGCTAAATTACATTTATACACATTTTATAAATGTTTATATTAAAGTCCTTTCAGTCCCAACTTTTATTTGTACCCACCCTACTCACTATTGTCAATAAGTAATTTCATGTTTTTCTGAAATATTATACTACCAGTATTGTTTTATAAGTTTTAATATACAATAAATACTTCCAAAATGTTAAAACTAATATATCCTACATATGTAAACTAACTGGCTAGATGTTAGTTTACAAGGCAAAAGTCAGTTAGCAAAATTTATAAAATAAAATAGGGCTGAAATGAAACTTAAAATTGTCATATTTACTTGTTTATTACTATTTCTAAATATAATTTATAATCAATACTCATACGTTTTGAGGTAATTCTGATAAAAATTATCATGTCACTGTCAATTTTGTTCCTAATAACTTGACAAATGTCTTTAGAAACTTGAAAATGGAGTTATCAGAATGTGGCAGCTCCTTTAAATATGATAAAAGTGTGTACAATACAATCAATCGAGGAAGTACATTTACATCTTCAGTAGAAAGTACAAGAGCAGTTAAAAAACCAAGGAAGATAAAGAAAAGTGTGTCTATTCTTAAAGATAAAAAACAAAAACAAAACGATGGATTATGGTGTAAAAACATGCAAAGCCAAAAAGATTCTGATAAAATAAAAGGAAAAAAAGTTTCTACAACCTCAAAAAAAGCAAAGCTAAATAAACACACTATGCCATCTTTTGTATCGTCAAATGTATCTCAAAATATTACACAAAACCCGATGGTGAATAGTAGTAGTTTAATACACAATAAGGGAAAACCAGATGACTTAAAACAGAAAAATATTTTTTATATTTATTCTCAACCACCCAAAATATCTCCAAAGTCTAGATCCTTAGAACACAATGTTTTCGAAAACAATACAACTGAAATAAACAAAAATGATATGGACACTCAAAGTGAAGGGAAAATGTCAAAAATTTGTGTTCCTAATTTACAATTAAATAGTCCTACTGATAGTACAAATGTCATTAGAGATGTAATGATGAGAATATCAGAATGTGTTGGCTCCTTGACTTCTGAAAAATTGTCGTTAAATACTGTCAACCAATTAGGTACATCTTCAATAAACAGTATTAAAGTGGTAAAGAAATCAAAAAATAAAATGAAAAGTGGGTCTTCTCTTAAAGATAAAAAACAAACAAATGGATTAATAAGTAAAATCATTCACAGCCAAAAGTTTTCTGAAGAAGGTAAAGGAAAAAGTGCTTATAAAAATCCTAAAAAGGTAAAGTTAAGTAAGTCAAAAATATCTCAAATTATTTCCGGGAAACCAGAGGTGGATAATAGTAATTTAATACATAATAAGGGAAAAGAATATCAATTCAAGCAGAAAAACATTTCTAATAATCTTTTTCATCATGTACAAAAATTGTCTCAAAAGGCAAAGTCCTTAGAAGACAATGGTATCAATAATATTACTGTGCACACAAATCAAAATGATGTGAATATGCAAAATGAAGAGAAAAAGCCCAGAAGATATACAGCACTTCCTTCGGAAGCATTAAATAAAGACAAAAGAGAGTATGAAGGTAACGGTGAAGTAGAATTATGGAGTGAAAGGCAATGTGATGAAAATAATCAATTTGGTGTTCCTGCACGTTACACGCAGTCAACATTATCATCCAGAATGAAACAAGTTCATAGGCCTCTGTACTTTAATTACAATAACAGATATCCATTTGTGGTTGGTCAGTCGATAAATAAAAGCCACAATCTTGGTATAAATATTCAACAGTTACTTTCATTAATCAAAACAAAACCTATTTCAAAAAATTTAGTACAGAAATATGAAACACTAAACCAGTCTAATTATGAATTATCCATGGAGCCAAAATTATCAAGAACAAAAAGTCATTATCCATCAAATGTCGAAGAAGAGTCTAATTACTGTAAGGATAACAAATCTAATAGTGCATTTTCCGTGTCAAAATTAATAAGAAAAAAACGTCGTAAATGCCCAGCAATTCATGAAGAAGACTTTTCTGAAGAAAAAGAACAGTCAATCGAAGAAGTAAACCTGTGTAAATATAAAAATCCATGGGATGTGGAGCAACCAGAATTTGAACAGGCTAATTTAAATCCGGATAATTTGAGGCCTCCATGTAACTGTATGCCAAAGAATTATACTAATTTTAAAGACGTCTTACACAATCTTCTTAGGAATCAATATTCTCAATCAAGAAGTGATGTTTTTCCACCACGAAGTTTTTCAAAGAAACCTTCCATTTTTTCAAATATTGTAATGGGGAGCAATTCAAATAACAACATCAATTTGGATAGTAACATTCAAAACTACAATATGTAAGTGAAAGCAGATAGTAATTATTTTATTTATAAGTTTATAATGCTAATATACAACAATATGTTGATAAGTAGTCACTAGTATTTATTTAAAAAAGTCTAGTGTATGTTTATGTTACACTATAACAAACACACAGTACACAATTCTCACAAAAAATACACCTAAGTATCAGACACGTTTCAACGACAAGGTCGTCCTCTTCAGTGATACATGAGCTACACCAATCAAACTATAACAACCTTGAAGAGGACACTGAAGAGGACGACCTTGTGGTTGAAACGCATCTGATACTTAGGCATATTTTTTGTGAGAATTGTGTTCTGTGTGTTTTTTATACTGTATAATTTTTCTCATAAATCAAGCTCAACATTTAATATATGTTTATGTTAATCATGACACCAAATGAAAAACTCAACTTTCTACAACAAACACTTTATTTGCAACAATATTTGCAAGGTGTAAATAAAGTATTTGTTATGAAATTTATCTATGTTCTTTTATTTGCCACTTTGAAGTTTATACAAATATTTCTTAGTTCAAATAAAACATGAATGTGGTTACCTAAATATATAATGTGAATTATTATTTATTAAACACTTTCGGTATTTTTTTTTTTTTTTTTTTTTTTTTTTTTTTTTTTTTTTTTTTTTTTTTTTTTTTTTTTGCAATTTGGTGATTATGGTGATGGGCGACACAAAATTGTATTGCCTTTTTTCTTTTTTGTAAATGTCCATTTTAAGGTTCCTTGACCCTCAAAAAAAAGATTTTTATAATGATGTGTATATGTCATCTGTGCAATACTTGAAAGTCAAAATGAGTGTACTGATTTATATTAAACTTGGTATTTGTAAATATTTTATCCATTTCTAGGCATTTTGTTTGTTTGTTTTATTTGGAGTTTTTGTCTTTTTTTCGTGTAATTACAAATTTTTGGGTAACTGTTATAAAACTAAAACAGATCTATTGTGAAAAAGGCCCTATTCATATTTTTGGTTCAACAGAAATTAAAAAGATTGGTTGTCATCTCTTAAAAAAATGCAAATTTGGGAGTTTATGATTAGAAACCTAGAAATTGTCATGAAGCTGTTATAAAAGATTCAATTCCTCAAAATCAAATCTACTAATTTCAAAAATAAAAAAAAACTTTGTTAGACTCTTGTATTAGATATAAGAGACCCAAGAAATAGAAAATTTTAACATCAATTTCTATTCCCAATACAAAATTTTCACTTTACAAAGTATCTCTAGAGAAGGAGAAAGAGAGAAAGCGAATGAATGAATATGTTTTTATTTTTGGGTAAACCTAGTGAAGTTAGGACTATCAAACTCTCTTTGCCATCTTAGCTATTCATAAAACAACAAAGAATAAATAATAATAATGAAAATAATAATAAAAATTATTGTTAATTTATATAAAAATTACTAGTTGTCACAAGTAAAATACAAATTTACTTCACAACAAATTGTGTTATAAACATTGATAATTACATTACATGAATAAACTATAAAACATCACTCATTTTGGCTACAAAGTATGACTTTAGTAACCTTGAAACTTAGAACACAGTGGCATAGCTACATTGTTTGCCCCCCCCCCCCCCAATAACAAAGCCCTCTTCAACTGCAAGCAATTCCACCCCATGGTACTATATGTAATTACTACTGGGTAGTATTAGACATTTTTACTCCTTATTGAAATGAAAGTAAATTAATTTAAGCATAGAACTATCTGTTGGTAACAATGTACTTAAATATGCTAATGCTCTGAAGTATCACACTCAAAAGTACATGCAAGCTTTAAGTTTAAACTAATTTATTATCTATAAAAGGGAAAGAAAGACTGCAACTTTAAACATCAAGGTTTATTATTTACAAAAATCTTGTAAGCTGTTATAGTTACAATTACTACTTAAAACTTCTTCCTTTCTTCATGTGAAAATACTTGTCGGCTAACATGTTAAGGTTGATAGCATGAGCCCGTTCACGCTCAATGCTCAAAACTGCCTGAGAATTCAGTCTGGGGTTAGACATTGTATTCCTAATATAATTATTGATAAATTTGTACAGGGCGGGATTATTGCAGATTGTGCAACCATAATGATTATGGTTTCAGACTTATGATCCGTGGTTATATTATTTATGGAACAGTTTTATTAAGATATCTTAATGAAATGTTGTTCATTGTAAAATTTATTTTGATGATAATGTGTTTACTACATTTTTTTAAATTTTTTTATACCTTTATATTTTTTTTATGTCCCCGGGTTTTGGCGACACTTGACCTGCCCCCCCTGGTACTATTTATGGCAGTGTTAGAATAGCAATCACAAACTTTATTACCACAAGCAGCAAACTGACAAAGTAAAAAAAATTGTTAAACATTATGATTTGGTATAGTGATATTGAAAGTTAATAAAGTATGGAAGTTTCAAAAATTTTAATTAAAAATAGGACGAAATCTTGCACTTTTTATATAATACCAATATCAGCAATCTAAAAATGGAAATTGATCTTAGTATGAATGAAATTTACAATATTTTTATACTTTATAAAAATGATTCATATAAATTCTGAATGATAAAGGACATAAAAATGATGCGTGTGGAATTCCACTATAGATAGGACTCCAACCATATATACTATCTCCTACAGAAACACATATTCTTCCTGAAATATATACCAGTAGCAACAAATGATTAAAACCTTAGCAGTTGAAAACCTTAGAAAAATTAAATAAAGTATGGTAAGTTATCTGCGATACATCGCCAGCCTCATTTTATCAGTTGTATAAGAAGACCCATAGTAGTCCCTGTGATAATCAGACTGGAATGTACTAAAAATATTATCTATGTCAAAATAAGTTGTGGTTTCTTGATGGAAAATACACTTAAGATATATAGATGAAATCAGTAGAATGGTCTAATGTTTCTTAATTGATATTTTATCAATAGGACAGACTAAAGCGAGCATACAAACACAACCTGGTAATAACACATTCAATAACTTTGTAATATAGGCATAGTAACACAATAGTACAGTAGAACTCCAATTATCCGGATTAATTGCGACCAGACCTGATCCGGATAATCAAAAATCCGGATACAGTAATTGGATTTTTGTAGATAAAAGGCCTTTTTTAGGAAAAAAACATAAATAAAACACAATAGAGAACATTTACGGTATTTATTGTGAAAAAAACAATATCAACTACAATGTTTACATTACATAAATTTTCTTTTTAATGTCCGATATTGTTGATGTTCCCACTTTGTACACCTCGGCTAAGTTTTTACCCGAGACAACTTTGTCCAACTGTTCGATAATTTTAATTTTATCGGCCAACGATAACACCACACGTTTCCTCTTAAAACTCATCGTAGCACACGATAATCAAAACACTAAGGAACACAAGAAAGTCAACATATCAATTCACCCGGCAGGTTGAAGAAGCACTGGCCGACTGACTATTAATACAGTAGACTGTAGTGAGTGACAGTAGCAGGGTGGCGAGGCAGTGTGAGTAATCGCTCCCCCCCACGCCCTCCACTATCGCTACACTATATTCGCAGTTAGAAGGGTCAACTACTGCGCGCAATTTCTGCATATTCATTGCTCGCAGGACAATGTGCCTTTAAAACCCGATTTTAAAAAATATCTCAATCTGATCCGAATAATTAGAGTTCTACTGTACCTTTAATAAAACTAATAGATACACCATCTGCACCCATTCTACGTTCCCTACATATAGCTTTAACAACATTGGTGAACACAACCAGAGAGAAGTATAAAACTTTTGCATACAATGATTTACTTCCAACAGTAACATAAAGTTATTTAAACAATCAGCATTTACATCAAAGGAAAGAGCTTCAATGTAATTATTTAACTCATCAAGTGATATGATTACCGACTGAGAATATTGACCTCTAACTATTCTCAATCACTTGACGCACCATGCCACAAAAAAGCTGAGCATTAATTTTTTTGGATTTAGTATGTGAGTACCTGATTTTAGAATTTCTCAATTACTGCTCCATTTCTAAATCTGTGATACAGTTCAATGTCTTTACAACATTGTTCAATTTTGTTTGATTTCCTTGCCTTGCAAGAAGCAAAATTATGATGTTTCATCAGCTGACGAATTTCATTTGAAATCCAAGGAGCTGCAAGCATGAGTGCCCAATTTTTAACAATTGAAATACATTTATTATAAATACTAAAATAATTTTACTCAATTCATTCAGAATTCCATCAACATTATCAATTATTGTTCATAAACACAGTGGTGAAATTAATAATAAAGGATGTTGATTCCTCTACCACAAAATAAGGTTCAATAACAAAACACAATGAATTATAAAATTAATGTTCTATATTTTGTTACTGTAATTCTCCCTGATGTACATTTTGGTAACTATGTTACCATCGTTAGAGGGTTCTAACTAACAACTAACCAAATGTTACTTAAACTAGCTAACTTACACCATACCGTCCTTCTCCCCACCTTAGATGTACCGTCATTGTTTTGGGGAAGTGGCGGTAAGGAAAATTGCTTATAAACTTCTTACAATGAAACATACCTAAAAAGCAATCTAAAATTAAGAGTCCTTACTTAGAAATGTGCAAATTACATAAAATATACATAATAAAAAACCATTCCTTACAATTGATGGTGAAGTGGTTACTAAAATTTACATCAGGGAATTACAGTAACGAAATATAGCACATTAATTTTTTAATGCATTGTGTTTTATTGTACTTTATTTTGTAGCAGGAGAATCAACATCCTTCATTAATATTATCAATATTATATACTCTATCCCAAGGTTTAGAAACTATATTATCTGCAAGAAATTGTTCTTAATTCACTTCTTTTTTTAAATCTCTAAAAAATAAACCTAGGTGGTGATTATAATAAACACAGTACCAGTATATAAGATAATTGGGAGGAGAGTCCTGGAACAAGAACTTTCTATGATTCACAACATATACTCTATCTATCACTTATAGTTATGATATTTAGGAGGGTGCTTGTAAAATGACTTACATTGAATGGCAAATTCATGTTACAAATATAAAATATGTTTGTCAAGTACATGAAGTCATATGTTTCAAATCACCAATAAGCCTGTAAAGTTGTCCACTACAATAAGATGAGATCCAACAGAGTATCCTCAAATTCTGATTTTTTTTTTTTTTTTTTTTTAAGAGAAAGGGAGTAAAAATGTAAAGCATTTTAAGTGGCAGATTGCTCAAACAATATGTCTGTTGGTAGTTTATCCACAACAAGCACTGCATAAATTATTGACATTTATCTCAACTTGCGCCCTACACCCTGATAAAAAATAAGAAATAATACATAGAGATCCATTTTAACACAAATAAGGACCAATTTATTTTTTTTAATAGTCTGTAGTTTTTATTACAATACATTTTTTCGTATAAGATATAAATAAATAAATATTGAGCTTGACTTGTGAGATAATCTTAGATAGAATAAAACTTGAAAACAAGATCTCACAAAAATTATGTTTACTTAATAAAATGAGTTTCAACGTCAAAGTCACCATCTTCAGTAATACATGAGCTACATGTTTGAGTTTTATTCCATATAATAATACAATTTAAAAAATATTATATTGCTGATGTTATAATAAGGTAATCAACAATAAAAAATAGTATTTTATTAATAAAATGTAAAATTTAATCTGTGAAATTATATTGTTCTTTAGGAAATATGAGAGATCAGAAGAAGGGAATGAAGATAATGGCAAAATACAAAACCTCCAAGTTGTAAGTTTCACTTTTACATTATTTTTTACTTTATCATCTATGTATAGGTAGTATAAAGAAAGATAAACCATTGTAAAAACAAAGATATCCAAATTTGTTTGAGGTACCCGTTTGTTTAAAAAAAAAAAAAAAGGCGATTTTGTGAGGCAATCTCTGTTATCCGCCTAAAATGCACTCTTCTAACTAACAAATGATGGATTTTATTTGATATATATCGTTTTTTGGGGGCTAGAGTTATAACATAAGTTTCTAAATCATATATTGAAAGTAAGACTACCTTATTCTTATGATAATACAAATAATATAAAGTTTTCTATTTTCTCACAAATTTGGCCATTTTGATTAAATTCTGCACAAAAAAAAAAATCTATTCAACATGATCTTCGCAAAAACTCTGAATCAATAGTTGTAGAGGGAAAGAAACCAATGACTGTGCAAGAATGTTTGGATATCTCAGAATTGATGTAAAGGATATTTAATAAATTTCAGTGAGGAAGGGGATGAGATAGAGCAGCCACAAGCTGGTCTTCATGGGACTACTTTGATCGATGAATACAATAAGTAGTTGTAACTACAAATGCATATAATGAAAACAATAAAAAATAGGGGTTTCAGCACCAATAACAGTAATCATGATAATAGTCCTGTGAAGTCCAATTGGTTGCTGACTTACCTCTCACTCTAGAATGTTGCCACATTGTCACCATTGGTGTAAGAATATCTATTATGTTCTCTAATCTTCTTCATATTTTTTATTTCTTCAAAACATCTATTTTGTTGGCTGTAATGTTTTGTCATATTGGTTAATAAGTTATTAAAATTAAATAGATAGACATCAATATAGTCCATATTTTGTTTCCAATTCAAAATTACAAAAAGGTAAATTATTTCATTTTTGTACATTACAATATTTATAATTATGGTAATAAAAGACCTTTTTAGATTTGTATCCAGTTAATAAGCAGTTGTAATTGACACATAGTAGTCTATCAACAATGCTTAATAAATCAATTACTTTTAAAACGGACTGCTGCAGGTTTGTTTTATTTGTTTAAATTGTTTTGTGATTTGTTTCCCAACTACATACAGTTGTAAATATTTGGTATACCTTGTGTTTATTTTTAGACAGTCTATCCCATTGAATACACAAGGTAAACTAAATGTGAAAACAAAAATAAATGCGGCTAACAGTATACAATTCCATTAAACAAACATCTTATGCTTCCGCTTGCTTTCGGCTAACAGTATACAATTCCATTAAACAAACATCTTATGCTTTCGCTTGCTTTCGGGGAATTGTAGTGCACACAATGTTGACACAACTTGTTATTCTTTCATTCCAAACAATTAAAATACAAATGTAATACTATGTGAACCTTTATTTTCAAATACATGTAATATTTTTTTTTACTATTTATACTTTCTTGTTTTAGTTATATAGTTATGTAATATATAAAGAATTTTTTTTTTATTTTGACATTTTTTTGTACAAAATTAACATTTATTTAAAATGGAGTCATACATTTTTCATAGTTTAACATGATTAATATTTGTTAAATGTACCAATAATCGTGCAATCTGTATACAGTGATAATAACAATTATAAAATATTCAATTTCTATCCCTTAAAAATTAAAAATGGTTTCTGTAATGTTTAACTTTAAAAATATAAATTGATTTTTATTTAACCAGTTTTCTCTTGATTTTGTCTGGGTTGCTGAACATTTTTATATCACTAGAGGCTAAAATCAAAACTTTCAAATGGTTGCATAAATAATTGTTCTATGAGTTATTTATTTAATTTAAATATTTTCTATCAATGTTTTATCAAAATATTAATTCACAAAATATTTTAAATATGCAAAATTTCACATGAATATGTAAGTCAAGTTATTTGCTTTCAGAATAAAGTAAAAACCATCAGTTCTGTTTACTTGTCTTCAATTCTTCATAAAATCAAGCAGTATCAAGCAAACATAGAAAAAGGCAAGCTCCCACCAAGAGAATCAATCTTTAAATTAATTAGTTTACATGCCTATGACTGCCCTTAGGTGTTACTAGATGTCCTTTTGATTTGAATAATCAGTGTTAATATATTTCTTTATATTATATCTGTGAGCTAAACTTATTAAATGTGTGATCTGTCATGTAGGAACATTAATTAAAAAATATATGTGATTTTATAATTAATTAGTTGTCTTTTTAATAAGTATAATTTAATGAAACCTTTTCAATTTAATACTTAAATTAAAGGTTTTTATTTATTGTATATTCTATATAAAATATGAATATACAGTAATGAGAATATATTGTTTTGATAATCAAAACAAAGAAACCACTTCAAATTATAAAACATGTTGGAATAATGTTGTGGTAATTAATTTATATTAAACTTGTAAAATAAAGTAACAATTGATAATGTAAAGAATTTCATTTGGTTTATGTGGTTATAAGCCTATATTTTTAGGAAGCGCTCACATGGTATACATACTTTGGTGTCCTGACCCTTGAAAATTGAAACAGGGTCTCATACTTGTAAATATATTTGTTTTAAAACTACTAACTCCAATAAATTTAGGTAATTAGAATAAATGTTGTAAAATATGGTGATGTTTAGAATTTTATAAATCCAATAATAATTATTGCTGTTCTTTGTTCAGATTGGCGTAAGCTTCCATTCCCTATTTATTTTCTTCTTCAATATTATATCTGTTGCCGTCGTCGTGAAAATTGCAATGGTATTGTATAAATCCAGCATATGATGGATTATGACCTGCAGGTGGCTCCAAGCCACCGATCATGAGATACATTTGTCCATGAATTTTAAAACAAAATGAGCCACACCCTGGAAAATGCACTGAATTTACTTGATTAGAGGCCTTAGCTAAAGCACTATTAAACTGACTAATGTTGTCTAAATAATTTTTAGTTTTGTTGTCATTATGCTCAAGTAAAGTTTTTAATTCAACCTAAATAACAACTTTTGGTATATTAATCTTACTCTTATGACAGCAAAGACATTACGATCCCTTATCTGAGACTTCTAAAGAAAAGAGTTTTGCACCACAATATTTGCAAATTTTGTTCATGAGCCAAAGTGTTTTGTCGCGTCTCATCCTTTTACAAAAGCCTTCCTAAACAATATATCATTGTCACCTTGTCTCGCTTTCTTTCAATTCCTATTTTTAACCATCGCTGTTGTAGATTGTGTAAAGTTCTCTGCTAATGTTCCATCATACTTGTTGTTTTTTGTGGTAGTAGTTGATCCGATTCTCCTGGGATGGAATGCTCTTTCAGAGTTTGTCATGGTTGCAAGGAATTATTATCTTTGGTGAGATATTTAGTTTGTTGCCAGTCTTTTAGAGCAACATCTCTCACTCACTTTTTACAGAATTTTTTTCCTCAATATAATTTCAGATATATTAATGTTAATATTTTAAAATTTAATTGTCCCTTTAATATTTTTTGTATTGAAAAAAGTAAAAAAATCTAGGTTAGGTTAGGGTCAGCCGTTTCCCCAAGTTTTATTCTAAAATATTTAAATACTAATTACATATCTGAGCGTAATAAGTTTTTGGTTTTTTTTTGTAGTAACGTCTGTCAACTTTAATCGTTCGGTGATGCTTAGTTTTTAAAACTGAGTTAAGCTTTTTAGCTTGTAGTTCGAATCAAGCTTTGATATGTAATGGTAACATAAAATATGTTAAAATGTAGATAACTTGAAATGTAAATCTTAACTTTATTGTCAATGAAAGTGTTAAAGAAATAAGAAGAAGCCGAAATTCAAATATAAGTATTGATAATAGTTATATTTAACAGATAGTAAAATCTAACTTATATAACAAATTTGAAAATAATTCTGGTTACCGAAGCTATTAATTATTATTGATTTTGTTTTTTAACATTTATTTAGGTTGTGTATATTTTATTCTACAAAACAGTATTTGGAAATAGTTTCATAGCATTAAACTTTTTAGGTTTTCTTATTGAACAATGCTAAGTTATAAAGTTGACGATATACTAGGACTAGTTTCGTCATTAGTCTAAAGCTAAATAATTTTTTGAATAGCTATTTTCTGAAAATTTGACTACCATATTGAAATGATAAAAACAGTTTTCTAGTTAATGAAGTTATTTAAAATCAGTGTTTTAGTAATAGTACTTCCAAATTAAATGATCAAGGAGTTCTTCCACTTAAATGACAAGCCGCTATTTATAGAAAATTTGAATAAAATAGTACAAATGAAATCGAAATTTTTGTTCAATTTTATTCGAATTTCGTTTGTAGCTTTCCTTATACTTACACATAAAGATAAACAAAAGTGTTATAAAATTATTTTCGTGAGTAAAATAATCTTGAGTGTTTAAATTTTATTTGATTACAATAATTGTAATCTAACATTTTGTTTGAACAAATAATAAAGAGTTCTGTTTTGTAGGTCGTAAAAATAAAACAAGGATAATACAAGCCTTATTATGAGTTAAACGACGAAAGTCTGTGTAGTTAACACATTTGCAATCGTCACTAACAGTATATTATTCTATACATCTATGTAACTGGAAAATTTAACATAGGCTATATTATATTATTATTTCATTTTCCATTTCGTGGCGGATGGCGGGAAACGTACCGGAATGGTGGAATACGGAGTGGAATGGATAGTCATACTTCAGTCTTAGTCATAATTATTGATATTTTTCACTCCATAGTTTGTGTTAAATAAACATTGTAGTAAATACAGAGATTGATGAGTTTGATGGTGATTTTTAATATACTATGAAAAGTTGGTATATTTTAAGTATGTTGGCGTTTGCGGAAAAATAATTGTAAGTAGTAATAATTTACTTCACAAATTACAATTTACCCTATGAAATTTATAATTTCTTCACAAAATTTGTAGGTTAGAGAAACAGATGGCTGGTAAAATCAAAGTAAGTTAAATCCTGGACTATGAAAAACACTAAACTTCTAGGATATCGTTGTAAATATAATCAAAGATGTATATCGGTTCTACTACTAACCAAGTAGGATTTTAATAAACAACTGGGACTAAAATGCCAATCTAAAGTAAGCCCATGCTTGGTTTTATTATAAAGAATATAAAGCTTCTAAAACTCACCTAAATGTGTGGTAACTTTGGTGAAGCATTGTATTATATAACTTATCTAAGCTATTATGTCTTGTAATGTCATAGTATCAAAAATTTTAACCTTATAATTTAAAGGAATTGCATTTTAGCTTAGACGTTGAGGTACTGTAATTACGTATTGAAGTTGGAAATTGTTTACAAAACAAGTTATTGCTTTTTTGCGATTTTTTTAAACATGTTCTACATACCTTATTTCTTAATAATAAAATAAGTTTTCAACACGGAGCTAATTTTTTTATGGGAAAAAATATAATTTCAACTTTTCTTGGTTGGTCCATTAAGTGAATTACAATTAAAATAGGTATGGTATGTACATGAATTTTTACCTTACAAGGTCAAGTTAATTGGCTATATATATATATATATATATATAGCCACCTTACCTGACCTATGCGTAAATTTGTAAAAAAAAAACAAAGTGCACATTATTTCCCAAGCGGTCCAAACGAAATTCAACTTAGGTTACTCGTACTCTCGAACTGCAGGTCTGCGAAGGTCATTATATATATGACCTCACAGCTTAGTGATATTTATCCTGTCAAAAGTTTTATTACCATTCACACATGTTTAATTGTATTATATTTTGTGTTAGCCTATGTGTTGTGTGCAGTGTAAATGTTTAAGTCTTAAGTGACATCTGCATCGGATTAAACAGGTATTTTATTATAAAACTGAAATTGGAATGTTAATGACGTATAAAATCGAGGTACTTATTTATAAATAAATACTGTATATCAATAATTATTTATGTGTTTATATATCAATTTTTGAGTGTTTTATTGTATTAAATAAAAAGTAAATTGGAGATTTATTTTAAATATCTATTTAATTAAATTTGTATTTAACCTGTATAAATTTGTATAAAATTTAAACATTCTTTTACTTTAAATTACAAACCATAGGCCCTATTCGGAAAATAACAACACATTATAGTGTTAAAATTTTAACTAGCTTAGTCAGTTTCCAATTAAGAATTTTAACAGTTTCGAATACCTAACTACATTATCAAAAAAATCATCTACATCTGTATTGTTAATTACTATCAAATGAATGAGGATTATTATCTTTATAACTAAATCCACTTTTATGTTCAAAACAATCTTTAACAAAATGTCAAGGTAACTTGTGTATTATACAGACTCCGCTTTTTTTGTACATTTAACAGAAACGAAATAAAATAGTCTAAAATAATAGTAATTAAAATAATTAACTAATTTATAATAGATTATATATGATAACCTAACCTATTTGTGGTGATTTTTGCTACCATAAATCTAAAATACATTGTAGTTTTTACCATAAACTTGAATAGGTTAGGTTAAGCCTGATTATACTAATATTCAAAATAATATATGAAATTATTCAGTTTGAAACCAACATAAGTTAATAAATTAGTAAAATAATATAAAATGCTATTAAATACAAACAATGATTTTCGTAAGAGTGTTTCAGGAGCATTCACCTCTTAGCGGTGTGTCTAGTGCAGTTATGTTTTGTTTTTTTGTTATGGCAGTAAACAAAATATGACAGAACCTAAAAATATTCACAAAAAGATATTTTGAGCTATTAACTTACAAAAATAAGGATTGGTCATTATAGTACACAAGTATCATGTGTAGGTCTGAAGTTCATGTTGGAATCAAAAAGTTGTTCTTTCTGTTTAGGACAATGTTATAGGTTTTTCTATTTGTAAAATGTTATGTGACAATAAACTAAAGTAAACAAAACAAACCGCATTTGAAAATTTCAAATGTTTAATTTTGCAAGATTTAAGCAATTAATAACAACACACTGTGAATCCCCACAAATAAAGTAAACACTATATAAGAATAATTATATAAGTAAATCTAAGAATAATTTAAAATAACTGTTATAAATTCTCAAACAAAACAACAATATAGCCCTAGTTTTGTAAGTTGAATTAAGACATAATTATTGTGTTATGTCCATTTTTGTATGTGTATAGTATTAGTATGTTTTGTTTTGTATTGTTTGTTATTTGCGTTTAGAATAATGTTATCATTTTTATAGCTTTTGCTATTTATAAAGTGTTACATGACAATTAAACTAAACTAAACAAAATAAAAAGTATATGAAAATTTAAACAGTTTAATTTTGCCAGATGTAAGCAATCAATTCTAACACAACATGAATCGGGACAAATAAAGTAAGCAATATATAAGTTAACCTAAAAATAATTTTAACCCGCTATTATAAATTCTCAAACTTAATGAAACATATTTGAGAATTTATAACACCTATTTCAAATTATTTGTCTTTTGAAACATGCACCCAAAACAGGCATGTTATTTAAATGATAAATTTCGACACCTCAAACATTAAAATCAGCGCTACAGTAAAGAAATACTTGACTGCTGCAGAAATTTCTTGATGAATTAAATATAAGATAAAAAAATTGTTTAAAGAATTTTATTATTGAAAGAAAGGTCATTTCTTAAACTACTATTCCACATAATTTCTACCAATATTGAAGTCATTTTTTCATAGAATCAATTTCTGAATACCACTTTATAGAATGATTTTTCACATAGACACAGAATGTTACACAAGTCTTATGAAATTCTCATTGTCATCATAGAGTTGAACGATAATGAACTGCTTCAAATGTAAAAATAAGTGAAAGTCACATGCTGCTAGGTCTGGACTGTAAAGGGGGGGGGGGTGATCCATTTGTTACAGGTAAATAATGTGATCAGTTCTTAGATTTGAACATCAATGAAATACGAGCATTTATTTAAATTATTTATTTTTATATTTATGTATTAAAGCCAACGACAAATTTAATTTGGATGGACATAGTCATAATTAAAATACAATAGAACTTATTATCATAAAGAAGAAAAAAAGACTACGACTATTTGAATTGACCCCTTTTTAAAAATTTAACATCTCAATTTCTTGAAGGTCTCAATAAGATCCAGTATTTATTATTGTACACCATGACAAGAAATCAAAAAGCAAAACTCCCTTACTGTCCCAAAAACACACATGATCTGTGTAGAAATCGTTTTGTTTGAATTTCTGCTTTTTCGGTGTTTAGGGGTAGATATACTCCATGAATTGTTGTTTTGATTGAAGCTTAATTTGAGACTCGTCTCGTCACAAGGTACTATGTGGCTTAAACAATCACCATCTTCATCTCTGTATAGTGTTGAAAAAATGTCTTCGTATTTCTTGCATTCCAAAAATGGATAAAAGTCTGGAGTTCACAGTTGTTGTACCTTTCAACTGTCTTTTACATTTTAACCATAAACAACCGCTTCTCCTGTAATAGTATATGTAAGCGGCTATAGAGAACTCTGGAACTCACCACGCACATGCGTTGAGACAACCAAAACAGTTTAATAACCTCATTTGGAAACAGTACTTTTTGAACTCATTTGGTGTTGTTATCTTGTTATTTAAATGTAAGTTTATTAGTCATTGTTAGCCTTCAAGCTACTTATAAATATTACATATCTATATAAACAGTAGTTCCTTTCTATTTAATTATTTGACACCATGTTTGACTGCCTTTAGCTGCATCATCATGCCAACTAATTAACAATTACATATTATAAATTGTACAGATTTTTTAAACACATATACTGTGCATCACAAGTCACTATAATAAAACAATAGAGCTCTGTAATTTCATATTGACGGGTAGGTTAATATTAGTTATCTAAAATATAGTTTACTAATATAAACTCTTTGATATCTACATTATTACATAAGTATTTAGTAAGGTGGTATGCCTTTTAAAGTTTAAAGTACAGGGTTATCATAAAAGAATGGTGAAGTTTCATTAATTCATACAAAAACTATAGAGAAATTTTGTGGTGTTGTATTGGTATCTTGCTGATAGCCTATAGCCCAAAAGTTTGTTTAACAGCTGTTGTAACCTCAAAATTAGTTCTTGCATTGTTGTTTTTAGTATGTTTTGTATTTTCTTTAGTGTTCTGTGATAGAGTGTGTTATTATGTTCTCTAATAAAGAAAAAGCAAAGTATGTTTTGTTGCTGGCTGAATTCGAGTCTGTAATATCAGTCCAACGTGCATTTCGACATGAATACAAAAAGGATCCACCACATGAAAATAACATACGACATAGGTTCAAACAATTCAAAGAAACTGGATCAGTTCAAAAGCAGAAATCATCTGGCAGGCGAAGTGTATCAGAGGGAAAAGTTGAACTTATTTAGACAATCTACACTCAGAAGTCCTAAGAATTCAATACCTCGACAAAGCCTAGAGTTAGGTATTCCAAGAACAATAATCCACAAAGTTTTACACAAAAGACTGAAATTACACGCATATAAAATCTAGCTATTGCAGGAATTGAAACCTGATGATGGTGCAAAATGTTTTAATTTAGCTGTTGAAATGTTGAACAAGATTGATCGATGAAAACCAATCATTTTTAGATGATATAATTTTTTCAGACGAAGTTACATTCCATATCAATAGCTCTGTTAATAGATACAATTCACGGATAGGGGGGGGGGGTCAGAAAACCCACATACAATTTTTGGGAAAATACACGACTCGGCTAAAGTTAATGTTTGGTGTGCTGTGATGAAAAATCGTCTAATACTTCTTTGCTGAAAAGATAATTAATGGAATTGTGTATCTCGATATGTTAATCAATTGTTTTCCTCAGCTCGATGAACCTCAAAACATTCAACAACTTCATTTGTTGACAAGATGGCACCACCCGCACTTTAGTGCATTTGTCACAGACACTTTGAATGAAAAGTTTTGACATCGATGAATAAGGCGGCAAGGACCTTATACTGGCCTCCAAGGAGTCCAGACCCGACAGCTTGAAATTTTTTCTTGTGGGGGGTACATCAAAAACATTGTTTATCGAGAAAAAATTTGTGACCTAAATCACTTAAGGAACAGAATTAACGAAGCAATAGCAACCGTTTACATAGACATGTTAACTAATGTTTGGGCAAAACTTGATTATCGATTGGACATTTGCGAGCGACTAATAGCGCATATATCAAAATGTATTACTTATATAAAAAAAAATTTCAGACGATGATTTAGATAAATAAACAACATCAGCTGTAAGTAATTCTGTTTTAATTTAAATCATGTTCAAAACCCCACCATTCTTTTATGATAACCCTGTATCACTCAGAAAAATAAGTTGGAAAAGCACTGTGATAGTGTTTTAAATGATAAAACTGGTCCATATTTTATGGTCTCAAACTTACCTCGTAGAGTCAGATGTAATAACTTCATTGATGTGAATACACTAATAAATGTTATGATTTCAGGTCACAGCAAGGTACTCATTAACTGCCATTTCATTTTATATGCTGTCGAAATGTCTGAATCGGAGGAGCTGTGCGGAAGAAGCACAGAACTTTCTCAGAATGATTTCTACATTAAAGAAAAGGAAGAAAAAATATCTACTCAAAAAAAGCCTTCTGCTATCATTCCAAAGAGTAAACATTATTAGTATTTATTTAAATATAAAAATATAATATAATATAATATAATATATATATATATATATATATAGATTTATGTATAAGACCTTTCGAGTGCCTAATGGTACGGGCGACGACCTATTGGAGGCCTGGAGTGCTTGAACTCAGGCATTCAAAAGGTCTGTTTTCATACACTAAAACGACCTTTTGTGCCCTCTGTATAAAGCGAAATCGTCGACGAACCTTTTGGATGCCTAGAGTGCCTGGTGTGAAATGTACGGGAGACGATATTTTGAAGGCTTATATACGATCAGTTACAAATGCCACCTATTGAAGTCTTATACGATCAGTGACAAAAGTCACCTTTTAAAAGCTTTAGTTGACGCCTGTTCCTGTTAAATTCTATTTTCTGACGCCTGTTATCACCATGGTATAAGTCATCGTGTTTTAGAGACCTTTTGAAGACCTGCTATTATTTAAATAGAACCTTTTGAAGACCTTATGCTCTCCAATAAACTTAATTTTGACATTACTTTTTCTGAAACATTATTTGAGTAAAATTTTGCGTCACATAACAATATTGTATAGTTTTAATACAAATAAATTTGATTTAAAAATTCTCTCATATCACTTACTTTCTTTCATTAATACTATTGTTTATCAAATACTAATGAAGTAACTATTTATTTTAAATATAACTAACTAGAGGGTACATAATCCTCTGTTCGCGGTAAAACTCCCGTTCAGCCATTCGTTGTCCTCGTTTTCATAATATAGTTAACAGAATGTTAAAATATGTTACACATTATTAATCAGAAGACGAAAATAGTTACATTTATTTCTCCAAACAAGTAGGCTACGGTATTTTTTTTTTCAAGTTTATAAATAAAACTATATTTTAACTAGTTACCATTTTACTTTCACACTATACTATAGTATAGAGAAAGTATAGTGATCGCAAAAAAATCGATGATGAGATTTTTGTGGATATACCCGTATTGGGACCCCTGAGTCCAAAAAAGTGGTTTTTGCAAAATGTCTGTCTGTATGTCTGTATGTATAAAAAGCTAGAGAGAAAAATATTCGATCGATTTCAAACAAATTTGCACCAAGCATGTCAATTAGGTGCAATAACAAATGAGTTATTTTTGTTTAAATTGGTTAAATTGTTAAATTAGTTTAACAACAAAACACACGTCATAGTACTTTTCCCAGCCCTAAAATGTATGTTATACTGTACAGTCCTAATCGTAGTTATGCGATTAAGCAGAAAAGTGTCTTAAATTAATTCAGCAGCCTAAACAGTTACTTTTGGTAGTGTTTAACAACAAAACACATGTCATAGTACTTTTCCCAGCCCTAAAATGTATGTTATACTGTACAGAGTGTACAGTCCTAATTGTAGTTATGCGATTAAGCAGAAAAGTGTCTTAAATTAATTCAGCAGCCTAAACAGTTACTTTTGGTAGTGTTTAACAACAAAACACATGTCATAGTACTTTTCCCAGCCCTAAAATGTATGTTATACTGTACAGTCCTAATTGTAGTTATGCGATTAAGCAGAAAAGTGCCTTAAATTAATTCAGCAGCCTAAACAGTTACTTCTGGTAGTGTTTAACAACAAAACACATGTCATAATACTTTTCCCAGCCCTAAAATGTATGTTATACTGTAAATATATGTTAAGTGTACTGTTTAATTTGTGTGTGTGTGTTTGTGTAAATAGTGTGCATCTCTACGATGAGACAGCGAGTTTGGTCCCGCCTGTTTAAGTAGCCTATGTATTGTCCACTACAAAAACATGTATTAAGTATCAATGTTTATTAATATTTCACTACAATTATTATTATTGCATTTTATAGTGTGAAGCATAAATATTTACGTTATTGAAGAACGTTTAGTTTCCGTTGACGTTTCGTTCTGCAGGTTAGTGATAGACCTCTCACGTGTGTATTAGTTTCATTTTTCGTATTTTGCGGAATTTGAGAAATTATTCGGGCCTATGAATGACTCAACGATTGACAAATATTTTTCTCCAAAAAATCCGAAAGGCTTAAAACGTTTCAGGGCGTACAGTTCGCCAGAACTTTCGGAAGACGCAAGTGTTTCGTTAGGAATGTCGGAACGCATTGTGACAAGATGGATAATGGAAAGGTAGGTGACACGACGCATGGACAGCTAATGACTGGGCTGAGTAACTTGCTAGATACAAAATTATCGACATTGGCTACTAAAAAAGACCTCTTAATTGTGTCTTCTGATGTGAGAAGTCTGGCTGAAGAGAACAAAGTTTTGAAAGCAAAGATAGACTGTATTAAAAAACAAGAACAGGTTATTATGGATAAGCTAAATGATTTAGAAGGTAGATCTAGACGTAACAATTTAATTTTTGTAGGTCTTAAATGGAATGGTCAGACAGACTTTAAAGCCCTTGTGAAACAATTCTGTGTGGAAGTGTTAAGGTGTAATGACAGTTTGTGGGTCAATAGAGCGCATCCATTAGGAGCAAAGGGCAGAGCAATAATTGCCCAGTTCCCTTCAGATGACGATATTGGGTGGATCATGTCCAATGTAAATAAGTTAAAGGGAACATCTTATGTCGTACATCGGGATTACACACAGGATGTAAGATTAAAGCGAGCCTACCTTGCTGCAGTCCGACGGGATATAGAAAAAGAGTTGGGAAGACGTCGTATGCCGTTAGTTTTTGACCACATTAGAATAGAAGTTGTCAAATTCACCTGGGAGGACAACACACAGAATGTAGTAAAATTTATGAATGAATAGTGATCACGTAACAATGAACTAAGAGTAGTAATCTAGGGTTAAGATGTAACAAAACAAAATGGGTCAGGTAGCCCAGCAGGTGGACGGTGAAAGTGAGGGTCTATAAATCTATCACCGGCAACGAAGGTTTCGACTGAAAACCCTATGTTTTTAGAAAAGAGCCCCCGCACCCCTCTCGCCTTTCAACCCAACCACCAGCCTGCGCGCACATGAGGACATATTTCACAATATAAACATAGGTCAACGGTGCTTACTTTTTCGTCTGTCTGTCTATATGTTTTTTCACAAAATAATTCATATCTATAGAACGGTTTCTCCAATTGAGTTCAAACTAGACTTGAAGTTATACCTAATTATGATCTATTATAAATAAAATAAACGATCATATCCAATCATGCGTTTAAAAATGGCGACTGTTAAAAATGTCATACCTAACAAACTAAAAAACCTTTTATTTTGTCAAAAAATTTCAATACATCTTTGTTGTTGCCCTTTTCAATTTACTATCGAAAAGTGTAATAATCAAAACAATTGGATGAAGGATAATAGTTAAGTTAAGGATTATAATAGCATACTATGTACACACAATATATTGTTGTGTTTACTGTGTTGGTATAAGATGCCGGGTTGAACAAACCGATTATTACACATAACTTAACTATTATCCTTCATCCGATTGTTTTGGCGGTTACACCATCCGATACGAAATAAAAAGGGCTACAAAAATAATTTCTTGAAATTTTTTGTTAAAATGTAGGCCTACGGTTTTTGGGCAATTCAGGTTTGAAATTTTCAAACACCTTATTGTATATAATCGGTTATCTTGTTTAAATAGATCATTGTTAGATTACACTTTGTGCAAAGTTTGAGCTCAATCAGTCATATAATTCTCTAGTTAAAAATTATTTAGTGAAAAAACAAACTGGTGGCTATGGGGAAACAATGCTTGTCCGGACCCATGTCTAATTGATTTTTTTTCTCATTCTTATGTGCTGAATCATATCCTACAATATTGCAGAGTAATTACAAAACATCCTGCATATACTTAAAAATCTTATTAAAACTATGCAAAACATCCCAATATTGTGATTCCGTACGCTGTTATTATCTTTAACTTAACTGTTATCCTTCATCCGATTGTTTTGAAGTTATAACATCCGATAGGGAATTAAAAGTGCTACAAAAGGTGTCTTGATTTTTTTTTGTTAAAATGTACTGTTTTTTGGGTATATTAGGTTAGAAATTTCCAAACAGTCGCCATTACGAAACGCAAGATTGGATATAATCCTTTATTTTACCTAAAGTAGATCATTTTACTTTCTCACTATCCTACTATAGTAAAGAGAAAGTATAAAGTGATCGCAAAAAAAATCGATGTTGAGATTTTTGTGGATATATCTCTTTTGGGACTCCCTGAGTCCAAAAAAGTGGTTTTTACAAAATGTCTGTCTGTATGTATGTCTGTCTGTCTGTATTCTGTATGTCTGTCTGTATGTCTGTATGTAGACGAAGCTAGAGAGAAAACTATTCGCTCGATTTAAAAAAAAATTACACCAAACATGTCAATTAGGCCTGTATAGATGCACGAAAATGGGGTTTTGACAAATTTTGAAAAATAACCCCCTTTATGGCCAAAAAACTCCCAAAAAAATTAGATATTATTTTTTTATAAAAAAAACGGCTCTAACGATTTTGATAAAATTTTGCTTATTTTTAGCCCTTAATGTACCCTACCATATGCGAAAATAGGCATCTAAAAATTCTCGTTTAGGTAATAATAATAATAATAATTTTATTATTAGAAACTCTCCTACTTTAATGTGTTCCTTCTTCTACTTAAATACAATTGTGAAGTCACAGTGAATCTGTTTAGTAATTTAAATGTGAGAAAGTATGTGCCAGTTTCTGGTACCGTTTATTTAGGTATAACTTCATGTCACGTTTGAACCGAATCGGTCAAACCATTCTCTAGATAGATATCAATTATTATTTTGTTAAAAACACATAGAACCTACATACAGATAGACGATAAAGTAAGCACCGTAGACCCATTATTATATTGCGAAATATGTTTGTCTCGATCCCAGTAACAAATCCACAAAAGGGGACCAGAGAGTTCGGGGGCATTCTGTATATAATCATATGTAACACAATACAATATAACAATAGTCCCATGTAGGTGTATAATGTTTCCAGATTTTTCGTTGGAATTACAACTTTTTTTACTAGAACCCCTTATTCTGTACTGAAGAACAAATTAATTCTTTATACAAACATAATTTATGGAAAGATTGGTTAAGCTATGCCTAAACTCGGTCAAGGCTTGTACCAATGTACTAGGATACTTAGATAACATTTTTTTTTTATAGGAGATGGCATAACAGTTGAACCCAGCCTATATGTATGTATTCACCTTAAAAGTAGGTGGCAATCACTAAATATAAGTTTTAATAGTAAAATTGAGTGTTGGTGTGGAAAAGTGGGTTTTGTGAGCCCGAACGGTTCGTCGGAGAAATAACCTAAATAGTAAAATATGTAGGAAATTTTATGTTCTTTCATTTTGAATATGCTAGAGAGGTTATTAAAGAATAATTAATTGATAGTTTACGAGTTACAAGAGAAAACCCGCAAGAATGAGATTTTTTACTTTTTTTGCATTTTTGTCAATTTTACGTCACGAAATTTGTAAGCAAACCTCAGATTCTGATTCAGCACCCCAAAAACATACAGAGGGGAAGAAATAAAAACTACCCCACAAGTTTCCTTGTAAAAACAAATTTGACTGGTTTCTATAATCCACCAATGTAATTTGACATATGTACAACTGAACAATATACAAACACATTTTTGTTCAAATACTAAGAAACGAGAAGCTCAAAAGTTGGAGACGAGAAGCTCAAAAGTTGTAGATTGATAATTTCCAAAATATCAATTTAACAATGAATTTTACGAAACAAGTGCACACTTTGTAGAGAAGTATGAGTCCTAAACTTGTGCCCAACAAAATTAATCTATACTAGAAATTAACCATTCTAGTGCGCTTAAGGCTTATTTTGAGCACTTGTTCACAACCACTCGTTAACTCTGTCGCTGGAGTTGTAGTTTAAGCTACAAAGCCGTTACATTTGCTGTTCATTAGCCACCTATCACATCCCGCCGGAAATAAGTCGAGTTACAGTAACCATATATTATGTTCATATTAGGTTAATACCATTCAGTTTTACTCGTTTTCAGTTACATATGAATTTACTTACTTATTCAAATACAGTAGATTAGGTTGTATTAAACGCTTTAATTGTTTAGCATACAGGGTGTTTTGCGAGAGTTTGGCACAACTTCAGAAGATGATAGGGGTCCACCTAAAAAAATCTAAATTGTTCATATGTACCTAGGGCTAGAAAAGCTTCGTTTTCCAGACATCCGCCATTTTGTTTCTTTTCCAAAATGATTTATACCTGACCGATTGAGTTTAAACTTAGCACAAAGTTTAACTTAACAATAATAGGCCCTATATATACAGGGTGAGTTTCTACTGAACTTCTCCATTAACTTAAGTTTCTACCATTAACTTCGCCAGTATGTTCTACTCACTAAATGGAATAAAAAAGTTCATATGGTCCCATGCCCGATCTCAACCGTTTGGCTGAAGTCGCGTATTTTGTGTTTTTTTCAAAATCATGCTATTTTGCCTCACTATTTGTTTGAGACATTTAGTGTTTAAGACATTCTCGCTCTTGATCAGAGGACATTTTTCGCATATATACTTTTGTTCAGAGCACAGTTACTGTCCTCTGAATATTAGGAGGACAGTGTATTCTCATCAAGAGCATATATAACTTACTGTCCCCTTAACATGAGTTAACATAACACGGATTTTTGCAACAAATGCTGCCAACATTGTCTTGTCCCCAACATTTTCCCTTCTTTTATACTCTCATTTTTGTTATCTCCCTACGTCTCTTTCTGCAATAGGCATAAAACATTTGGTTTATTTTAGTTTAAATCGATGGAAAATAAACAATTAACATCAAATTTTGTATGACGATTTTTTCTATAGACTTGTGGGTGGAAACACACGATAATATTTTAACTAGACTTTTTTTCTATAGATAAAAAACAATCTAGATTTTTTAGTACCATATTTAATAAATTAGATAATTTATCGAACTATTAAACGCTATTACGCAACATACCCAGCGCAACATTAATACTAAGACACCGTTTGACCGATCACCATGAAAATTGGCAAATACGTGTTTTTTTTTCATGGAGAAGAATTTTATCTAATTATTATAAAAGCCATCATGTTACTTACCCAGTCTAACATTAATACTAAGACACCGTTTGGACGATTACAATGAAATTTGACACACATGTATTATTTCATGGAGAAGGTTTTTATCTAATTATTATAAACATCATCATGTTACTTACCCAGTCTAACATTAATACTAAGACACTGTTTGACCGATTAACATGAAAATTGGCACACACATGAATTATTTTAAGGAGAAGGTTTTTATTGAATTACTATTGGTTTAACCCGGCTTCGCCCGGGACTTCTATCATATGTTATTCACTAATAAATGTTGAATATGATCTTGATTTCAAAATATTCGCAAACCCGTCTGCTAGCACCTAATTGAAGAATCATGCGCAAGACCCTAAAAATGATAGTAATGAGTTAAATAAAGTATTTTTACAAAGTAGAAATTTACTCAGTAACAGTAACTTTTTTCAGATGATCCGGTGCTATAGGATTGTGTGGTAGTTGGAATATAAAGAGATAAACCTCAAAATATAAGAAGTAAAAGCTTTTTATTGAAAACATTCTAACTATTTAAAATTCTTGTTTATAAACAACATTTTTCCTTTTGTTATCTGGGGGTAAGTTATACAAATTTTTCGGATTTCCTACTCGAGATCAAGCTACGTATAATTGACCGTGGGAAAAACAGGAATCTTTGAGACTTATGCCGCAATACTTTAAAGTTTGTCCCTATGGTTTATCTGGCTTATTGTTAATGTGTAACATATGGGTCTGACTTTTTAATCTTACAAAAGTTATCGGCGTAACTTTACATACTCTATAGTCTTTACTTTATTTCTTATTTACCCACTACATCTAGTAAAACTTAATGGTTTATCAGGCTTATTGTTAATGTGTGGCAATTGGGTCTGACTTTATAATCTTACAAAAGTTAACGGTTTAACTGTACATACTGTATAGTGTTTACTTTATTTTTGATTTATCCCTTACATCTAGTAAAACTTAATGGTTTATCTGGCTTATTGTTAATGTGTGACAATTGTGTCTGACGTTGTCATCTCGCAAAAAGTTAACGGTTTAACTGTATATACTGTATAGTACTTACTTCATTTCTGATTTATCCCTTGCATCTAGTGAAAAGGAAGCAAGACTATCGTCACCTTTGAATACGTATTCATTGACATCATTTAAGTTAAAAATATAAATAAATAAAAACCAACCCACTCTATAAATATTACATCACAACCTTTTTTTGCCCTATGGTAATCTATTAATAAAAATTTGAAAGACATTTCTACTTTTAAAAAAAGAGAGATTGAGATTGTAGTTTTTCTTCGTATAAATTTATCTCTATTCAGACAAAATGTGTATATTCTAAAAACACAGTAGAAATGTAAACTTTTTGGAGATATTAAAAATATATTATATAACATTGATTAGTATAACATTTATATAATATAAAATTATTTAATAAATATATTGAAATTGCTATTTTAAACGACAAAGGCCTACTTAGGAAAATGTATTAACAACCAAATCTATAACTAATTATGAGGGCTAGATACCAAATTTTTACGAAATAATGCTACAAATCTTCTTTCCTTGTAATATTTAGCATTGACTTGGTGGCCGGTATGTAGTGGCCGGTTGCATAAACGTCAATCAGATATGATCTATGATCATCGTCCAAATTGATCTAACATAAAGAGTTTATGTTTATTATTGAGTATATGTTTAGAGTTTACCTAACATTATATTTTGTTGTATTACTTCATGTTTCATTGATTGTAGACATAAAAATTGACCAAGCTGCAAAATTAGCAGTCTAGTAGTCGTTCAGGTAGCCTCTGCCCCTAATAAAACAAAGGGGCTACAGTGTGTTGATCTATAAAAGAAACTAAAAGTTTTGTTAACGGTTTTAGACTAATGTCTCCAATGCCTAGTATCTGTTGTCTTTAATGCAGTGCAATTACATTTATACAAAAATTCAATACAATCAGTATGAAAATATTTCAATAATAAAAATTAAATCCAATTTTAATCCTAATCTTTTAAATTTTGGACATTTATATTTCATTATTATTTTAAACACATATTATTGAGACATTATCAAATTTCAGCACAATATTTAAAACGCTTAAGTTTCAACTAAAAGTTATCGCACATTAGGACCGTTTAAGGTTATAATTATTATTGTTATGGAATAAATACTTCTTTCCACAGAACTTTGGTTTAACCGGAACAGAAGAATGGTCAGGATCAAATTTAAAACCTATATCCTTTTACTAAAAATATTAATTGTGATTATAGATTGCCAAAAATTTGCCAAAAAATTACCGTTTACCGTATTTACATTGAGGTGGATTGTAATAACTGTTCTTGATGTACTCAATCGAAAGAAACTGACTTCTTAAAGTGTTAAAAATTATAAATAGCTAGGAAAGAATTCACGACTGACGTAAAAATTTGTCTTTTAAACCGAAAATGTATATCTTTGTTTTCTTTTATATGTGTGTGAATTTGTAACATAAATAAAACTAAAATTTATTTTAGGAAAGTTTGATAGAAAGGTTTCTACGGCAGTCTGTAATTTATGTTTTCTAAAAATATTGTGACTGACCATTACAGCTCTCTCATTATCAGGAATTATTTTGTCTTAACTGCTATGTTGAGATTCAGGTAGCCAGAGCGTTAAGACTAACCTAGCCTCTCTTAGTTTTATGACACTAAGAGACATTTTTAAATATATTTTAAATGAGCCTGAGGTTTTATCTTTTCGGTAAAATCATTGTTTTTAAAATTCCTTTAGACTTAAAGAAAGCGAACACTATCCCAATTCATATTGCCAACAATTAAAAATAGCGTATGCCTTTTACATTTTAGGAATCTTGATTTTCTTAGTAATAACGATGCCATTTTTTAATTAAGATAATTAATATTACTAGTGTTACATATTAATTGTAAACAATTGAATGGATCAAAACAATAACGAACTTTGTCTAAGAACTGTTTCTTGTTAAATAAGAAAGTTTGTGTGTATGTATATATTGAAGCCCACTTTAAGAGTGTTATATAGGTAAGGAATTTTTTTTAAAAGTACTAAATTTAATATGGATGAGTCAGAGGTGGGAGGCACAACAAATTACCTGACGTTAAAGTTGAAGAAGTCCTTTAAAATATTTCAATGTTTTTAAACAATAAATCGTACTATAGCTATTCAACAACTCGAGCAGAATATTGGAGAACTCAAAAATTCCAATAACTTATTTCAATAACCTATGTATGGTCAAAGTTGTAGGCTTCTTTGGCGCAGAAGGATAGCACTTTCGTAAAGGATCTTTAACTGTGGTGTCTTATATTTATTTAATTTTAGCAATAAATGAATTACAGTACTGTAGTTATTAGTTAAAGCACAAATTTGGTAATTTTCCTAGTTCACAATATTATCCTGAAAACGGAAAGATAGACAGCCAGAGTGAAGTCTAAAGAGGACTTTATTTTTATTATATAGAGGAACTATAATAATCTTTGATTTTCTAAATCTTAGGTAGTTGGTTCGAATCTAAATCTCGTTATTTATTTTTTTTTAATAAGCCTAAAGAATTCAATTTATTTAGGAAAGGCTATTTATAATACTAAATTAATTACGATTTAACAAAGAAAGTACGTTTGTTGTTTTTAAGATTCGTGTTAAATAGAACAATGTTGAAAATACAATAATGAGACACCGTGAAAATAATAGAGGTTGTAGTTTTACAAGAACAGAAAAACATCCCCCCAGCCCACATCCAAAACACATTCACGGACGCATTTTATTCACAATTATCATCTCATCAGAGAATAAACTATATTTCCGTTCCCACAGCTGGTTTGTTCACATGTAGGCCTATAGGTTACTCATCAACATTTGAAGAATTGTGCCAGGAAGTAGTTCTTCCTTCATTGAAACACACTGAGCGTTGAGTTCAGATTTGATAAACGCATTTTTCATGTAACGTTTTACACGAGATTTGAAAATGATTTCCATTTTAAAATGTTAAAGTCGTATATATTGAAAACTTGTTAACCTTATAAAACAATTACAAGAGAGTAAAAACTTTTATTTTTTAATGACGAACAATATGGTATTTATATTTTTACTGTAGCAGTAAAAGAAAATATATTTGAACAGAAAAGGGAAAATTGCATCACAAATATTATATAATTTTAACAACAAATAAACTTGTGCTCTATGAAGTAAGAATCGGTTGACATTTGATGGTTGGAGAAGTGAGGGGTTGGTTTTGAGATTGTCTAGATAAACATTTATAGTTAGTTATAGAAATTCGAACAAACAATATTAAGTAGTAGCAAATTTAAAAAAAAAATAGTAGAAATAGGCTGTGGATTCTAGTTATGACTCACTTAGGCTCAGGAAGGAGGAAGTAATGCAACGTTGTCACATGGTGTGTTTTTTCTACCTGCGCCAATTCACTGTTTATTTTACAGTTGGAGACAATATTAATTATGCCCGGTCGCAAATTTTACTACATTTGTATTCAGGAACTATACAACTATATTTTAAATATTTAATAATGTTTTTAATTGATTAAAAAAATACTATTATTAGGTCTGGAATATGAAGGACAAACGTTTAGGCCTATTTATTGTTTACCTTATTATTGAGGGTCACTCAAATTATAAAGTCATACTATGCCACGTAAAAGTCAGACATTTTTGTTTCTAGAAATGAATAGAGGTGTAAGTACGCCTTTGATAAGTTATGTTGTTTTTCAGAGACAAGAACCCTAAGATGCCGAGGATCCCCCAAGAAAAAAAAAACAAGTGTTATCCATTTAATTTACCTTTCTTAACGGAATTAATTCAACAAATCGGTCGGGAAGAACACCCTGGATAAATTGTATTGTTTTATATAAACTGTTGTTTCCTAAGTATTACATGGAGAGAAAATTGCACTTCACTGTCCAGTAGTTCAATAAATCAATGATTTAGGCAACTCAAGACATATGTAAGCTTAACATTCATTTCATCAACCATGATAATTGATCTGGTGATAATCACCCTGCTTGTCCAGAATTTAGAATAAATTTAGATAGTACTCAACAAAAAAACCTTTCAAAAAGGTAAAACTTTCGCAAGTATGACCTTGCGTTTTATTCCCTTTAACTTACTCAACACATTGTTACGTTTTCCTTTTCCTTGTATCTGAAGTAATTTAATAAATAAGGCAGCGAAAGCATGAGAAATCATACTGGGGTGGGGGTTGTCTCTGAACACTATTCCAGTGGGCGACATATCACCCCACATTTGATTTATTAATAAATTCCTAAATACTACCATCTTGGAAAAGCAATTTTTATTAATAAACCAATAATATAAAATTTATTGAGCATATATTATATTAATAATCATTTCGAAGTTGTATTATACAAAGACTTGAATATAACTTGCATAATACCTTCAACAACCATAAAATAGTATTTAGATTTTTTTAAAACGTAAGTGAGCAGTTAAAAATCGAAAATTCAATTTAAAACTTAAAATATTTCTAAAGAAGATAACATGAGCATTATTATTTTATATTTTATTTACAAGTTAAAGTTTTTTCCAGCTTCAACTACTGCATTTTCTAAGTTTAGACCTTGACTTTTATGAATAGTTATTCCATAACTATTGCAAATTGGAAATTGTTTTCTTATTATAAAAGCATTCCTCATTTATTGAAATTTAGATTCTATACGTTCTATAGAATATTGTCTTTTATTGGTAAGTTCAATTTTAATAGTGTCGACAACATTATTATTATCTCTTGTTACAGAAATATAGTACCTATTGTACCATTAGCCAAGCCGATAGAAACATCAATATTTCGTCTTATCATAATTTTTGATCCAGCTTTTATTTTAATTACTCTAGCTAATCCTGCAGTCCGTGAACTACCCGCTTCATCATTCATTAAAGACTTTATTCTTTTTTTGTGCATATTCTTTGCTCGAATTGTATCTTCGGCAACAAGCTCAATTTCCTCGGCATTAATTTTTTTTTAACATAGCATCTTTAAGGTATCGCACATTTGATTGGTAGGTAATAAGCAAACAGTATTTGATGGCAAAGTATTTAGAAAGTTACAAAGTTATGATATTTCCACTTAAAAGTTTAAATACATGATTACGCATTAAGGAATATGTATAAGTAATATTTTGCGGGTTATGACCAAATACTAATGAAGTTACAAATGCTATCGCGAAAACGCCACAATCAACTCCATTAAGTTGCTGGGCTACAGAAGGAAATATAATCTTTTTCATTTTTGTTAAAATAAAATGGATTAAGCTTTTTCAAAAAAATTTTAAAATCTGCATCTAATGTATCAGATTTTGAAGAATCATAAATATATAAACTTACCATCGTAATAGCTACATAACCAATGTTCAGAATTAGAAAACAAAATTTGAATATTTTTTTCACCCTCAGCCATTGGTTTGATTTTTGAAAGAACTTGAAGTCTTCCCGTATGTTGAGGCTTGTAAATAGTAAACCGTAAAAGTATTTTATGAAATCTTTCAATATGATAATCATTTAGACGTCCTCCATTTTTTATGATATCATAATCACAATTGATCATTGAATATTGAAGATGCCAAGAAGCAATTTGAATAAAATGAAAAGGAAAGTTTTTTATAGAACGCTCTCTAAATATACGTAAGAGAAATTGTCGCATATAATTATTATCACAGTTATATCGCACATAATCTGATCTAATACCATGTACAAGAGATGTCGCAAAAGCAATTGCGAATATACCACAATCACACTCAATCTGAAGTTGAACTTCAGGCCACTTAATAGTCTTTCCAGATTGAAAATAAAATGGGTATAATTTTAGCGAAACTAATCTATAAGTGACTATGATCTTTCTTTTCATTTAATGAGTCATAAATATAAATAGTTTCAGTGTCAAAAAAACTGCACACAAAGTGACCTCTGTCATCATCTGTTAAAGGCCGAAATAAAATTTGAATTCTAGATCTATCAGGAGAAGCGGGAGTAATCATATCATAAATTTGTAATTCTTCCATTCCTAAGAAATCAATATTAAAACATTCTTTTATTAAATCGCTGAAGCGCTGTATATGTTCTACACCTAAATATGCATCTTTGTTAATAATTACGTTCAAAATCTTCGTCAGAAAATCAACAGCCATGCTAAAAATTTCTGTATTCTTGTTTACTTTTTTTTTTTTCTTTCACAAAAATAATATTTCTTTTCGTAAGTATAGTGTAATAAGTAAATTTCGAATAAATTCTTATTTCTTTTTGTGCAATATATATTTTTTTCTTTTTAATGATACTTATATAAAATTTCATACCTTTATACTTTTATACAATTTGATACTTACGTTAAGTCTAAATAGAATACCGAAAATTTCAAAAACTACCACGATGTTAATTATTGCTTCCTGTCGCCCTTATAAAAAGGTACCTGTGAAGAAAAAATAAAAATGGTCGATAAAATACGTAAATTCTCGGTTGGGGATAAGTAAGGTAAACTACTGGTTTTCTTGTAGAAGTATATGCATGCTAGAAAAGTAATTTGTAGAATTGTGGGGTCCATTGTGTGGTGATTACACCGACAATGGGTGATGCGCGCGCAGATAGCCCCGACGAAACGGATGGACTATTATTTATTTAATTACTATTTATTATTTCGGAAGTTGTATAAATGTAAAGTTATTAAAAGTCAGTTTAGTATTTCAATATATTTTTGTAAAGATTTGACCTTCGATAAGAATAGTGTTTTAGATTGTCAATCAATCGCTTATCAGCAGATAAGATGTATGGCAGGATGCTAACAGACATAAATATCTCTTGGCTCTAAGCCAAAGAAAATACGATCAACTAATTCTAATCTTTCTGCTGCCTAATTTAAAGTAATGATTACGTTCTGATTATTCAACTAAAATCACTTGCATTTATTTTTTATATTTATAGCCATGTATGTATAATATTTGAATTATTATGTATGTCTATATATGTATTCACAGGTATTTCGGCATAACCTTACGACAAAAACTTGTAATATTTAACCAAACGACTTTTTAACCAAACCGAGCTTTTTGTTTCCGTTCTGGGCTGTGAAAGCCACCTTCAGAGGCCTCACCGGCGTCGACCTAAAGATCTTTTGCCGCCCCAATTTCCTTCCTACACCCAACTAGTGATACCCGTCATCCTTATGAAGGAACAGATACTACCAATAGGGTTATCTAGGATGGTTTCCATCTCTTTCCCCGGCGGGCCTAGAGAGTATAGCCTGGCTCGTCCTAACGCCTCACACTCTAAAAGAATGTGTTCTGCGGACTCTTCAGCCAAACCACATTTCCTGCAAGTATTGTCTGCAGCAATCCCTATCCTGTGTAGATGTTTTCTGAGGTGACAGTGGCTCGTTAAGAGCCCAACCACCCACCTCATGTTATCCCTTCTGAGAGAGATGAGTTGTTCAGCATGTTTCTTGCTTGGTCTAAATAACCTTTTTGCAAGTCTACTAGTGGTTGAATTCGTCCAGGCCCTATTCATCCCCTCCCGTATCCACGTATCAACCGCTGCTCTGGCATGTCCATAGGAGATCCCGAACACTGGTTCCGGGCCTACGAAAGGGGATTCTGAACCTGACCTGGCTAATTCATCTGCTCTCTCATTACCATCAATACCTAAGTGGCCAGGAAACCGAGCTTACTACTTTGATGAAATTATTTTTATTTTCCATTATTTAGAAATTATACCGCGACTAATTACAACCGACACTTTTTTTATTAGCATACCTTCTTTCTTCGGCGACTTACCCGAATTAAAGCTGAATCCGAAATACGTTTACTAAATATTGAACAAAATAATTTGTTTTCCCCCAAAAATTATAATAGTAATTCCAAATTAAATTATAACGTTACGCATCTCTTTTATTTCTACCTAGGGTATCCCACTTAATTACTGACCTAGACTGCGTCGCTCGAGGTCAGATTATGATTTCCTTCTTTCGTTTTGATTTGACCAGCATGTCAATTTACGGTGGGAGACCTATCCCGGAGGGTCCACCCTTAATATGTAACGGGAAATTATTGGAACCTCGGGACTCACAGTCCCAAGACTGAAATCCCAAAATTGAAGACAATATTATGTATTTTTATATATATGTTAGCCATATGGTGAGAATCGAAGATGCGTGCGCACACATACTCGCATCCAGCGTTAATACGGGAAGCGTCGCCTGAATTTTTTGGCTGAAGAAAAAAAAAATTCTGTCGGTAAACCGTCAAATCAGAACTTTAACTTAATATAACTTAATAACTAGCAATTATAAGTGAAATATTATTCTTTTAATGATAAACTTAAACGTATTTCTTACATCTTATAAGTTCAAGGGGCTTTTTGAATTTAAAAATAGTAATAAACTAGAAAACTCGCGTAAAATTCAATGTATATAAAGGTGGTGGTTCGCCGGCCATACTTACATCTGGCGGCTATTGCCGCCCTCAATTATGTTGTTTTACGATTACGATGTGAATTTTTAGACTACGATGAGATCTAGTTCATAATAATAGGTCATTAGAAGAGTGTAGATCAATATGTAAACTGAACACCTCTACAATAAGAATATCACTTCCTTATTTTTTTATAGTCACTCTGTTCAATATGATGCGGTATTGTTAATTGTTAGTGTGAAATACATGAAAAATGTATAGTGCAGCCCGGAGTTTACACGCGAAAGACAGATGTGGTTGGAGCGGAAGTGACGGGGGAGGGGGGGAGGTCAGTCAAAATAACAAACACCTCCAAAAAAAACGCGCGAACATCGACTTCTCAAAAAGTCGTGAATATGTCTAAGGTATAAACCAGGTATTTGTAAGGTCGCAATAGTGGTATCTTTATATCAAGCCCCCAAAATGACGGAAATGCATTTAAAGTATAAGCCAGGCACTGGAAAGGTCGCAATAGTGGTATCTTTATATCAAGCCCCCAAAATGACGCAAATGCATTTAAAATATAAGCCAGGCACTGGAAAGGTGGTAATTGTATACACGGTATAACATTTATACTCAGGCACCCAAAACGTGGCCTTTATGTCTGATCGTATAACCGCTCCAAGGTCAGGAATCGCCAGGCACTCAAAAGGTCTTATACATGTATATATATATATATATATATATATATATATATATATATATATATATATATATATATATAGTTGTTTGATTGTAATAAGTATTATAAATGTTAAGTTGAAAACTTACCAAACAGCTTTGCTATAATTTTATGAGATTTTCTGTTGGCTTCTAATATGATTTCAAAATTGAGTATTACTTTAAATATAAACAGTTTTTATAGAATGTTTTGACATTTATGATTCTGTACACATATTTATTATCCTTCACATTTCATTAAAATTTGAATGAAATTATTAGAAACAATTTTAAGAATTATGTATATTAATAATTCTCTATGGCCAAATTTTTAGGTTTAAACTCACAGACAGGCATTTCTGGACAGATAGCGACCAATCTGCTTTCTTTGGCTCCTTAAAGGCAAAATTTGATCGGAATTGTTGTAGCTGATTTTTGATAATACAGGGTGCGGCAAAAATAACGATATATTTTCTGCAGCGCACCGTTCAGCGACATGACGTCTGAGGGTGGTGGCAGTAGCCTTGTTGGAAAGCCTACACGACGCCATTGTCATGGAGCAGTGGTTGCCTAAGCAACGCGCGGTTGTTATCGAGGCGTATTTTAAAAGTGGCGATTCAATCATTGTTACTCAGTGACAGTTCCATGTGTTCTTTCAATTAGGTCGACATGGAGAAGTTCCGTCGCGTAGCACAATTATGCGGTGGATTACTAACTTTAGAACAATTGGTTCTGCATTGAAAAAGAAGCCGACAGGCCGTCCAAGGTCAACTCGGACGCCAGAGAACATCGATAGAGTTCGTGCTGCTGTGGAAAACAGTCTTTGTAGGCCCGCCCGTAAACAAGCTGCTGCTTTGAACATGAATTTTGCGGTTCGATCTGAATTTTCATCCATACAAATTGGCTACTGTTCAGCAATTAAAGCCCACTGACCATGCAAAGCGACAAACATTTGCTGAAGAAATGATTGATTTAAATGACGATGAAGAAATTTTAATGTTTAGTGACGAATTTTCATCTGGACGGATTCGTTAACAAACAGAACTTTCGCTATTGGTCATTTACAAATCCCGAACAGTTTCATGAACGTCCTCTACATAGACCCAAGTTCACTGTGTGGTGTGGTGTCACAAAAACTTGTGTGATCGGGCCATATTTCTTTAAAGAGGGTGGTCGAACTGTTACGGTGAATTCTGTACGCTATCTGTTCATGTTACAAAACTTCCTCATGCCTGAACTTCGTAGAAAACGCATAGTCCTGAGAAGAATGTGGTTCCAACAGGATGGGGCACACACAGCCAATGCTGTGATGGGATTTTTGCAACGTAAGTTTCGTGGCCGAGTAATCTCACGTTTCGGGGATATTCCGTGGCCAGCACGCTCACCGGGTCTGTGATTTTTTTCTGTGGGGCTTCTTAAAGTCACGAGTGTACACAAACAAGCCCCGCACATTGGGCGAACTAAAGGAGGCCATAACTCAAGAGATCGCCAACCTGACTCCTGAAATGATAAGTACGGTGTTTGACAGTTTTGGTGCAAGACTGGAAGAGTGCTTAATCAAAGAGGGACACCATTTGAAGGACGTGACCTTTTAAACTTAAACTGATGAATTTTGCTGCTCATATGTAAGTTTTCGTGGCAATCAATAACAGTCTGTAATAACCAATAAAACATATTGTATCACTGTCAATCTTTGAGTTATTTGTAAGTTAAATTAGATCGGTTTTTTTTTTCCGCACCCTGTATCAATTTTTCTTATGACAGCTACCTCGAAATTTTAAGTTATTGAAAAAAAAATTTTTCCTTAGATATGATCAAAATATACCCATATAACAAATTTAATTAAAATTGGTCCACACATCTGTGGGCTGTAAAACACTGCACAGACGATAGACAGATGCTAGACAAACTGACATCATTCCAAAAATCTCTTTTCTGGATTCAAGAAACCTCAAAACGGCTAATGATTTTTGATCTGTCACATAACTTTCACTATACTATGCGTATGTGAGAAAATAAAATGCATAGTCATACACTAAAATAATAAAAATATCATTTCCTGTAACAACAATTAGATGTTCAACAGTATAATGAAAACTGTCATTGCCAATATTATGTAATATTATTATTGAATATTAAAAGGGTTTGTTACAAAATGGGTTAGAATGTTTGATAAAAAATAACTAAATATTAACATAAAATAAAGTCACAATGTAACCAAACATTAATAACATACAAATTTTAACTTCACCAATGGGTACTTGTGATACGACCTCCTACACCGTAGTCAAATTAACCTGCTTTTCACTATTTGTATTATAGATTTACTAACTGAGCAGATAAGATATAACAAAGAGACTTCTAGTCCTCAAATTTTAATTAAAACAATACAAATTTGATTTTTAATTTAAAGTCATTTTGGTTTTGTTTGTTTGTTGTGACGTTCTATATTTTATACTTCAAATCACATGTTTTCCTAATTGGAAAACCCATGTTCAAGACTTGGAACCGCCCAATAACTGTTTTGATAGCGCCATTTAAAATTGAAAATTAAATAACACTATGTGATGCATACATCATTCAACTTTGTTGTAAAGAACCTTCTTCCTAAATTTCTTACGATTGGTAAATATGTTTCATCATAACTGCATTTCAAACATGCAGACAGTATTCCAAATGGTCAAAATAAAGCCAACGCCTTGATTTGGTCGGGTGAATCATTATTTAGAGGTTACCCGATTCGGTTTTAAGCTGAAAGTGAAAACAATTTGTGATTATAATTTTGTATATAAAAACGATTGTACTGATATAAGATAAAGTATGAAACATTTTTAGAAATATACTTCTAATTCTTAATATAATTATATGCCTAATGACATTTTTCTGTCTTTTCAGGACACGAAAGTGCAATAAATTCTATGCTCGAGAGGCTCCCAGAACTCAACAAACACTTTAATATTCATAGAAAGATTGGTGAAGGTACATTCAGTAATGTTTATTTGGCGACATTTAAAAAATCAACCGATGATATTGAGCAAAAGCAGTATGCGATTAAACATCTTATACCAACTTGTCATCCAAAAAGAATTAAATGTGAACTGGACTGTCTTGTCTCAATTGGGTAAGTACAAGATTCTTTTAACTAATTTGTAATTATTATTACAGTAGAACCCCTCTTAACCGGTCTAGTCGGGACTGGCACCCCGGCCCGTTGCCCGTTTGGTCGGTTAATCCGAGGTTCCCGTGAAAAATCGGTTTTCGTTCAAAGAAAGCTTATTTAATCAGGTGGCGCTAAGAATTATGCAATTAAGATGTTATTGCAACTCATTTTATTGTACATAAATGTATCGTATATATTATGTTATGTATATTATACATCAAACATGAAAAAATTAAACACTACAAAGCTTTTTTACAGATTCCCCTCTGTCAAGTCTTTTGACACATTTAACCGCGTCTCAAACGAAACCAACACACGCTTCCGTTTTTGTAACTCGCTCATTTTTATTTACTGTATATATTGTACGTAGATCATAACCAGTCAAAGACAAGAAGAAAACTGAAAAGAAATGTTATATTTTCCATTATGTATACTAAATTGATTCGTGGAAAAAAAGCGGCCCATCAAACTTTTTGTCGGGGTATGTCTGCTTTATCGATGGGTGCCAATGCCGCAGTGTTTTTATGCCGCCGACAATGGGATACCGCTATCGGCAAAGTCGTTTGACTCGCCGCTGCTTTGATGCCGCAGTGTTTTTACGCCGCCGACAATGGGATACCGCTATCGACAAAGTCGTTTGACTCGCCGCCGCTTTGGTGTTTCAATTACAATTTATTTTCGGAAACTCTCATCCAACCAGTACACTACGATATAGGCTGGTTAACAGAGGTTCTACTGTACTTATAATAATATGAGCATCAATTTGAAATGGTTCAACACTTAAATTATATACGCTTTTAAATTACAGTACTGTACCTGAAATTCTAAGGATTGCTTGGTAAAGAGGGGCTGATGAGAGCATACACAATTTTATATTTTGCGATGTTATTTCCAAAGATTGCAATACTAAATGAAATTATAAATATCGATAGCGAAAAGATGTATCAGAGACAAATTAAAAATCAACTTCAAAAGAAAGATAAATTATCAGTTTTTTATTTGTTTTTATTATAGTAAGAATTTTTAAAACAAAATTGTATTCTTTTCTCAACATGAAACACAAAATATAATGATGGTAAGTTATATATACAATACTGCCCAAAATATATCACGATTATGATGGGAAACATTATTCAACAGTCAGCAGTATTATTAGGTTACTGATTAAGTGATTTGAAATTGAATGCATGTATACAAATTAACATTGCTTGTCGAAATTGTTGTTTTCTAAACCACCGTTTACCCCTTCAATCCCGGGTGCAATAGATCTTGGGGTTCCGTCGCATTACGATTTCCAGCATACCAGCATGCGATTTCATACCATTAATGCCGGCTGACTGAGGTTGTCGAATTCCGTACTTCCAGGCCCAGGCTGACACTCACTGTTTCCAGGCCCTGTTGAAAAAGATCCATGACCTACCCTCACACACCCAATCAACCTCAAAGTAGATCATGTGTGGTTGGCAGACCTAACATCCTCCGCTACTTACCAGAATATTTTCTTGAAAGTAATGTTAAAGTTAATCGTGTAAAGGCAAATATATTCAATCTAATTTAAAAATTGCTGTCTGAAGCTAGAGCCTTTCATAAACAAACTTCGCAAGGAGTTAAGGAGCGATGAAAATAAAAAATTTCAAAACTGATTGTGAATCAGTTGCTGAAGTCTAAACTATTGTACACTGTCGAAAAGTTTCTAAAAGCCATGTTATAATGATTTTTGTTGTAAAGATTGACTTTCCTATTGTTTTATTGGTTATTGTTGTTATGTTTAGAACTAATGTTGATAAGATTAATTTTATGTTTTCATCAATATTGTTTGATTTTGTTGTGTTGTTTTTAAATGTAAAATAATTAGATAAATTTTATTATAACACTGCTATACAAAATTGTTTTGTGGAAACAATAGAAAATAAATGAAATTTTAAAAAGTAATTTTTTTTACAGAGGAAAAGATAATGTTGTTCCCTGCTTGTCATCAATAAGAAAATGTGACTGTGTAATTTTCATCATGCCATATCTTGAACATCAGAAATTTGCAGTAAGTAATTATAATATTATATACTTTATTTGCTCTTTCTGCGAGTCTGTGGGAATGATTTATATTTTAAGTTTCATGATTTTGGTATCCAAGTCACTTCTAATAACTAAACTAATTATTATAGTTACCAATATATATATAAAGATATAACCGAAGGAATAAGAATTTGTCATTAAATCTATTGGACAAAAGATTTTTGATAAACTATGTATTACCACTTGTTTTTTTATGAAATATATCTTTTAAACCGGATAAATGACAAATATTTATTTACTAGGGCAGGTTAGATTACGTTAGCTTGGTATAACTAGAAAAGAAAAAAAAAGTTAGGATTTTGAAAAAACTTTTGTGCAGAAGTGATATATAACAATTATAGATTCTTAAATAAAAAGTTTTGTCTCCATGTCTAGCTACTTATTTTGAGTGTGAATATTTTTCACTAACTTTCAACCTATTGTTAGCTGTTCTTTTAACATTTAGGCTGAATTCTTCAACATTGATATGCACTTGAATTAAATCATTGATTTTGTAATTATTTATAAATATTTACAAAATATTTCTCCACAACTGTTATTTAATGTCAAAGATTTTTTGGAGGTCTTCCTGATTTGTTATATACATAATAAATAACTGCTTATTTTCTTGTGTTTATTTAAGTATAAATTGTGTATGAATATGTTTACATTTTGTAAGAAATAGCAAACTTTTAAATTTGACATAATAGCTCAATTTCTGTAATATAAAAAAAAAAAAATAACGTCATAACCTTTCTTGTCCCTCCCCCCCTTCCTTGGTGGTCGCACCTCACGTTTTGAGAACCACAAAGATGGTTTGAAAATACTCCAATAAGTATTATCAGTAAATATTGCAAAGTATTTGATAAGTGTTTCCATGAAAAAGATTGCAGTAGTTAGGATTACTAAATTCAAAATTTGCTAATAGGTATAATTTGATTGTTAACAGGATTATGTTGTGGACATGGATGTGGAAGAGACACGTTTATATATAAGAAACTTACTTCTGGCTCTGAGACGTGTTCATTCATTCAACGTCATTCATCGAGATATTAAACCTAGTAACTTTTTATATAATCGACACACCAAACAGTAAGTTTTTATAATAAACTTAATTTAATATTGAGATAATTGGAGTAATAAAAAGTTATTGTGTAATATAATAGAGTAATGCGTTATAGTGTAATGTGGTAATATAAAGGTAATTTTAATTGTTAACCATTTATTTTAACACAAATTATATTTTTACTTTTTTTGAAACAGATGAACTGTATTTAAAATGGATTAATATCAATATAAATACACATATTATAAACTGTCCTTCTTTTTTTTCTTTTTGATAATTTAATATATTTGTATTTCAATATGCATGTGTATATATATATATATATATACGATGGGGGACCCAGAAAAAACGGGAATTTGGTCATAACTCCTTTATTTTTCAATATGTTTATACCAAATTTTGGTCACCTTCAAAGTATTTACCATTGACTGCAATGCACTTCTCTAATCGTTTCTTCCACAGTCTCAAAACGTTTACCTTTAATATCCCTTTTGAGTCGGGAGAACACAAAAAAGTCGCAGGGAGCGAGATCCGGTGAATAGGGGAGGGGGTGAGCAATCGGTGTCATACCGTTTTCCGTCAAAAATTGCTTCACAGACCAGGGTGGTGTGGGCAGGTGCATTGTCATGGTGGAAGAACCAATCCCCTGTGCGCCACAAATCCGCGCTTTTACTTCGAATACTCTCCTTTAGTCTCTTCAAAACCTCCAAGTAGAAATGTCGGTTAATCGTTTGGCCTGGAGGAACGAATTCTGAATGCACAACACCTCGGCAATCACTGAAACAACTGAGCATTGTGTTAATGTTTGACTTCACTATGCAGCATTTTTTTTAGACAAGGAGACTGAGCTGTCTTCCACTGGCTTAATTGCTGTTTTTTTTTTCAGGCTCATATCCTGTAACATCATGATTCATCACCAGTTATGACCTTAGAAAAAAAGTAGGGGTCCTCTTGCAGCTGATTTTGCAGGTTGAAACAGGCATGAATTCTGCGCTCTCCCTTTGCTCGTCTGTGAGAAGGCGTGGAACAAGTTTGGCTGCAACTCTTCTCATGCACAAATCCTCTGGATTGAACTCCAAATCAACCCAGACATCGCAACTAATTGATCAATGGTTCGATAATGGTCTTTACGAACCATAGTGTTGATTTTCTCAACATTGTCATCAGTTCTTGACGTTGAAGGGCGCCCAGAACGAGGCTGGTATTCAGTCGACATTTCTACATTTTTAAAATGCTGAAACCACTCGTAGACACGTGTTTTACTTAAAATAGCTTCCCCATAAACTGTTTTAAGCATTACAAGAGTTTCTGCGTGCATTTTCCCCAACAGGAAACAAAATTTCACAGCCACACGTTGCTCCCGGTATTCAGCCATTTTACATTTTTGCTTGCCGAAATGGAAAAAGGTCTTTTACAATGTGACTCGAGATTCCCTCTCTGGCCGACCGCCACGCCCACCACCCTCTTCTCATCAGCTCGATTCCCATTACTTTTGAGTCCCCCCTCGTATTTATATGTATATGTATGTATGTATATGAAGGATACCCAACTAAACTTATATACTAGGAATAAATTAGGTAAATTAAAAAAATATTTCATTTAATAGCAATTATAAATTCCATTACAGCAATTTAATTACGTCTAGATATTTATTGTCTCATGGTTTTAAGGTTTAAATAATTAAATAAAAATATAGTTCAAATGTGGCCCACTGGCATAGCTCAGTCTATCATTTCATTATAATATAATATAGGTTTGATTTTATATCTATATATTTATTAAAAAACAGATTTTATAATTTAAAAAGAATTTTAATATCTCGGGATAGGCACTCAGCCGGTCACGTACAAACTTGTAGATGACGCTTTCATAATTTTGAATTTAGAAAAATTTTCAAAGTTTTTATACATTATTTTAAATTTGTTATTGTTATTGTTCACTAGATTTATCTTATTGACAGATCTGTTAACACTGAATTTACTATCTTTGTTCACTTTAAATAAAACACTAACTTGGTAATGCTTCATCAATTGCATTCTTCAAACGTTGGGACGCCACTGTCTTTAAGAGGCTATCTCGTACTATTCAAATCTTGGCTCCTTTTCCCTTCTATTTATGATTTTATTTGCATAATGGTCGTCTTGTATTCCAATTGGTTAGCTGAAATCACGTGACTCGGGTCGAGATTATGATATATTCTTATAAAGTTTTTCTTTTTATTTATTCTTATGTATTAAACAATTGTTTAATAAATTTCTATTTATTTATTCTGATTTATCTAGTGTTGAAATATTATTTACTTATAAAATTTTGTTAATTTTTTCCGAACCATTGAATAACTCTGGGTTAGAGATATCATTGCATATGGTGGAGTTTTGTCGTCTGATATACAGTGCTAACATTTGCTTATTCTAATAATTACATATTAATATCTCTAACGTGAAATAATAGTGATTTACTGATAATTTAATTGTAATAAACATATTTTATCGGTGTCCAGCGCCTACGCCTATGATTAAATTATGATATCCAAAACCTCTAACTTCCTTGTACTTGATTTTAGACTTATGTCTGTATTTGAACCTTAAAATAACCGTCATCAAATTCAAAATTAAATTCCAAACCATTGTTTAAAGTATCATCATTTTCATAATCATTGTCATAACACTCTGTCTACTTCACTATTTCCACAAGTATTTATTGTCATTTTTGTGTAAAAAAATACACAAGATATAATAAACACTATCATGTAATAAAAAAATAATAAACACTTGAATTAAAAAAATATATAAAACACAATGTTCCACTACAAATTCAATGCACTAACTTAAGGTTGAACGAACTGGAAACTCCACAGTCAAACTCGATATTTGTTTGTTTACATTTGACTTGCTTTAAATTATTAAAGGATATAATTCCAAATTACAATATCATTATCATAATTGTTTATACAGTGCAACCTCATTAAGTCGGCCCCGTTTAAGTCCGATCTCCGGGTAACCCGGACCGGTTTGCAATAAATAAACATAAATATAAATTAATATAAAATATGCTTTTTGGTATTGCTATTGCTTTATACGAGCGCATAATTGTAGCGTATTGCACGGTGATCGTGTTTCTGCCGAGTTCACGCAACCGAGTTTGTTTGCCATGACTGTACATCTGATGCCTAAGTGTAATGCTGCATGCCTGCGTGGTGAGTCATTGTCACCCAGGTGATACAGACGAGGAAAACGCTGAAGAACCAGAAGTCATCAGTCATGCAGAAGCAGCATCTCACTTGGATGAATTGATGGTGTATTTTGAGCATCAGAACAAGACTACACCGACCGAGCTTGTCATGTTGAAACTGATGTGCAACCATGTGGCACGTAAACGTTACTCGAAGCTGACGCAACAGAAACTTACAAGCTTATTCTCCAAAAAGTAGACATACCTGTACAGTCCACAGATGTGTTTGTTGTTTTATTGGGATGAGTAAATATTTTTAAAGTGTTTTTCTCTGTAATAAAGAAAATTATTGTAAGTACTGTATGTATATTTTCATTTTTTTTGTGTTTTATATGCTCATTCTCCGGCTAACACGGATTTTCGTTATGTCGGATCGGCCGCGGTCCCGGCTGGTCCAACTTAACGAGGTTCTACTGTACTTCTATTTCACAAGACTACTTCCTTAACCTACGTATCCCCTCTGAATTGAATCTTCCATCTTGTTGCAATAAATAAATAATATACTAAATATACAACATATATTATTTTAATGTAAAGTCTGAATGACAATATCTCGTCAATCGGCCTTTCTTGGTAGCTATACAATTGCCAATATTCATGAGTGGGGTATAGTTTCTCCAGTGGCTCGTACATTTTAAAATATGTAGGATATAGGCTACTGTCCAAAGAAAAATTATTATAATAATACATCTAGATAATTGTGATTACTTGATAATAATTATCAGGTTGAAGATTAGAGTTTATAGGACACTTAGCCGGTTATGTTTTGCATGAATAGGAAACACAGGCTTATCTTGGAAAGTGATCCTTGATAGTAGTACACAATAGAAAAACTATTGTGTCTTCTATCCATTCAAAATCTAAAAATAATAATTATCAATAAGTTTTACAATAATTATCTTTTTATTACCTGTAAATTATATATAGTATTAGTAACTATTACCTGTAAACAAACATTATTAAATGATGTGTGAATGTAAGACTAGACTAACTAATATTACCACTGCCATGCTATATACTGTACTAAGATTATGTAAGGCTGGAAAGCTAAATATTCAATACTGTTTGTACCTGTCACGCTAAAATTAATCGTTGCACACACCCAAGGGATATGCTATAACGTTTCAGTGAGGATGTCTTTCAATAGAAATCACAATCTACACATCTACATCAGTTTTTTAGAAAGGAAGTTTATTGTGTAGATCTTTTGCCACATGTTACAATAATAAATGCTCCATATTATTATAAGACATTAAAAAAATTATGTTGTCCAATACAAAACAAAAGGTGAAGAATTCTTAGCCTCAGTGTTGTATTCTTTCACAATAATGCTTTTGTTCAAATCCAAGAGATCTTCACGTCATTTAGGCAGGAACAAAAGGATCATCTGCCTTTTAGCTCAGAACTAATGTCATGCATCTTTCACTTGTTTCTGCATTTGAAGCAGTTTCTACATTTCCTTGTCAGTCAGTGCTATGTTGATGGTGATGACAAAAGAGCTGTGCAACATTGGCTGTTTTTATAAGCAGCATCATCTGTGAAGATAGTTTTTAGAAATTGGTTCCATGTTACAACAAATGTCTTAATATTGGTTAAAATTATGTGGAAAAAATTATTTTCTGAACATGCCTCGTAATTAAGATAAACCAACAAGGTACATAAATTTGTTATTCTGAAAAAAAATATGTCTTACTAAATTCTAAGATATAAGATGTACAATTTCTGTTTTTTATTATTTATTAATAAAAGAAGATGAAAATATTCAATATTAAAAGAAAATTGTTCTTGTCGTGTTCTGCAGGTTTCTATTGGTAGATTTTGGACTTGCTCAAAGTGTGAATGGAGATGTTACTTGTACTGATGTTGTTATCAAGACTGACTCCAAACAAGAACCAATAAAGAAACGTAAACGTGATAATGAAGTAAGTAACACCAAATGGATAAAGAATTGTTGCTTTTTAGTTTTTTCAGATATATTTTTAATGTACAAAATTCCTCTGTAATATAACATTTGTACAAAGCCTAACAGGTATGCCATAATTAAAATAAAGTTATGGGTATAATTTATTAGATTAAATATAAATGTTTAAACATGTTTTACAAACACAATTTACTGAAGAAACAAATGTTTTAATTAACAATAGGGGTGTGTTTGATCTCGTTGGTGAGAACAGATTCATTTATCTAATTTATTTTTCTCAATTTGGCCATATAATTAAAATCCCAAGACATTAGTTCATAATTTGAATGCTGTTTGACAATTCCCCCCCCTTCATTTTTATAGAATATTAATTGATGTATTAAGGACATAACATTCTTTATCATATAATAAAAAAAATTAATACTAAATTTTATTTTTATTGTAGAGGGCAAAAATATTTGTATTTAGACACAAGTTTATTTTAAGTATAATTCTATAAAATGGGATTCTCTCCTTTCTTGACATTGTTTAATAAATCATTAATTTATATTGTTCATGAAAGAAATTTCCCTTTTGCATACAGATCAATTTATTTTCAGATTCTGAAGTAATAATGAATATTTATTTGTTCCCCCACTAGATATTACAAAATATTAAAATTACAAATGCTAAAGAAATATTAATATAATATACTTGTTTTCGTAAAGAATAATTGTCCAATGAATTACAGGTCTAAGTTATTCATTTGCAAGAATTTTGTTGTCCTAGTAGTATATCCAAGATAGTTTAGCTTAACACCAATGACTCGTGTACTCGTTATTTTTCTTAAATTAATTAAATCAGTAAAATAAATTCTTGGTCTTGCTCTCTTTTCGAGACTACAATTTTCTCATTCCCAAAAACTGTACTCTTTAGTTTTCTCATTCTTGATCATTTCTCATGAAAATTTCTTTTTCTTGTCTTAAAATGAAAATTCATTCTATTTATGTACATTAGGTATAGTTGTGCTTATTCACATATCCAGAAAGAAAGAATGTTGCTTCATCAGATCAAAGTACTTCTGAAAAAATCACACTCTTCAGAAAGCTAATTAAGCATTTGTGAGCACTTGTGAGAATCATGTTCAATTAAACAAATGCTGGATTTAAATTTCGATTATCATACTGAACTGAACTCTTTAGAAATGCAGATAATCTTCTAATTGATTTAAATATGTATCAAAGTAGTTGGTAGTGTGTTCTTGTCATTATTTTTGGGATCCACTTCAAGGTTTGACGTCTGTTTACTAATGTCACATAAGCTCCAAATTTCTTAATCAAATAAAAATTATTCTTTTTGATGGTAGTGTACATTCAAAATTATTTTGTCATTGCTCTCCGTACCCATTCACAACAAATATGCGTTTTTCTGTAGTCAACATGTTGCATTCACTTATTGTTTCCAAAATTACTAATGCCAAAATACATTACCAATTTTAATATCTTTTTTGTACTCCAGCATTGTCAACTTTATGAACTCAAACTAATTCACAAAATAATTATAACTATTATGTGTTTCAGAGTACAATGACTTGAGGAATATTTCTATTTAAATAAGTACGGGCATATGTCCTGTCAAACATCCTATCACTTGTGACAGGTCGTGAAATTTTAATGATTCCATTAAAATTATATCTGTAATATGTAACGGCATATCTCACCCCTCCACCCAGAGCTGTTGTCAGACAATAATTGCACAAAATTGCTTGAGACAGATTTCCTCCGTTACAAAAACCAGCACATGTGCCAAGCATTTCCATTACAAAAAATATTTAGGACTTGTGCCGGGACAATGTTGGAGACAAATTTGTTTAAATGGAAATGTACTTTTATTCAACACACATGATCAATTTAAACAAGTCATGAGCACATGTTCTGTCACAAATCTCATTATACATGGTCACAGGTCACAGAATTCTATCGATTCCATTCAAATTTATATCTGAAACATGTGACAGCATAAAATCATCCCGACCTGTCTAGTCAGACAATGATTGGAAACAATGTACTTGCAGTATGTATGATACACCTGTGGCAGCTTTTGTGGTCAACTGATGAAAAGGCGGAAATGTTTTCAATGGTGGATAAAACATCTTCTTGGAAATAGAAAAATAAAAAACCTTACAATTCCATAATGAGAAATCTACGGCTCCAGAGTGGCTACAAAACTTCACAAGAATGAGTCAGTGATTTTGAACTTTTGTTAAATCTTGTTGCACCTCTTATTACAAAAGACACTCTTTATCTTATATTTCACCGCCAAATATTATGCGGTGAAATGTTGGTGGCTACATTTCGTTACCTATCTACTGAGAACAATTACATCATTATAATATACCTTCACCTGATCTAAAAATCACCTTTTCTCAGATTCATATCACTATAATCTACAAAGCGATAGCAATGACTACATAAATACTATAAGACACGACATGGCCATGTTAAATATTCTACGCTTATTCTTGAGTTGACCAATACCCGCTAGGGTGTAGAGCTGTCGCTCTTTGCTAGAGAATCTGAAGTTGATGTGACTGGCGCTAGGTGGCTCTACGGTCAAACAATGTTTCAGTTGCGCACTGATGCCACATATGGGACCAGAGATGCGAGGGAAGGTCGAGAATCGCTTATCTCAGCGCACGAACTGACAACACTGACTATGCTGTGTCAACAGTTGTACAGTCTCAACCAAGTGGGATGCGTACAGTCAAGCACCTGCTGCTAGCGCTTTCTGATAGCTGTGTGTCAAACTTGTGACGAACAGCACCCGTAAAGCGTAGACTATTTCCCTATCCTATGTCGTGTCTTATAGTATTTATGTAGTCATTGACGATAGTAACAGTTTTGAGTGATTTCATAAAGTTAAGAAAAAATGATATTTCAATTACTTTTAATTTATTCTAATACATTAACCTTAATATAATATATGCATGCGTGATGTTGTGAAGTTTTGCAAACTGTTTCCATTTACCATGCTACTAGTCGTCATAAAACTATTAGGGCAGATTTCCCCCTATCACAAATCCCGACACATATGCCATAGCATTTCCATTACAACAAATGCTTATAACTTGCACCGGAATCTATGCTGAGACAGTGTTGAGAACTAATTTGTTTAAATGGAATTGTACCTTTATAGACATTTATATTTCTTTTTTAGAGTAAAATCTGTTATTAATTAAATAGTTTTAAATTGTTCACAAATATTGAAATTATTTACTAGATTAATGCCTAAATTTTCTGTATTTTCAGGAAAATCAAGAAAGTGAAGAAAAACCCTGTACTCAGCCAGTAAAACGACAAGCATTACAGAACTTACCAAAAGATTTGAACAACCAACTGCAGCCTACTAAACCTTTATTGACATATGGAAACAGAAAATTACTTAACAATAGTGGTCGACAGAATCAACCTTTGTCGAGTATGCAACGTATGGCCGAAGCATCTCAAGTCAAACGTAATTTGGAGAACAGTCTCAGTTACAACTACCAAAACAATTCTTTATTGAGGAAAGATACTGTTATTAACAATTGTAATGTCATTTCAGTTAAAAGACAACCATTGTCAACAAACAACAGCGAAAATGTATTTAGTGTCAGTCCTAAGAAAGCAGTTGTTCCACAGTTGCCTACATTTCAGAATTTGCTGCCAAAGAAGTGTATGGACATGGGATCCAGCTTTGTACGTGTTCAAAATTCACAGGTAATATATTTTTTAATATAATTGTTCTAAGGTAATTAATGTAAAATAAGCATAGAATTGTGAGAAAATTTGAGGGCCCAGTGATGAGGTTTCATTTTTTTAAAGGCGAAACACCATCACAGTCATCATTGCAACAAAAACTTAGCATAAAATGCTTCTTAATATAAAATCAACCGATTAAACCAAAACCTAAAGGACAACTACATACAAATTTTAACTTCATCAACAGATACTGGGAGATCTGACCATGTGCACTGTAGTCAAATCTCCTTTCCACTATTCCAAATACATTTTTAAAATTCAAGGCTATTTTTATTTTACATTGTCCATAATATAATTTTAATATTAACATAATTTTATATTATAATAATCTTATTTATTAATTTTTTTTCTTTATAAGAAAATCTGTTATTTAAATACAATTTCCACAACTATTTATAATATTGTAAATATATTACATGCATGTAGAAATATACTAGATGATTTTGTATCATAGTTTTGATTCAAATAATTTTTTTCCTAAATTATACGGATAAGAAATTATATATGACTGTGATTGTCTTTACAGTTGCTATTAACCTTCAAACCACATTTTGAAACACATATGTGTTGATGAATGACGTGCTGTCGGTAATCAACACAAAAACACGTTGTTTTTTTTGCAATTGTAGGTACCTTTCGACCACTAGGAATCATCTTACCAAAATAAGTAATATACTGTTAATTTCATATTCATGTAAAAAAAAAATACCAAGAAATGTTATAAATAATATATAATTAATTGTTTAAGTTTGTGTATTTCATGGCAAAAGAGTAACGCAACATTGCGTGGTTGTAGAATACAAATTTACTCCATCCTTTGTCTAATTTTCACAAGTCCATATTTATATCTAAGAAATCTGCAGTGACACTATTCTATACAACGATTCTTCATCTTTCGATCGTACTTTCTAACTGTTATAGTTTTTAATCTATACAAATTAAACAAAATCAAGAATTTTAACATGTTTTCACATTTTTTCAATTCAACTTTGAGTCTAGTAAATATTATTGTATCGGAATATATATCATTGTAAAGGCAATGTTTAAAGTTTTCATAATCATATAACCGAAATTCTATACAGCAAAAGGTAAAAATTAAAGAATTATATGTAGTTGGAGTGTTTTGCTGCTAGGTAGGAGCAGTTCACGGTTCGTCGTAATATATAAGAAAATGTGATCTCATTGATCATATAATTTGTTAATGGTAATTCTTGTCCAAATACCACAGTTGACAATTTTTTATAATATTAGTCTTTCTCTTTCGAACTACGTATTTCAAATTATCCTATCTGTTATAGTTTTTGAGATATATTACATTTTGTGAAGTAGTAACCAAACCGAAACAAGTTCATTTTCTTTTCGGTGCAGTTACGAAATGTGAAATATCGATTACTTACATTGATATTTTGTAACTGTTCTGCACACCATTAGGAAGATGAATTTTAGATCTTTCAGTTGATAAAACCCATTATGTCATAGGTCTAATTTTAGATGAGCATTTTGATCTTGAAATTGCTTTGCCTTGCCATGTTTTGTGTCTTGCTGTCCGTAATATGCATCCATAGTTTATAGTCTTACATGCGTGGCTCTTTTTTTTCTGTTATTTTGTGAACTTATTTTGTTATGTAAAGTGATTTATTTATACAAGTTATATGTGTGTTATTGTTTCTAGAGTCTATTTTTTGAGTGAATTTTAAGTTTTTCATTGATTTTGTTTCAGGCCTAGCTAGGCCAAAGGTCTAGGTTAGGTCAAATTAGGTCTCTCCTTTTGGCAAATTTCCACTTTGTCTAATAAACATTTTATAAATAGATTTTGGTTTTTACCAACTTCTATCCACAACTATATTACAAAACTTTTGTTTATCTTGAACAATTTTTTTTTTTTTAATTGTATGATAAATATAGGCGTTTATATTTATGCACCTTTCTGAGAAAAATGATATATAACAAGTTGTGTTTTGCATAATATTACTTTTTTTTAAATAGTAAAAAAGGAAAAAGCTTACCATGCCAGTTCCTGGGTTAAGTATAAAAAGTATATCCTTAGTTGCAGGTACAAGCAATAAACTAATATCACAATATTTCTTCCTGTGAGATTAAAATACAAGAGTTCTGCACTCACAACATATTTATTGGAGGCCCAGACTTAACGTAGAAAGGAACAACATTTTATTGCACTGAATTTCATAATATTTACTTTCCTTCTTATTGTTTTCATACAGTGATAATAAATAGCCTTTGTTAATTGGAAAGAAATAAGCTTTCGATAGCGAAATTTCAAAATTTGCTGAATAGTTGTCAAGATTACCTTTTATAAAGTTGCAAATTTTTTTCTTTGTAATATTATTGTAAATTTAATAAAATTTTACTTAAAAAAACAAATTGTATCTAGGAAAATATTTGGGTGTTTATGACCAAAAAAGGATTATTGGTCTAATTCATTCTTAAATATTGCATATCTTGTAATAGTTCAAATAAGAGGTGAAGTTACTTTTATTGTTATTTATTTGTTAATTTGCTCGACTATAGGGCGCCAGGTTTGCTTTAGCATACCAATTTAGAAAAAGAAAAGAAATGAATTTAAATATTTAAAAGAAAGAAAAAATCTCTTTGGGGTCGCAAGTTCTTTTTACAGTGTACTTACAGTGGATTTTGGTTATAAATGAGAACACTTTGGCTGAAATGTTACAAAGAAAACATTTATTAAACATTCAAAGAAACATCCTACAAATTATTATTAACAACAAAAAAATCATATTATAAATACTAGTTATCCTCTTTAGTTTCAATAACAAATTATGAATTTATATTTCCTTTATTTCTTTCTTTCAAATTAATTAATTTTATCTTTAAAAATGCTTTTACCAATAAAATTGTTGCAACAGGAATTTAATCTATGAAATTTTTTAGTTAGTAACTTTGTAGCTCTAAAAGAAAAATGAAAAGATTCTATTTTCATTAATTAAAAGTTTCATTTTACTAGTATCTCTTCTAGTAATGATCTACTAAATTTTCTTTAAATAGATAAACATTTACAAAAAATTAATTTAAACATAATACAGGTTATTAATCAAACAGATAATATACAGCGTCTATACCACAACGCCGATTTAAATAAAAAACATTGTCTGAGTCCGAATGGAAAACTGATATCATACAAGTTGAAGTTCTACAGCTTGTATAGGATTCTCCCTCGTTCAGAAGTTGTTTTCTCCAGTTGTTGAGAATATTCATAACTCGCGTACATAAATTATTGTCTTTTATGTTCCCACGTTATTGTCATTGAAACACGCTCTTTATAGATTTTTTAAAACACCTTCGATCTCTATTTGAGACAAAAAATCAAATGTACATTGTTCTAATAGAACCTAGAAACTCTTTCTACGATCTTATCTCTCCAAACACTAGACTTCGACTTTGAAAAACACAACTTGTCCATTTTGAGCGGTTAACTCTAACTCCACAAAACACATCCAGTCCCTTCAAGCTCTGGACTTAGACTTTTTAGAAACACATCTAGTCCCTCCAAGCTCTGGACTTAGACTTTTTAGAAACACATCTAGTCCCTCCAAGCTCTGGACTTAGACTGACTTTACCATGAGGCAAATTCTTACTTCCGAAAGCGTTCCTTCCGGTTACTGTTCCCACGTTTTACCGCACTGCCGTAAAATACAAATGATTTACTTAACATAACAAACAAACTAAATTACATTAAAATTAAACATAATAATTCATACTGTTGTCTTGAAAATCCATTTTTCTTTTATTAATGACGTTACTAAATTTAAATTATTATTTGAATTTATTATCTCTTTGGCTTAACCGCGTCTTTTAAATGAGTCTATTTTAAAATCTGACTTTTCACATTGTCACAAAACCCCACAAGGTTTGTATTTCAATACAGGTATTGGAATACAAAGCTTTTATATATATATATTTCAAATCGAAAAAAATATTAATGGATGTTCAAGACATTTCATTTCAGAAGCTAAGGACCTCATGAAAGAAAATAAGTATCCCTAGTATACTTAATTTTAAGAAAGATTCTCTTTTCTTATAAAAACTAAAAAATCTATTTATTAATAATCCTATTTTACTATCTCAATTTGTTTGAGTCATCATAACTCATTTGTAAAAAGAAAAAATATATACGAATCAATTAGTGCCAAGCCTTATCTCTATTTATACAATAAAACCCATCATCAGTTTCCTTTCCAACCTTGTTGGCTGAAACTTTCCATCAACATTTTTTGTTGACAGGATCCCGTCACTCAAAGCTTATCTCCCAGACAGCCGTCTATATACTTTTTCTCGTCTCATCCTCTTTGCCAAGACGACATTTCTACATCCTTTGAAAATCTACCTTTGACTCTAGATATTCATCTGAATAATTCCTTCAACTTAATACAATTAAAATTTAAAACTTCTCATTATCATTACACCATTACAAAATTATTTACTTATTACTCAACATTACTTCAATTTACTTTAAACTTTTCAATTTTAATCTTATATTATTTTAGTTTAAATCCAATAATTATTTATTTTTTATCAATTCTCAATTCTCCTTTGTCTTGCTGGGATAACATGTTAACTACTGATTTTATAATTACAAACTTCTCTTTTCTTCAACTAAAATTCAAAATATAACATCATTATTATCAAAAAAAAATATAATTACTTACAAAACTCATCTATTTATTTAAAAATTACCTCTTTACAATTGTATTGTCTCTCAGTATCCTATCTTAAAATTATTTCCATCTTATCTTTCATATTTTAATAATCAAAGTTGCATTAATCCCCAAACAAAAGTCTTCATAATAAAAAAAAACTCCTTATTATTTACCTATATATTATTTCATAAATAATCTCCTTATTTCAACGTAGCTTCCTTCAAAAATCATAATAATCGCCGTATTTCGTAGACTTCCTTAAATCTCCTCTTGTTTCATTAAAATCGTCGCATATTTCCTTTATTTCATTAAAATCGTCGTATATTTCCTTTATTTCATCGCAGTACTCAAAAAACCTCTTAAAAACTAAAAATTTACCATTAATGCAACCTAACTACCTTTTTTATAAAAGTTTCTTAACAGAACAACTTCATTTTAAATACCACTTTACTCAACAATTCTGTAAAGTCATCATCTTCATATAAAACTCAAAAATCTCTCATTTAAACTACTTCTTATTAAAATCTTCTTAATCATCTATTACTTGTATACAAAAACTTCAAAAAATAAAAAAAATTATCATTGCTTTCCCAGCTAACACCTTATTTCATCAAAATCTTTAGACACCTTTATCAAATAACTTCTCACAATCATCTATTGTTTTAAATTCAAACCTTATTTATTAAAAAATCGTTAATTATTTATTTCATTTATAAATCTCATCAAAATCTCTCTTATTATTTTTAATTTATTACTCCTTCCTTTAAAAAACAAAAACTTAACCTCCTTTACTCATCATTTAACATCAAAAAAACTTAAAAACTTTATTATTATCTGTCTTGGCAAAACTCACATAAATTCTCCAACTTTAACCAATTATTCTTCATATTCTCAAATCATAAATCACTTAAAACTAACAATTTTTTATCTCATATTATCTAATAATTCTTAATATTTAAAACATCAAAACATACAACTTATCGTTTTACAATTTAACATCTAATTACCTATCCTAATCAGCTAATCAACATTTTTACAATTTTATAAAACTTTTCGTTTCATTTCATAAAAAACTTCTCCCTTCTGTCACGTCCGGTTTAATCTCGTATATACAGATCGATCACTTCTATATATCCTACAATTTGTTTTCAATCAACATCTGTCTAAAATTTATTACATGAAGTTTTTTCATGTAATAATGTCACACTTATTTATGCATTTTTCTTCCTAACCTCTCCTACATAGGTTCTTCTAACCGTCTACTTTATACCGTGCATACTTCTAATTGCTCTTTAGACTCTTACACAGAGTAACATGTTGTGACGTTGAAATGCGCAGTGGTTGAATACAATATCCCTACTTGATTCAAGATAAAGCCCAAAACACATCCCTATTTCACAACACGCCCTCTTATGCAGTCTCAGAATGCCTTATTCTTGCGAATAAAACATTCTATTTTGACTACACAAACGCCTACCTCCTCCCAATATGTTCATGTACTCCTTAAATGCATCTACACGAAGAAAATTTTAAAATTCATAAAAAATTTCATTAAAATCGTTTCATCCGAAGTTGAAATAATGTTTATTTTTACCAAGTTTATTACTAGCATCGTCGATTTTCTGTTTATGTAATCCTTTCTAGATGTTATTATTCAAATTCAAAAAGAAAATTTTATTTTTTAAAATTTATTCTAAGTCCTTTACTTAGAAATTTTACCTTCAATTCTATTAAAGTTATTTAAGTAATCTACTTTTGTTCTTGTTTACTTTATTTAAAGCCAATTATCCTTTATTTAAGTAAATTTTATTCGAAAACGCAAGTTAAATTAGAATTATACGTCAAAAGTTTTTTATTTTCCTAGACAGCATTTTGGTAACACCCTATATTTCGTCTCAATGTCATGCACAGGAATTTATGGCCTGGTTTAAGCATAAACAAGTCCCCTCGATATGAGACAATCCTTATCTGTCTACTGATAAGACATGAAGACCTTTTGGTTCCAATACGATCTGCAAATGAATCTCAACTCTCTCTCGTCACATTTTATTGAATATTTAATATTGAATCTACCTACTTAATATTGAATATTTTTTCTTCAACACTAAACTGAATCTTTGCTTCGAACCAATCTGCTTTATCTTAACACGTAAAGTCAATATTTATCTTAGTATAAACAACACTCGGTTATTTACTAACAATCTTGCATCTTTCACTTAGCAAATACCTAAACGTTTCTAAATATTATTTCTTCTTAATCATACTAGCTTGGCATATAATTATTTTCTATATTTCTGTCTTAGCTTACAAAATTTATCAGTACACACAAATTATTAGTATTCATAACTCTTAATTATTTATTTTCAAACTTAAACTTATTTATTAACAAACTTCTTATTCTAATAATTATTTTTCAAAATCTAGTCCGTGTGTTTATAAAAAATGTCTTTACATTTATTATTAGTTGTTCCAAATTTCAATTGATTACAACTCAATTATAAATTATACATTTTTTACGATGGTTCCCAGATTGGTGAAAGATTTTAAAATACATGATTGAATTTTTTAACACATTTTTAATGTTAAATACTTCTGTCCACACGGACAGTTTGTCTAGCCTATTCATCACAACAGACCCTTTCCTAACAAAAGATCCCACTTTGTTATTGTCTCGGAGTACTGACAAAATACCTTTCTCTTTCTCCCTTACAGACATATCTACATTTCTCCTTCTCTCAAACATCTTAGAATCTACTGACCTAATTTCAACATCTGTTTGCTTAGGAATACTAACCCCACCATTCTTATATACTAGTACAAAGCCTTCTTTTACTATTTCTACATTTTTACTTTCAAGATTATATTTAAAGTTAGATTTCTCACAAAAACTTTTAATTTCTTGTTCTTGGATTTGAAAGATACTCTTAAATTTTATCATTACATAATTTTCAAACTCTACATTTTTATGACCCACTTGTTTTTTAAAATAAACAGCTGATACCTTCGTTATTAGATTATTTACTTTTACTTTGTTTTTCAAATTACTTATACCTATTCCAACCCCACTAGACATATTAATTTCAACATTACTTGTTATTTCTAGATTTACCTTGTTACCTAACCCATTATTCATTATTTTAGAAATTTCTTGAACACAATCATTCACACAATTGTCTTCAATTATTATTAAATCATCTGACATCTCTTTTGTTTCATTAAAACTGTTAATTTCTACTTCAGCTACTGTTTGATCTAAATTGTTATCCAAATTATTAATATTTTCTATCAAAACACCTTCTACATTATTTATCCGTTCAAATTCTACTTTTTTCTCACAATAGCTTATTTCAATTTCTACTTTATTATTAGTTTCCATTACATTAATTTCCATTTTAAGATTCTGTTCAAATTTTACATAATTTGGTTTTAATTCAACCCTCATTTCTTCAAATTTTTTACACATTGCTTCTTTTAAGTTTAAATTATCTTGTCTTAGTTCTAATTTACTCAGTTTCAAGTCATTATCTATTTTATCCAGTTTAACATTATTCTGTTCGAGTTTAACATTGAAATTTTCCAGCTTAGTGTTAATTTCTAGCTTATTTTGATCAAATTTATTATTAAAGTCATCAAATTTATTATTTAAATCTTGTTTCAAATCTACATTATTTTGTTTTGCTTCTAACCTACTCTGATTAATTTCTTTTTTTGTTTCTAAGCTATTTTGTTCCATTTTTTCCATCATTACTTTTAACATACTCTTAATCTCTAAATCCTGATCATTATTTTCCAATTTCTTACCTACCCTAACCTCTTCGGTTACACTAACCTGCTCAATTACCCTAACCTGTTCAGCCCTTAGATTCTTATTATTATTATTAGTACCCTCCATTTTCTTTAAATTTTGATCTTCTTTTACCAAATTACTATTTTTATTTATTAAATCACTTGAAACCTTATCTTTTCCATCAAAATCATTAACCCCACCATTCTTCTTAACTTTTAAATTTTCAGTATTATCTACCTCATTGTTTACTTTATTATTATTACTATCTAAATCTACATTTTGATCTAAAATACTTTGTCCCTGTTGATAAAACAATTCATTACTACTATTACTTTGTGTTGTTATAGAATTTTGATTTCCTAACCCTACCTGTTCATCATTATTATTAACATTTACAATTTCTGACTCCTTTTTTACCTTACTATATTTAACACAAAACATTTTAAAAAAGAATCTTTCTTATTATTTTTAAAGAGAGTCCTTACCTTGATTTTAAGAGTTCTCATTGCCAAAATCACTGTACTTTCGACTAAAAAGGCCCACAGTTGCGGCGACATTTGTAATAGTTCAAATAAGAGGTGAAGTTACTTTTATTGTTATTTATTTGTTAATTTGCTCGACTATAGGGCGCCAGGTTTGCTTTAGCATACCAATTTAGAAAAAGAAAAGAAATGAATTTAAATATTTAAAAGAAAGAAAAAATCTCTTTGGGGTCGCAAGTTCTTTTTACAGTGTACTTACAGTGGATTTTGGTTATAAATGAGAACACTTTGGCTGAAATGTTACAAAGAAAACATTTATTAAACATTCAAAGAAACATCCTACAAATTATTATTAACAACAAAAAAATCATATTATAAATACTAGTTATCCTCTTTAGTTTCAATAACAAATTATGAATTTATATTTCCTTTATTTCTTTCTTTCAAATTAATTAATTTTATCTTTAAAAATGCTTTTACCAATAAAATTGTTGCAACAGGAATTTAATCTATGAAATTTTTTAGTTAGTAACTTTGTAGCTCTAAAAGAAAAATGAAAAGATTCTATTTTCATTAATTAAAAGTTTCATTTTACTAGTATCTCTTCTAGTAATGATCTACTAAATTTTCTTTAAATAGATAAACATTTACAAAAAATTAATTTAAACATAATACAGGTTATTAATCAAACAGATAATATACAGCGTCTATACCACAACGCCGATTTAAATAAAAAACATTGTCTGAGTCCGAATGGAAAACTGATATCATACAAGTTGAAGTTCTACAGCTTGTATAGGATTCTCCCTCGTTCAGAAGTTGTTTTCTCCAGTTGTTGAGAATATTCATAACTCGCGTACATAAATTATTGTCTTTTATGTTCCCACGTTATTGTCATTGAAACACGCTCTTTATAGATTTTTTAAAACACCTTCGATCTCTATTTGAGACAAAAAATCAAATGTACATTGTTCTAATAGAACCTAGAAACTCTTTCTACGATCTTATCTCTCCAAACACTAGACTTCGACTTTGAAAAACACAACTTGTCCATTTTGAGCGGTTAACTCTAACTCCACAAAACACATCCAGTCCCTTCAAGCTCTGGACTTAGACTTTTTAGAAACACATCTAGTCCCTCCAAGCTCTGGACTTAGACTTTTTAGAAACACATCTAGTCCCTCCAAGCTCTGGACTTAGACTGACTTTACCATGAGGCAAATTCTTACTTCCGAAAGCGTTCCTTCCGGTTACTGTTCCCACGTTTTACCGCACTGCCGTAAAATACAAATGATTTACTTAACATAACAAACAAACTAAATTACATTAAAATTAAACATAATAATTCATACTGTTGTCTTGAAAATCCATTTTTCTTTTATTAATGACGTTACTAAATTTAAATTATTATTTGAATTTATTATCTCTTTGGCTTAACCGCGTCTTTTAAATGAGTCTATTTTAAAATCTGACTTTTCACATTGTCACAATCTTGTAAGTAGCATTTACAGTTTTGATTAAATGTGAATGACCCATACTAATTTATCAGACTGAATGTCTAAATTCAATAATTATAGAAAAGATGATAAACGCTGACCTCCTTTTTTGAAGACTACTTTACAATAAATTTATTTGCTTAAAAATGGATTTTTAAAAATAACATTTTGTTCTACTTTTTGCAGGTACAAGATGGATCTATGTTCCCAAAACCAATGGCACCAGTACGCAGAACACTTGTTTGTGATTGTCAAGGCAAGCCACAAGTTTGTAACACTTGTTTAGTTCGCAAATCTCAGAATGCACCTCGAGCTGGAACACCAGGTTTTAGACCTCCTGAAGTACTGCTCAGATATCAGCAACAAACTACTGGTAAGTTTCATTTTTAATTATGTATATTAAAATATTCAGAAACATTATGGCATTAAAACTTAATTTTGTAATTACCACAAAACTTCTTGATGAGTTGAAGTATTATATTTATTATTTATATAATGTTAGAGTTTAATAGGACACATAGCCTATTAGTTTAGATTTTGTATGGATAAGAGTCATAGGCTTACCTTGGAAAGTGGACCCTTTGTATTACCTAGTAGTACACAAGTAAGAAATGACACACAAAAACATTAAAGTTCTGAAATATTTTGTAAACACTGTTCAAATGTGTTTCGTAGACAACAGTTCAGTCTTTTTTTATACTCTCTACTGATTAAGAAACTTAACAGTGTTTATGAAATATTTCAGAACTTTTTTTTTGCGTTTTCCTATTTATATAGTATTAGGTAATATCAAGGACCACTTTCCAAGGTCTCCTATCCATACAAAATCTAAACTATTTATTTATATAAAGTATGAGGCATGTTTTTTAAGTAAGATCCTATTTGAAATAAAAACTACAGTTATTTATCTTTTGTGTTTAACTTCAACACATTTTTCATAATGTTTCACTAGCTTCTTAATTCCATCTTCAAAAAATTCCCCCCCCCCCCTGCAATTACCAGTCACTTACACTATTTTTCAATTTGTTGTCATCAGTTAATCTCTAAAATACAATTCAATTCACTTCGGGCAGTCGTTGTTATCCAAGACACTTCAGCTATTAAGGCTTATTGCATTCCTGGAAGATGATGTGTGCCCTCAAGCCATAATCCTATAGATCCACAAGCTCTGCAAACTTGAGGATCTTTCCTATGAGGCTTTCTTGGGGAATTGTTAGGTCTTTCTCCACATGTCCAAAGATGGCTATTCTCTCCTGCTCAAAACTGCTGCAGTGTAAGAGCAGGTGGTTTGCAATCTCGAAGCATTGCAGGTGCTGCAATCTTGAGCAGGTGGTCATGCATTCCATATCTCCTGCACGGAGGTTCCGCTATGAATATTCCTATCCTCTGCATATGCTTTCTAAAGTGGCCATGTCCTGTAATCTACCTACCACTTTCCTAATATTACACCAGACACCAGTTTAACTTGATAAGATCCGATTCAATTTTTTTAGAGGGGGTATGAAGTGTGGGTCTACTCACTTTCAAACCTGAATTGGCTGTTACAGTAGTTCTGCGATTATAAAATTCAACAAGCAAGACATACCTTTTGTCCCAATGAATAGTGTGACCGTCTTCACTTCTTTTGACCAGCTGGAAGCTCCAGCTGGCTGGAGACCGCGTACACTTTAGCCGAATCTTGTCAGGATGGGCCAAGGAGTCGGGTTAGGACGCTAATGAACGCACGCAACTTAAATTAAATGTTCTCTTTTATTTTAGCGCCGAATTAGAAGATTTCAGAAATAATTATAATTTATTAAAAAGATATAACGGCTAGATAAAGCCTTAATAGTGGCCGAAAAGCATACCGATTAATTATATAGCACGTGGCCGAAAATGGACTGACCTCGTCCCGTTGTGGTCTGCCGTTCCACTTCCTTCTCACGGCTCTCGGAATAGACTCCCTCTCGGCTCACTGGTTCAAGCCTTCCACTCCTCATCTCTCCCCCCCTTCTACGTAATCTTGCACTGCTCAACAAAATTGCAAGTGCCAATTGATATTTTATTATTTAGAATCCCTTCCCATTACATCCAAATTTATACTTATTATGGTTTTTTATTTGGTGGGCTCCTTGGCTGGGCCACAATAGTAGCCATGAGCTTCTTTAGCAAACATTCTTATTAAAACTTCTTTGGTCTCAAGGATGACAAATGGTACCATTGTATTGGCTAGTGCTTTGTCTCGATGCCGTCCGAATATGAAGTCTCCCATAACAATCTTATCAAACAATTCACCTTAATTTTGGTAACACTGCAAAAATTCACGCCCTGTAGCAAGACATCTCTGTTTGTGTGTCTTGGTTAACATGTTCTGCTCCCATTTTGTGAACTTATTTCTATAGGCCAATTTTTCAATTAAAACTTCATAAATCACAAATCATTAAACACTAGGTAACATCAAAAACAATTGTAACATTGTGAAGTGATGGTTTTAACAAAAATCTTGTCGTCAGTTATCAAATCAAATCATCCGTAATCTGTGATGGCCTATCACCACATTCTTCATTGTGAATGTTTGTTCGCCCTTCTTGAAATAAACACCATCACTGTTATACGTTATACCTTTGTCACTTATATTGGTCTGAAAACGTCACAAATTTGTCTGTGAATTTCAGCCGCCAAATGTTTTTACACTCAAAAATCTGATTGCTTCATACTTGGTTGGATCAATAATTTTAGCACTCATTATAAATGGAATAATATGAACAACTAGCCTCAAAACTACTAAACTATTGTTGCTAACTGCTAACTATTAATTCATGTAAATATGCCATATTAGACCCATCTGTTTGTGTGAAGTATGTAGGCAGCAAATACAAACCGGACCATACTGAAAAACATCGACATGTCAACTTTTATGTTGAAAGATTTAGTTGAAATTTGTATTGAACAGATCGGTTTTCAGCCAAGAAAAGAAAGATTTCAACAAAAGTGTAGTAAAGTAAAATGATAAATAATATAGATATTAAATATCATAGATAACCCTATTTTATTCTAAGAAACAATAACAGAATAAAAGTTATTAGATAAAGTTATTAGCATTGTTCTTATTACTGATATGGTTTCATCGGACATTTGCAATCATTTGAATATATAAAAGAACTATTTCAAACCAAAAGAAAAAGTCGGAAGAAAATTACATTTCTTATTGTTTATGATGATCTCTTATGTGCTGGGATTAACAGAAAAAGTTAGGCGTTTGGCTAGAAAATATAAAATATCTACTGCTTTCAATAATCAAAATGCTATTAGATAATCTCGTTAAAATTATGGCATACTCGGGACACTAAATGTGAATATGATAGGCAGTACATTGGAGAGACATATAAAGGCCTCTAAATTTAAGAATTAGTGAACTTAAAAAGAACACACGATTAGGCCTAATAAGATAATTGTGATACATATTTGGTCCAAAAATCATAAATTTATTTGGGAAGAGATAAAGATAAAAAATTACACCTCGGAAAAAATTACAATAAAAAAAAAAAAAAGAAAGTAATTATAAGGTGTCATATAAAGTATTGGACCATACCAGTTAAGAAATATGTTCATTATGGTTTTCATTTTAAAACAATTAAATTAAAAATTCCTCTTCTTTAAATAAGGCTAAATTTTTCTCGGTTTAATCTCCACTTGGAGTGGTGACTGGCTCATACTCCAAACTTTTGAAAGATGAGAGAGAAAATTGTTCACTCGTTTAAACATTGGTTACAACCCTAGTTAGTTGTCCAGTGCTGGCAGTGTTTGCTTTTCCTTGTATAATATACAGTAGTTCTGTGACTTATGGTTTTCCAGATTTCAATTGTACTTAGTCTTAGTTATTTTGACTGATTTAGGCCTGGGTTCTTTTCTTGGATTACTAATTTGTTTTAGTTTTCATTGGAGTTCATTTATACCCTCGAAATATTTTGTATTAGTTGTTGTATACACAAATGGTGGCAAAAGCTGCTTAAACTATACCCAAAATAAGAATGAAAGTGAATGCTGCTAATGAAAAAGACAAATGTTTGAAATTAGGTGGAGTGGAAATTTTAGGGTTCTGTTTAATCATCCATTTATTCTGTTTTATGAAGTTTTAAAAAAGTTGCTTGAACATCCTATTGTTCTTGTGTTCATTTAACTTTCTCATACATATGTTATATAAAGCCCTGGCTGCACAACTTCTTAAAGCCTATTGTGCAACTTGTGATGGTGTCACTTGACTCAGGACAAAAAGTTGAAGTTTGACTTACTTGAGCAGGGTCCATTATGATACAATCTTGTCTGATGGCAGGAACAGCTGATCAGAACTGTAGCTATGTTGAGTAGACCGCACTACAGAAACAGGAGAAGTCATCCGATCAGTCTCAGAACCTGTTGTGCTGTGCTGTCTAATGTTAATTTTGGTTTTGATACTTTTATTCAAAATTGCACCGTGACTGATTAATTGGAATCGTGAGATTCGGGTTTTTTCTGGAGACCCAATGCCCAAATGGATGTGTAATTTTCTTATTTAAATGAGTTAAGTTGAGAATGGGCAACATCCAATTTCAGCTCATGTCTTAGTGTGTATTGTGTGAGTGAATATTTAGTAATTTATTATTAAAGTAGGTTAATCTCTTCAAAGCTGAGTATCATATGGTACATGTGCAGATCTGGGGTGAGCGATTTTGCCCTCAAAATGGGGACAGATTAAAGCAGTATCGTTATATAAAATGTAGAGCCTATGGTAGGCCTGACTAACGTTACAAACTAACCCATTAGGTTTTAATCTATCAGATTAGTCCCCTCAATAAATTTTAATTAGTCGGTCTTCATTGTTCTATTGGATGTCAATTCCTCTGCAGTTGATGTACTCCTATCGGATCTACTTCTCTTTTGGATTGAAAACTCAATCGGTGTCAGAAATGCCTCAGCTTTCCCCTAATAAGGTTTTGTTTTACTCTGCAAAGCTTTTATTGGCAACCCTTTCTCGATTGTTTTTGCTTTTTTCAGTTGCCACTTTTGTGCCCCTGAAAGTTGCTTGTATTTATTTTTGCTGATGTGTTTATCATTGCTCGAATCTTCACAGGACCCTTTCCTTTATTGAAATATGTTAATAACAACATATTGGTATGTATAAGTATAAAAGATTGATATATGAAAAGATACCCACAAAGTGGTAAATATTAACTTTAAAAAGACATTAATTTAATTATATTAGTTTGTATTTGACTAATTTATTTATTTATTTCCTTGCATAGCTGTTGATATGTGGGCTGCTGGAATAATCATGGTATGCATTCTTAGTGGTTGTTATCCTTTCTTCCGATCTCCAGATGACGTAACAGCTTTATCAGAAATAATTGCTGTATTTGGATCTGAATGCATCTTTAAGCTTGCTAAAAAATTGGGTAAATACTAAAAATACATATTATTATAAACAATTTCATGCCAGGTTCCTCTACAGAGTTCCAATATGGGTTTATACAAATAGGGCTTATTTTTACAAACTTGAAAGCGTTAAGATTAGGTTATCTATTATATAGTTTACAGGGCTTTATAAAAATTATTAAACTGAATAGTCGGCCTTACTGATGATTTTATCTTTTATTGAAACTGTTTTAATATTTAACTTCTTATATGAATAGAGTAACCTGTTATACAATTTCAAACCCAAATATTGAAGACTTTTATTTAATTTATGAAACCCACAAGGATGTCACGAACTGGTATTTTTTTAAGAACTGCTCGCTGCAGTTCACTAGTTGGGACCATCAAATTATATGCAGGGGTTCAGTTTTGGTATTTCTGAAACTGCTCATTGACTGTAACTTGCTCTTACATACTGTTTAATGTATTGGGCTTTAATTAATTATTTTTACATTTTACCAAAATTTGTTTAATTTTTAGATACAGTTGGACTTGGATAATTTGAACCTCTAGGGACCAATAAAAAATTTGAATTACCAATCATTTGAATTAACCAAATTAAGGCAAAAAAACTGTTATTTCATATTTAAACAAAGAAGTTTATTTTTTAAACAAAATAAGTGTCAAAACATGTACCGTAGTCTTTTAACCGCCTATTACCCTTGGCTGGTTGCCGATTTGGCCGGTTGATTCGACAGACGTTTAAATGACGATTTTGAACCTATCAAGCAGCTGTTCAAAATGGGTACAAAGTGTATTACAGTACATGATTAAAAAAATACAACAAACCTCTTTTATTTATACCACAGAGAAACTTCCATTAACGGACACTTCTAATTAGTGGACACGTCTAATAAATGGACATTTTTGTATTCCCCGACTGGGATCATGGTTTACTGGCCATTGTAGTGTTTCTAAACAACGAACGTTCCCAAAAATGAACACAGAATTGATGGCCTATGGGTCAGTTGAAACTTCCGAATAAAGGACCACGGAACATAAATATCACCCTTTTCTAGCAAGTTGTAGATGTCTTGAGACACACATTACAATCTCTGTTCGGTAATTACCCGAAAGTTGACTTTCTGGAAACTATGTTTGCTTTCTTTGTGTCTTTTATACACCAGTCGTCAGTGTCCTTAAGAATCTAGTTTACAATACAACAATGTATAGTTATGTATTGTCATCTCTCTCAAATGAAAATGTTTAATCATCACATCCTCTCAGCCGAGCAAGGATAGAATAGAATCGACATCTTAAAATATAGTGTACTAGTACCGCTCTGAGAGTTCGAATTATCCAAAATATAATTTGAATTATCTACTATTTTTAATATTATTTGTTACAAAATGTCAGGGGGGGCTAAACAAAATATTCAAATTTATTAAAGACTATTTTAAATTATAGAAGATTGAATATCCAAGTTCGACTGTATACAATTTCTATGCAGTATCTATGGTTCGTATGTGTGTTAAGTTCAAAGAAATTATTTTATGTAGGCTATGAATGTACAAGGTTTGTCAGCAGAGTATTCAACCATTTATTATCAATAAATACATACTGCTTTTTGTCTTTTCAGGATATCACACAATAAACGCAACATCTCTTCCACTTATTAATACAGTTTGCAAAATCCACTTTGGGAATTGCTATCAACTACCGTGTTGTGATGAAGCTGCTAATTTTCTCTAAGCTTCTGCAACTGTCATTTCTTTTTATTCCATTTCCCACCCAGCTAATAATATAGATATAGGACTCATGAAAATTAGTTTTTTAGCTTGGAGTGTATTCAAGTGGGAAGTACCTTCACAATGTAAAACTTCGTAGACATTGCTTTGATTTTGCCACACCTTCTTTGAATGTGAAGGATCACAGGTGACTTTAGTTGAGAAGACTGGGCTATAGAACCACGATTCTTCTTTGGTTACAACCTAACAAGTGGAACAAAAAATTCCCTCTGCTCTCATTATAAAAGGTGTGAAATGAATTTTGCCATCACATGTGTCTTTCTTTGTCAAAATCTCTGATAAAGTGGTTTTTGGAATCACCAGATCGTTTTCTAGTACTCACACACTGTCAGTCACCAATTTTCATAGACACCCACACTTGCTCAACATTTTCTGCTTTTTGAAAGTTTTTCCTGAATATAGATTGTTTTCACCAATTCTTGGCTATTTTTGAACTATCTATACTACAATTTTATCTGGCCTTGCATTTATTGAACCATACTTAAAAGCTTTCTGTTCTAGTTTCAGATCAATGTTAGTGTTTTTGGCAAAGTTTGATTTAGATTTACTCACTCAGTCATACAAGACATGCACTCATTCAATGGCATATAGCACCCAATTTAATAGTCAATGGGTTAGTGCGCACAGAAAGATCCTCTCTGGTTGGATACCAAGTTACATTGACACTGTGCAAACCATTCTTATGATATCCAAAATAACAGCTGGATACTTTATGAACAGATCTTGCTTATAATAGGGTTAAAAGTAGATTTTAATTTAAAAATTTATATTTCAATATATTAACAATTAACATAGTGTAAATAATATTTTACTCTTATTTATTATCCCAAAAACTATTGTAAATGCTACACCTAATAAATATATATTTTTCCAGGTCGTAACGTTATGTGTAGTGCAACAAGAAAGCCTCTGTACTTAAGAGCATTGTGTGAACGTTTACACGCTCGTAGATGTGACGGAGAATCAGTACTGCCAATTTTACCGTCTTGTCAAGGCTGTAATCACGGAATTGATCCTCTTTCAGGATGCTTATGTGAACATAAATACAAACCTAATCCAAACGCAATGTCTTATCCAGACTCAGCATATGACCTTTTAAAGAAGCTCTTGGATGTGGATCCAGAATCAAGGATTTCAGCGGAGGAAGCTTTAAACCATCCATTCCTTGCTACTTTGGATTCACTGTCTCAAAACTAAAATGTATTGCTTGACAATTTAGTTTTAAAATGTTAATTTTTTCAGTTTTAACTAATCCCAAAGTGTGGGTTTTTTAAATGTACAATATTATTTATATTGTCAAGATAGTTATAATTTTAAGCTAACAATAAGTTAAACTATATTTTATATTTTGTGTGTGTATAACTAGAATCCATGCTGTATTTTAATTCAAGGAAGACACTATTATTTTGATCTCATGTCAATATTTTGTAGTGTTTAGCTATGTAATCATAATGTTCCTATTTTATCGGACATAACTTTAAACTACATGTTTTAAGAGCTTTTGAGAGCAGGTTTTTTTAAAAAATAATATATAAATACATAATTTGGTTATATGTAGGAGATAATCTTTGAAACTAGTGGACTGATTTATTAAAAAAAAAAAAACCTCTCTCTTTAATAGTTTGAAGTTTTAATATCTTGGACTATTTCCTACTCACCACAATCAGTGAGGGTAGTAGTCAAGGATGGATATGGCAAAGACAAATTGTTAAAACAAATATAACTTACCTAATTTTTACTCCAATCTGACTTGAACAGCTTTTATATTTTTAATAAATTTGTTGTGTGATATATTTCACACAACAAATTTGCATTTTTTTTTTACTTATAGACCGTTTCAGACCTTCCATGAGCAGTACGAATTTTGGATTTTCTTAATTATATATTTGCAGGGTATTTTTTCCAACAAAATCTCGTTGGTTCTCTGGATTTTCATAACTGATGTCCTGGTAATAAATCTGGTAACTGAACTGTTTATAAAATATGTTTCTTTTAATTGTAGTAGTTTGTTTCTAGTTACAATGTTGTGTATAACACATGTATTATAAAAATAATATAAATAAACTTTAAAAAGTCATTTTGTTTACCATCGGATATCACAGTGGCAGGTCTCTTGCTTTCCTTGCATCACTTTTTGTATGGTCAAAATCAATGACTCTTGATACTAAAAAAAAGAAGCAATTGGCCATATTAGAGTTGGCCATAAAGCAGAGTTAGAAAAAATAAACCTCTCATATATAAAATACAGATTTTGCTCACTATATATTATAGAAACGTAAAATTGATATGTATATTTAAAAAAGAGACATTGCCCAACTACTATTGTGATTTCAAGGACAAATGGTGCCTGTCTTTCATCTATCTATCTTTGCACTTCCAAAAAAAGTTTTATGTCCATTATATATTCACCACATAAGTTTTCTTCTTCTAAGAATCAAAATTCTTCCCGTGATGTTTTTCTTATATATAAGTAAAACATCACTTATATATAATATATTATTATATTATATATAATATAATATAATATATATATATAAACTAATATTACCTGTAAGTTTATATGCTTTATGATGGTTATGTAATACATTATTGTTTTTGTTAAACAATATTAAAACTTTAGCACAAAACAGTGTCCAAAAAATGAGATTAGTTTTAGGCTCGTAGAACCTAAATAGCTTATCTTCTTTTCTAGTTTATGTTGATTTCTTGTTCTTATAATTTTATTAGGATAAACTATGAATGTTGAGTAAGAAATTTACCGCTCGTAGAACTTAAATAGCTTATCTTCTTTTCTAGTTTATGTTGAGTTCTTGTTCTTTTAATTTTATTAGGATAAACTATGAATGTTGAGTAAGAAATTTACCGTCTAATTTATTGTGTGATGGATGGTTTAGAATCATCTTGTTTGTGTCTTATTACTAGTGTACATATGATTGCAGTTTTTTGGTTACTGACTATATCTTCCATTTTTTCAGCATCAAAATCGAGTGATTCATTAACCCTATTCAGTTTTCATTAAATATAATTAGGTTCTAGGACTTAACATAATAACGTGTGTCATAAGTAAGTTCACTGAAAATATAGAATAGATTCCTATGAAGGCTGAATTATTAGTGTAGATTTGTAACAATGTTTTGTCCTTGAGAAACACATTTAACCTACAAACTTGCAGTGTAGAGCTTATCAAAATGTCCAACATTGTTGTCTATACATTTTAAACAACATTTCGTCAATTGTTTATATATCTTTTTACACAGTATGGTATTATTAACAAAATTGTTTTCAAATACTTTCCGTCAAATGTTCTAGAATTCTTGGTTTGGATCCAAACACTGTCCTTAATTATCGCTCACACAGAAGTGCCTTTGTTAACTAACTTATACCACATTCTGTATTTTCACAATAAGGTCTTTATTTGGAACAGTGTAAAAATAGTTGTCCTTTGGTGAACAAAAACATAGGATTAGTAAAATGTTATAAAACAAATAGACTGAATTATTTATTTGTAAAAGTTGACCTAACTTAAAGTGTGAAATTTTAAATGAGTTGTTTTGCCCTTTTTATAATGGTATAAATCCTTGACATATTTTGAACATGTGTTCATAGCGAGCATTTATAAGTAGAAAAATATCATTGTTCATATAGCAGCGTTATCTATTTTCCAACATTGTATAAAGAAGTGAGATATACCTAACTAAATAAATTATTAAGATTTAAAAATAAATTATGACTCTTAAAAATGTAATTATATTAAATATTTCGATAATTATTATATATTTTAAATTATAAGTGACTGCATAAGAGTGGAACTTTTAATATGCTCAAAAATGAGAAATGTGTGATTCATAATTATTATTGTAATCATTGCAATTCACTTCATATTGTAGAGTTATATCTGCCATCATTTCTCCTTTTTCCAAATGCTTATTTGTTCCATTTCATTATTATCATAGTTCCATATTTTATATTTTCAAAATCTTTTAATGTTTCATTCATGTTTTGAAAATGACTTCATTTAAACTGTAACAAAATTCACATTCAATAATAAATTTGATGGCAAAATTGAAATGAAAGTTACACACAATTCTAATGCAGTTAAGTTCTCTATATCCTATTAGACTTAATCTATGTGAGAACCACAATTATTACATGGTTCACATGTAACAGTAGTTAAATACTCTGATTTCTCACTAGAATTTCTTTATTTCTTTTACCCTTCAAGTTTTGTTTTCTTTATATTAAAAATCATAGGTAAAATATTCAAGGACTTGCTGTATGGGTATATTATGAATATACTTTAGAAATGATTTTAAATACAGTAGAACCCCTCAATCTCGACATAATGTGGACTTTAAGGTTGTCGAGTTTTAGGGAACTTGGTATTTAATGGTTAGGTTTGCAACAAATACTCAAAATTACTTTAAATAACTGTACATTTATTGATTATCAATGATTACAAGTTTATTGCAAAAAAGTCCCTGCCTGACACAACAAAAATAGTGTGTTCAATCACACATTAAAATGAAATTTATCGATGGGTCAATGAGATTTAAAAAGTGTTGTACAATAGGCTCAGTAAACTAAAAAGACCTATCCTCATATGCTGTAATAAAATTTACAGTAAAGTCTACAGTAAAAAATAGACAGTCCATTAAATATTTTTAAAGATTAAAACAATTTTATATAAAAAAAAAAACATTAGAGCAAAGTTAGCATTGTTTGAAAAAACTTTTGATTGATCTTTGTTTTTCATTTTCGACTCGACGTCTGGCAGCTTCTTCTCAAAGTCGCCGAAGAAAAACAATGTCCATACCAAACACGGTCCAATACAAATGCTATAAATTGAACTGGTGATCGCATATAATTAAGAGTCGGATCATTTTTCTCACCTGGTTAAGACCTTTATTACGAACTTAAGACCTCCTTTGAATTGTTATGACAAAAGACTTGCCTCTTAATTTAATGGAATCGGTGCTAATGACCGGTAGCATCCGGGTGGTTAAGTGCTTGGGTTCACAACAATATGAACGTTTTGACAACACTTGATTAGGGCTGTCCCGGTCTACCTGGACCCTTTATCTTTAACTTTGGCCTCTACTATACAGTAGGATTAGAAAGTGGCTAGACAAAGGAGCAACCCTCACAGCTGTATAAACAAAAGTGACAAGCCTCAACCTCCCGGCATCTGGCAGGCGCACATGGCGTAAAACAATGCAGTGAATAACCTTGGAAATCCCATGCTCCTGGTCACTGGCCCTGTCGAGTTTGACGGAATGTCGAGTGTGAGGGGTTCTACTGTAGCAATAAATTTTCTTATAATTTGTAGATTTATTAAAACAAAGTATAATTTCTGTCTAGTAATTTAAGCTTCAATTCATGGTTTGTGTTGTTTTCAATGAATGTTAAGTAAAATTAAACTACATTTACCTAGTTTTTAAAGTGACATAATTTTACAATACAACAAATTAATTGGGAAATGAAAAACTAAGATTTACCCTAAAATATGTTGTGTAGGAAAATGATTGACCTTTTATGTTAAAGATGTCACTTATGTATTTTGATTAAGATTAGCCTAATCATTCTATAAAATTTTGTTTTAAAACTAATTACTTTTAATGTTTGAGAATGGTATAAATAATTTTTGAATAAAATAAAGTTTACACTTTTGTTTTTATTTTCCATCTCTACAATTTTGTTTTTTCTCAAAATTATAACCATATTATAATTAATTATATGAAAAATGATTTTTGATATGTTTATATAAACTTTCAGAGACTCCAATTATCTGATTCAAAAAATCGAGACACAAGTAACAACTCTTAAGTTACTGACTAAACAGAAATGCTTACTTCATTATAAACTTCTTCTAAGGGCTCTCATTTAATCTTCTCTCAAAGATCAATATAACAACCAAGTAATATATGTGAACAGCAAATATTTTTAAGTTTTAGTAAAACAACATGTTTTAAAACTGTAAAGTTACACCACCATAAATTTTAGTGAGGTCAAGATTTTTCTATGTAACAACATCACTTCTATAGATTTTAATGAAATTTAAAAGTTAGAAACCAATGTGCCAAATTGAAAGTAAAAGAAACTCAGACTGTCACATGTTGTGAAGTATGATGAGTTTAATATCCTTAAATTTGCACAGTCATTTGAGACTGTACAGTTAAACCAATCTGTATCTAACAATATCACATACGAGATACGGCCAGAAAGTTCCTTTTGTATCACAGTTAGGTGCGTGCACGGTATTACAATTTCTGCTCTTTCTATGGAATTCTGCAAATTTCAAGTTTACTTCTTTTTCGAAAACTTTGTGCTCGTTTGGTGGCAAAAACTATTCTGAGCAACATAAAAACTAGCGTAAGGGCAGTTGAGTTAGCGTGGACTTGAGTTTTTGACACGTTACGACAAAGACTGTGATGACATTCTGAACCAGATAGTAACTCATGTCTTGGTTATGAAATCCCTGAATCAAAACGACAAACGATGGAATGGAGGCACACTATACTTCACCAGCAAAGACTAAAGGCAAGTAATTTTGACAACTCAAAAAATCATGTACACAGTATTTTGCGACAGATACAGGATTCTACTGGTGGATTTTTACTGTGAGGTGAAAAAATTAATGTAAATGTTTGTGAAACTGTGATGAGTAATACAGAATAAGCACCAAGGAATTCTCACAAACAGTATTGTTTTGATTCATGACAAAGCCAGACCTCACACTATGGACGTGACACAATAACTCTTGGCTGGGACCAGCTTGACCACCCTCTGTATAGCCCTGACCCCCACCTCTAGCCACTTCCATCTCTTTTTGCACCTGAAATCATTTCTTGGTGGTCAAAACTTCAACACGAATGATGTGCTCAAAGAGCATGGTGTGTGGTTGACAACACAAGGCTGCAACATCTTATAAAGAAGGCATACAAAAACTTGTATTGTACATGGTATGTAGTAATATAGTTTAAGGTTTGTAGGTTTTTGGTAATTAATATTTTTTCTGTATCTGTACTAGTTTTGTTTTTATTCCCAACGGAACTTATTTTCTGGATGTATCTCACATATTCCAGACATTTTGAGGTTATCAATAAATATTTTCAATTAATTCTTGTGCTTTGGAGTAAAGCTCAAGCCCAATTAGCCCCTATGGTTGCGCTACTGTTCTTGCACACCTAGCAAGAGTGCTTATCCAATAGACCAAACAGGAGCTAAATTTTTAACAGTATGGTTAACAATTACTGTGCCACCATTGGTACTTTGGAAACAGTAAGATATACAGGAAACTATAAATGGGGGCCATTTCCCAATATGGCGGCCAACTTTGAAATTTGTTAAGGAACAGCCTGTATTTTACGGGTTTTTTCAGGTGTAAAACAATATTTTAGGAATATTTTATTTTTGGATATTTAAAAAATATATTTAGCCATTTAAATTTCAGAAAAATAAACTTTATTGGCCTACAAATTATAGATTCCCACCTAAAATGTTGCAATAGCTAACTCTTTAATTTTTGAACTTTACTCTCTTTTCAATTCAACTTCTTTTGATGATACCCATATCATTGGTTTAAAAATTATTTGATCTTTTTTTGAAAAAAACTAGACTGCAATTTCTCGTAAACCCTTAGAGATTTCAGAGCGATGTTTTCAGAGTTTACTATCTTTTCAATTCTGCATCTTTTGATACCTATATCATGGGTTTAAAATTTTTTTTGATCTTTTGTGAAAAAAATTTAAACTGCAATTTTCGTAAACCCCAGAGATTTCAGAGAGATGTTTTCAAGGTTTACTCTCTTTTCAATTCTGCATCTTTTAATATGCATATCATTAGTACTGTATTGGTAAATGTTAAAATTTTTACTAAAAATGGAAAAATATTAAATAGGTTGAAATTTTAATATTACCCCTCGACTTCAAATTTAATTCTGCTTTTAATAAGCTATAAAAATAATCAAAAACTCACTTTTTCGCCAAAAAAAACTGCAAGGGGTACCATTTTTTAAAAGTTTGGAAATTGGCTGTTTTCTCGAGTTAATTACTCAGAAACTATAAGAGATATTTTCGAATTGAAAAAACCACAGTAAAATTTGAACTTTCTTCTTTCCTCATGTAAAAGTCCATATCATTACGATGTACAGTTGGGGAGCTACAGGCGTTTTAATAAGATATTGCAAGTGGTGAAATGTTAAAATCTGGTATTTTTATTGACATAAATTTCAATAACTCTTAAACCATTTGAGATTTTAAAGTGATTTTTTTCAGGGTTTACTCTCTTTTCAATTCTGCATCTTTTGATACCCATATCATTGGTTTAAAAATTTTTTGAATTTTTTTTGAAAAAACTGCAATTTATCGTAAACCCTTAGAGATTTCAGAGAGATGTTTTCAGGGTTTACTCCCTTTTCAATTCTGCATGCTTTAATGTGCATTAGTATTGGTAAATGTTGAAATTTTTACTAAAAATTGGATAAAAAAGGAAAAAATATTAAAAAGTTTAAAATATTAATTGTACCCCTCAGCTCCAAATTTAATTCTGCTTCTATTAAGCTATAAAAATAATCAAAAACTCACTTTTTCGCCTAAAAAAACTGCAAGGGGCGCCCTACCATTTTGCAAATTTGGAAAATTGGCTGTTTTCTCAAGTTAATTACTCAGAAAATATAAGAGATATTTTCGAATTGAAAAAACCACAGTAAAATTTGAACTTTCTTCTTTCCTCATGTACAAGTTCATATCATTATGATGTATAGTTAGGGAGCTACAGGCGTTTTAAAAAGGTATTGCAAGTGGTGAAATGTTAAAATCTTGTATTTTTATTGACATATAAATTGCAATAACTCTTAAACCATTTGAGATTTTAAAGTGATTTTTTCAGGGTTTTCTCTCTTTTCAATTCTGCATCTTTTGATACCCTCAAATAAGTACAATAAATAAGAAATATATAATTCTAAATTCATATTTTTAATGGGCATACAAAATAAAGTGAAGTCCCCCATTTAAAGTTTTCTGTAAATCTCACCGGTTCCAAAGTAACAATGGTGGCACAGTTAAAAAAGACACCTTGTATATTGTTTTCTAGTTATATCCTTTAAAAAAAGGGTGTAATGTAAACCATTCTATAAACATGAGTTTTGGAGAAATTTGAAAAAATAAACATTTTAGAACTAAAGTCCAATATGCTTTTTCCATTTGAATACTACAGAACCTATTCATCAATGTGTTTTAACATTTTCAGTTTATTGAAGTGAAGATTCCTTGGTATCAAAACTGAATTTTGCTACTTAGGAATAGGAAATGTATAAAATGGTTTACTTAGGCAAAAAGTGTGGATGGAGAACATTAGAATATCTATAAGAGTACTGGAGAGAATGGAAAAAGGAAAGAAAATTTATTTATTTATATGAAAGTAGTTTTGTCAGATAACCAGCCGAGGTGGAAATATCAAAATATGATAATAATAATATATACTGTATGAAAAATTTGGTCCTGATACATAAATTTGTCTTGCTGTCACCTGTGCATTACTGTATTAATGGTGGAAATTGTTCTGGTAAAAGACATCGAAGTCCACCCAGCTGATTCTAGTCAGAAAGAGAATACTCACTGGAAAACTCATCAGAATGCTATGAGAGTAATCCTAACTAACATCTTTGTTCCTTTGGTTGATATCAGTTAACTATAATTTTAAAACTTATCTAATAAGATTTTAAAGTTTTGGAATCGATGCAAATATTTTTTAAACAGCACTACGATTTAGTCTACAGCCTTTTTTTGGTCAAATTCATATAATAATAAGTTTTTTGAAAATATAATATAAGATCTATCAAAGCTGGTTTTGAATAATAGTGTGTGGTGAGTTTCCCTGATGAATCAAACTAATTAACTTTTACATCTTGCTATGCAAATCAATATCCAAGATGCCTGTCTCGCCTTGTGCACTCCAAATTCATCCACATCCAAGATCAATTTACATCTAAAACATTTACCACCTTCAGATAAAATGATAGAAATACATCAACACAAATATATATAATTATTTGTGGCAATTATAAATTATTTATTGTAAAGCTTGGTATTGTTCAATGTTATTTATTGTTATAAAATACATAAATGTTGAAAATCACACTACAGTGATGCCTATGGTATGTTATACATATTATTAACAAAATATGTCTAATATTTATGTCATATTATTTTAACAAATTATAACATTTATAACAAAAATATAAATCTGTTTACTTGAAACCCTTTGTACACTATTTACACAATTTTTTAGATTACAGAAGAATCCTGATGCATGATTAATTAAAAAATATAAGCTTATAAAATGTTTTATATACAGGGTTATCATAAAAGATTGGTGGGGTTTCATCAATAATTCATAGGAAGACAGTAGAAGAATGTTGTGGTGTTGTATTGGTATAGCTGATAGCCTATAGCCCACAAGTTTGTTTAACAGATGTTGTAACCTCAAAATTAGTTCTTGCATTGTTGTGGTAGTGTGTTTTGTGTTTTCTATACAGTGTTGAGTGTTGTGTGTGGTGTGTGTTATTATGTTCTCTAATAAAAGAAAAGCAAAGTGTGATTTGTTGCTGGCTGAATTCAAGTCTGTAATTTCAGGACAACATGCATTTCGACACGAATACAGAAAGGATCCACCACATGAAAATAACACAGGACGTTGGTTCAAATAATTAGAAGAAACTGGATCAGTTCAAAAGTAGGAATTGTCTGGCAGGCCAAGTGTATCAGACGAAAAAGTCGAACTTATAAGACAATCTGCAATCAGAAGTTCTAAGAAGTCAATAACTCAATGAAGCCTAGAGTTAGGTATTCCAAAAAACAACAATCCACAAAGTTTTACACAAAAGACTGAAATTTCACACATATAAAATCCAGCTATTGCAGGAATTGAAACCTGATGATGGTACAAAACGATTAATTTTGTTGTTGAAATGTTGAACAAGATTGATTGATGAAATTTCTTTTCATTTTTAGATAAAATCATTTAAGGAACAGGATTAATGAAGCAATGACAACCGTTAACAAAGGCATGTTAACTAACGTTTTGGCAGAACTTGATTATCGATTGGATAATTGCCGAGCGACTAATGGCGCACATATAGAAATTTATTAGTTATGTAAAACAACTGTTTCAGATGACGATTTAGATAAATAAACATCAGCTGTAAGAAATTCTGTTTTTATTTTAAATTATGTTCAAAACCCCACCATTCTTTTATGATAGACATAATTCAGAGCCTAAATTTGGAGTTTAAAATATAAGCCTATTTGTATCAATAATTATTTTATTATGTTGTTTAACTTAACTGGTTAATGCTTCCTTACAGTGTTTTGGTTACCTAAAATGGAAATTTTGTTTTGATCACATAGACCTACTCCCAAATTTGTAATTATAATTTTAAAAAAGATACGACCAAATATATCCACATACCACATTTAATTAAAATAATTCCATTTTTTAGGTACACACTACACGAACGGCAGACATAATGTAATATTCTCCTTTTCACAAAAATTATATTTTTATTTTATTACTAATATTCTCTAATACCTTATTAAACATCCTTTCAACTAAATTATATTGACTAAGATACAATAATTAGTCAGCCTCTTAGTACAAATTATTTATTCACTTTCCTTTTTACATTAAATGTTTAATTATTGCTTTAACTGTCCTGAATTAAATAAATATAATGTATAACTCTTAATTCCGGGTTTCTGGTACGTGGCTTTATTTAAAAAATTCCTTGGTTTTCTTAATTAGTCCTAATTTATGCAAATTTCAAGATTCTAAATTTACTATTATGCTTATATTATATCTCTAAATGTCTCTATTATTAATTATTTAATTGTTCATTATACTTATAGTTCAGGCTTATTTTACTCTCACAGAGATGGCTTCAAGTATTTTCTTTTTAATTTGGCTTGTTCAATTAGTATGGATTCCTTCTAGGCTTTTCTTTTCTCACACATTCAAAGTTCAACTGTACTTTCTGAAATCCTCTTTACAACTGCTACGCATTGTTTTCATATATCGCGGCTAAAATTAGTTCTTCCTTTTTTTTCCTTATCCAACCAGAATATTCTATTTTCATCAGCTGTCTTTGCGTATTGATACTAGAGAAATTCTAGCCTCGAGCACTAGCCTCAGTTCCAATATTTCCATACAATTTAATTCACTCAGCGACTACGCGTATCAAAAGTTCTACTATTTTTCTTTCACTTTTTTTTTTTTTTGTCCTTTAGCCTTTCACATTTATTTGTTTATGTCACTTTGTTTATTTTTTAAATCACTTTAGTTTATTGGTTGGTTAACTTCTTATTCATCTATATTAATTTATTCTAACCTTACTATTTCTATTTTACATTTAGTTGTTCTTTTGACTCTTTTTATGTTTGTACTATGAATTCACCCAAGTTTATTTTCATCCTTACTATATCGTCACAATAACAATGACAAATAACACCCCAAAATCCAAATATTTTTAACAAATATCCTTGAAAAGAGATATTTCCGAAATAACTCAACATCGACTTTCTTGATTATGTAAGAATACACTTTTGTAAACATATGCTTCTCTAGGCCATGTATTTACATATAGGCCTGGCTAATGCCAGCTGTATTAAAAATGTAGGAATTCTGGTTCTTAAATGATTTTTGATACACTCAAAATAGTGTAATAAACTTTAGTAGAGTAAAAGAAGAGTTTTAATGGTTTTTATCATATGTAAACAGTCGAATGGTTATACAACTAAGTCTTTTAATTGAGACTATGCTTTTCTCTTTATTGAAGTGAATACTTCTTTACACTCAACTTTATACGGCAATTTTTGTGGTGCAGTGAAATCGAATTGAGAGGAACAGAAAAAAGAAATTGTTGTGTAATGATAATTCATGTGACAAAATAAACTAAGCGATAACTTTCTCAGTTAAAATTATTTTTAATGTATGTTATATGTTGCTGCTATGTCCTAATTAATAACTTTATCAGTTAAAATCATTTTTAATGTATGTGATGTGTTGCTGCTATGTACCAAAATAAACTAATTAATAACTTTATCAGTTAAAATCATTTTAAAAGTATGTAATGTGTTGCTGCTATGTACCAAAATAAACCTAATTAATAACTTTATCAGTTAAAATCATTTTTAATGTATGTGATGTGTTGCTACAATGTACCAAAAATAAACTAAACAATAATTTTTTTAGTTCAAAATCGTTATTAATGTTTGTCATGTGTTGCTACCATGTACCAAAATAAACTAACCAGTAACTTTCTTAGTTAAAAATCATTATTAATATATGTGACATGTTCTGCCATGTACCAAAAATAAACTAAGCAATAACTTTCTCAGTTAAAATCGCCTATATTATATTTAATGTGTTACTACCATGTACCAAAATAAACTATGTGTGCACTGAAGAAAAAAAAAAATTAGTAAGTGTGGAAAAAATCTCACTGACACCCCCAGTGTCGAAAAGCGACATATCTAAAATTTCTAGCTGTAGTAAATGAGTATACATGTGGTGAACTTGTGTGTTTATGAGATAACTTCTTCTTCTTCTCCTTCTTTTATGAAGGTTCACTTCTAGTATGTGTAGGAGCTTATGCACCACTTTTTTTTAGTGTTTAGTAAATGCATCAAACAATTCAGTTTTTATTACTAATACTTTTCTTAATTAATTTGCATAAATGGCCTAAAATATCAAAATAATGTGAATCACATAGTAAAGAAACATCAGCTAACTTATTGGTACAATTTTATAAATAGATAAAAACCGAATTTTATGCGATTATAAAAGAAAAATAATGTATACGCTTATAATAGTAGTAGTTTTATGAAACAGCTTTCCAGGTCAATATAATCATTTATTTGACATCTGATATCACGGATTTCACTTTTTGAAAATCTTCCATCAACGTAACCTGTAAGATGAAGGTTTTTATTATTAGAGGAAACACATCTTAAATATAAACAGATATAAAATTATATATAGTACAACGTTTATGTTTTTTAAAATAAAATTATTTATTTAACATTATTACTTTAGAATTATTCAATTACAAAATATACAAAGTGAGTAGCCTAATATTAATCTTGGGGTTTCCAATAGTCTTTAACTCTTACCTTCACTATTTCTACAACACTTTTTGTTGTACAACATAAATTAAAAATATAAAAACATATCTAAACAATTAGGATATATGATATCTTAAAACTAATTAAAGGTGTGTGATGGAAGTGGATAAATGATGGGGAATATGATACAAAGTTAATGGTGGATTGTGATTTAGAAAAATGATATTTATATTGCTAGTATTAATCAAAGTTCTTTTGTTCACCGTTATGAGTTTGATATGAGCCTTTAGTGAATTTTCAAAGTTGTAATTTTTGTATTAATATTATTGTTTGTTCAGACATTTACCATCATTTGAGTATAAGAAACAATACACGATGTTTCGAGAGTATGAATCAACTCCCGTTATCAAGTGCCTAACTTACAAACTAAAACATGCATACAAAAAACACGCCTAGATGTCTAGGCCTATGTTCATAAACTAAACCTAATGAAAAAAACACCCAGGACAACCCTGAGCGGTCAAAACCTAAAAAGAAACTCACATGTGATCAGGAAACCACAAGTCAAAAGAAATCATGAATAGAGTATACAACAGCTGACAATTACGAACCACAATAGGTCTGTTCACAACCACAGTCACAGAACAACTACCGGTTGTGAAACAATCTGCCAACTGGGAGGGGAGAAGAGTTAAGAAACCGGTAGTTAACGCCTACAGCGTCCTCTCTTTTAATTTCCTAGCCTTGAACGTGTTATAATTCCTTCGCTTTCAACAGTTAAAACTTCAGCTTTTTTTTCTTTAAGATTTTGTTTATTTTCAATTTTAAGTTCATTTTTCATAAGAGGAAACCACAAGGGCCTTATTTCTATACTAGTTTGGCTGATTGGGTTGTCCGTTGTTTCTTTGCACAAATCATGTTATTTATACACAAATGATGACAAATGTCCAAACAAACAATAATATTAATAGAAATATTCCATCATTAAGTAATAATTGTAATTTTGTTGGTTAATTTTAGCTCTGGATGAAAAGTTATTTATAATGTTGAATCAATTCCATGGAGGGATAAACAGTGTTGAATATTCCACCCACCGATATTTTAGATTAGTTACTTAGCAGTTTTTTAAATTTATTATTTTACTGAAATGATTATTTAAAACACTTAATCTTCTTGGCTCTATTAAAATGATGTTCCCTGTTTGGATGCTTTGAATAGAAGCTACCTAATCTTTAAGCTATTTATATATTTTTCTTTTCACCATAGAAAGTAACTTTTCCTACCAAGTGGCAGTTCTTCTTTTTCTCTTACTCCCTTCGCCCTTTTAAATTCATTACATATAATGTGAATTCTATTACTGTTCATATTGCACAAATTATATTTTATTAAGATATAAAATATTAATGATATTTATATTTACTATGGTATGGGTTTGACGAAATGGGTTGTGTTTTTAGTTGGTGATAATGAATATGTTTAATTGGGCAATTTTTATGTTATGCATGTATGTATGAACTTATAACTTGGAATTTCAGTATCATTACACAGATAACATTTTGATGGCAGAAAAAAACTAGCTATAATAAAAAAATAAGTTGAAAAAAACCCTGGGGTGTATTTTTATTACTTGTTTTATACATAGTGATTATCCAGAACTTCTATTGAAGTATACAAACACTACTTTATACTAAAAAATCAAATCGAAAGCCCCTGTAAGGTCTTTTTGTTACTTGTTTCATAAATAATGATTACATATTTGTTAGAGTGTATTTTATTTACTTGTTTTATAGATAGTATTTAAGCATTTTTACTGTATAAAACAAACACTACCTACGGTAAAAATTAAAGTTAAAAAGTCGTGTGGTCTATTTTTAATACTAGTTTCATACTAGTGATTATCCAACATTTTTACCGCAGGAAAACAAACACTACCTATAGTAAAAAATGAAATTGTAAAACCCTGTGATGTTTTTTTAAGACCTCTTTCATAGATAGTGTTTATCTGTATTACACTGATTTAATGAAGAAGATCTTCATTCACTGAATCATGAAGGTAGATTTTCTTCTGTGGGAATGTGGAAATGATAAGGCAATGAGTGGTTCACACTATCCAGCAAGTGTGAATGGTTTAAACTCGTTAAAACAACTTTCCTTCACCACAACTCTTTTCCTTCACAAACATCAGACAATACTTGAAGACAGTAAGTTATTGAGTAAGGTTAGGTTAGGTAATAAGATCATATTTTCCAGTATAATTTCCATATAAAGGTCTATTACTCAATATCTGCCTGTCAGAAACCCAGCTAAAAAATGTATGCCTCGTGTCATCTTGTTCCTACTCACAAAAATCACATGAGGCTTCATCTATGATCTTTAAGGACTTTAAATATACTTTGATATTTCATGGTACAAGAATACTTGTATATAAGATAATTAACTTCACTATGATTCTTATATTACCTAGAGTTTTATCTTGGGGATTAACTGGTATGTTAAACTTCCTCTTTTATCCCTAACCCAATAACTCTTTACCATCTTCTCTGTTTTTACTTTTATCAAAAGTTCTTCATCTTGCCCTTTGTAGCTCATTTTCTGAGCACTTAAAAGATTTCAGTTGCTCACATATTTCCTTCTTCTCTACCATAAGTAGATTTGTTGGTAAAATTGCAGCCATAACCAAAACCATGAGTGTAGAGTAATGCAATTCTCAATGCCATCTTCAAACTTATTGAACACTTCTAATTCGCGTGAACACATGTTTACCTATATACACCTGATTTGGAGATATTATAAAGGTTACTTAACTTAACCCCAAAAATATATAGAAAATAGTTTTCATAGTTTTAGTATAGTCAATGTTTTTATACAGTTTATTTCAATACTTACTTTATTATCGCACAACTCGAGTATGGACGGGCGATTTTCAGCAGCTTGGTACTTTATTTGAAATAGTTTTCCATCAAAATATGTGCAAGGTGTTGTCTAAACAATACAAATAAATTTCTTTAGGAAAAATAATATATGTGCAAACATGTTTACAGTGAAATTTAATTATTTGTTAGGATAAAGAATGATTACACATTGTTTTAATACTTTGCTTCACTGTCTTAAAACATTTATACTTAACATTTGCATGTAAGAGTTGGAAAGTAAAAATCATTTACATGTCGTACTCATATTCATTCAACTCAAGTCCTATATATTTGCAACATCCACTGAATTTGGTAATTGTTATGATACTAATATATTTAATTGTATAAGACTAAAAAAAAATAAACAGTTTATGTTGAGTCGAACATCCATCCATATTACATAATTGTTAAAATCACACAACAATCAAGCTCTGCCATTGTTAAAATCCTCAAGTGCTACTAAAGCCCATCTTATGGTAACTTGAGGCAAACCTACGTGGCTGGGGGGTCAGGGGTAGAATACCAGTTTCGAGCAGCCGACTAATGCTCATTAGTCACACCTCGTCGAATACCCGACTTGAAAACCAAAATTGAAAAAATCTGTGATTTGTAAAAAAGTTTACACTATTCCCATCATCATCATTAGACAAAGTAATCCGTGTTTGTCTCATGTCAATCGGCCCACTTTAAGCATTAAAATAAACTTATGAAGTATATACAGAAAGTTTTGTGACCGATGTTGAGTATTTTGTGAGAAATATACATTTGTGTTCTTTTAATGCGGCCTCTGGCAGTCTCAAGCCTGCAAATCGAACTATTCAATAATAAAAAGACCTCCGAAACGAAGAGAGAAAGTTAATCTGTCACACATATGATAATGTATAATATTAAATTATAATGGAATATAAATACAGCCTGTAAATATTTTGAATGACTTTGGATGTATAATTGAATTACTAAGTAAAAGTGTGCATTAAACTATAAATAATATATAAACAGTTTTATATTAAGTTTTATTGAAAATAAAAACAGTTAATTACAACACTTAAAGTCGGCCGGTTAATATAAGACAAACACATAATTGTTTATAAATGAATACAATATCACGTTTTTTCTCAAATAATGCATATTTATTACATTTTTGTTTTTAAGTGGAGTATTTGGCGAAGCATGACTAATGGGATTTACTAACTGGCCCACCCCAGCAATTGGTCTAACCCTCCAGGTATCCTGCCTCAACTTAACCTGATACCGGCTTTAATGTTTCTGCCTTAAATAAATCAAGTACTTTTTATATTGTGTAAAGACATCTGCCAAGTAATTGCACAAAGCTTTTAAAAAGTTAAACTTACCATAAAAAACTCTTGATTATTTCAAATTGATCTGATGAAAAAAATGTTTAGAACAAATAAGCTGCATTTTGTAAAGACAAAACTATTGTTTTTAAAAATTGTATTACAATGTATTCTTTTGACAAAAATAAATAAATTTTTAATATTTCAGATCAAGTACTCTGAATTATTTTTACAAAATACAATGTCTTTTTATTCATTATTAAATTAAATCATTATTAGTAAATTATTATTATTTCTAATCTTAATTATTTGTCTATGTGTCCAACAAGTCTACTGTATATATGCATTTCTTCAAAAGTTCTGAGAGTGATAATTGATGAGAACCTAAACTACAAAAAACATATTCATTCCCTTTCTGCTAAACTTAATTCAGCACATTTTCCAGTTCAAATTATTTTACATATTTTCAGTTTTGTCAATGGTTGCAAGAAATCATTAGCAACATTCTGAAGGATTCTATTATTTTATAAAAATTTACAAACATCCAATTTCAATGAGATAATCACAGATGTAGTGTCAAATTCTGTAAAAGAATGGACAAATAATATGTAATTTGTGGGAATTTCAACATAAGACAGTTTGAAGTATAATATGCATATTATATCTTATATTATACGGTTTAGCAAAAATACATTTTCATAAGAAATTAATCCAACAAATAACTATACTTATGCAATTCTAAATAAAAATCATCCTTATTCTGTATTTTTAAGTAGTAATAATGATCAAAACTTTGTAAGTTTGTTCTATTTATCACGATGTTTAAAATACTTTAAAAAATAAACATGCTGTGGTAGTATCTTTTTTTTAATAACTGAAATTCATTGTGGCACAAATATTTTTTTCCAGTATGTTTCTAATTGATTTCTTGATTTTTAAAGGACTTTTCATATTCTGTTCTCAAGAATTTCCCTAGAGTACAATTCCATAGCTTAAAAATAGATGCACAAAGGCATAATAGACCAATTTCATTGTTGGTAAGTGACAAATTGTATTCAATCTAGTAAGGGTACATATGCTTGATATTGCCCTGTTAATTACCATCCTTCGGTCAATTTTGACTCAAAGATACTGTGCACCTTCTACCTCAGAATATGTATTGCCATTAATAAGTAGTCTTTCCTGCCTCTACCACAAAAATTACTAATTTAGTCTTGCTGGTAATTAAAATTAAGCCTTAAAATAGACAAATATTTGGCAATGGAGCCAACTTCTTGATTCATAACTCTTTCTAACTGGAAATTACAATCACTTGTACTACAAAGAGTTGTATCGTTAGCATACATTATCAGTTCTCATGATTAATAATTTGTGGAAGGTCGTTGATGTAAATAACAAACAGTAGAGGTCCCAAAACTGATCCTTGTGGGATGCCATAATTAATTACATGAAAATTTGACCTTTAATTAGTACGGAAGTTGTCATTTTCTAAACCTCAACTGCTTGTTCTCTATCACTAAAATATGACTTCAAAACATCTACAGCGAATGCTGTAGTTTAAAAAAGATCTAATAAGACTTAAAACTGTACTATATCAAAAGCTTTGGATAAATTATAGAACACACCATTAATTTTTTTTCTTGTCAACTGGTTGAGCTTCGATACAACTGTATGAAATTTAATAATTTGCTTAAATAATTAAATAATCCTCCTTAGAAAATTCTTACACAACATTTCTTACATCTTTAACAACATTTGATATTTGTGTATTTGGCTAAAATATATTTGTTACTGTTATGTCATTTTTATACTTCTTGGTTAAAAGTTCTCCTATAACCTCTTCGATAACTGTCGCCAGAACAAAGATTTTATTTCTTTATACTTGTTTTACAAGACATGTCTAGGTGATTTCCATAAGTCTACTTTTTTAACCATTTGAAACTCTTGTGTATGTTTATTTCAATCAGTAGGTATTCCATTTTTTCCATGTTGGATAACACAGAAAATTTATTAGTAGAAATAATTTGAGAACAATATTTAACTTTTGTAGATTTTTGCGTTATTTTTGTGGATTTGCTAAAGATTTTGAAGCGTGTTTAACATGAACTCACTCATAGCCTAACTTTTTTTGTATAATAGTGTCTGCTTTAAAAAACTTAATTGTAGAATTATTCTTGTCTAATTCTGATTTTAAATATAACCTTTACTTTTAAAAAATTCTATTCTAATCACTAAGTTCCTCTTCCAAAACAATAGCTTCTTTCATTTCATCATGGAGTCTTTCTTTTACACTTGTAAATGTAATTTCAAACTTATCCTTGTCTAACACGCAAGTATCTAGTTCAGATTGTTTACAATTATCTTCTAAATATTTATTCTTAGAATATTTTAATGGGCCTTTTACCCTGAGCTCTAGTCCCTACCATTTTCACAAACAACATATTACTCAAGTAATAATACTTTTTTTTTATTGTTTACATATAAACAATCCAAGTGAGAAAAACTAAACAAAATTTACAAAAATAAGTTACTTTAAATAAGTAAAGCTGAGAGCAATACGGTGGATCAATAGTAATAAATAAATACACAAAATTATTCTAAATATAAAAAACACATACAAAACAAACAAACAAAAATATTTATATCAATTATTATAGTAGAAGTAACATAAGTTCCTAGTCAATACAATATTCAATGTCAACAAGACTATACTAATATAAGATATCACTGATCAAAGACATAACTGACTGTTTTCAAATAAGACACAACCCCAATTTACTTACATATTTCCGGTTTAAAGGATACCCACAAACAGCTGACAGAAAGTTCATGCCACTAGCTGAGCGCAAGTACAGAGATGCAATACGTACTGCACGTATTGATACAGGATCTGAAGGTAGTTTAGCGAGGCGTTTAGTGTTGTATTCACCAAGAACTACAGCAGTCGCTAACATGGCATCTAATTCCCAGTCGTTCAATACTTTTTCTTCCTATACAAATTTAAGTATCGTCAAAATAATCTCATTTTAATAAAAGTTCTGTAAAACTTTGATCACCCAAACTTTTTACCAGCTGGCACTATTTATAACACATTTTCTCAATTAGATCATTGTTAATTATTTTCTATTACATTAAGAGTATGTCATAAACAATCCATCATTAACAAATAACTTTTGATAATACTATTTTAAAAGTAAATGGAATAATTATTGAAAGTGCTTTCGTGTTTTTGTAATTACACTGTACCACCAAATTATATTTTATAATAAAACAGCAAAGAGCTTTAACGTTTATAAATCTACACATATTACAAACATCTTGGACTAAGAAACATATATCAATTCTAAAACCGAATATTCAAAAAGATCCTCTCAATTTCACTCAAGAATATCTTACCCAAAGGAATCAACCTAACATAGAGAAACCACATTGTAATTCTACAAATTACTTGGAATAAATAGAAATAAACTCTAATCTTGAACAATTGATTCCACCTACAAAGAAGATCTGTCTTCGATCGAGTTAAACCACATTACTACCCACACAAGAGAAGACTGCTTATCCCATGGCTTGCAGTTTACATAGATGGTACAGCAAAGGAAGACGTGAAGCAAGAGCACACTCATCATTCTTTTCACATTACATCTTAGTCAGTCACAACAAAACAAACTTTTATGCAGAAAAAAGAGCAATCTCCATGGCCCTACTAGTTATTATTAAATAACAAATAAAAACATCAACAAAATAGTTATCCTTATTGATTCTAAAACCACTTTTCAAGCAATATTTCACCTACAAACAACTTTCACAAACAACTTCAGCTAAAAATAAAGAAATATAAGAAAAAGGGTCATATGATTAAGACCACATATAAAGTTGGGAAGGATATTATCTTCCCATTCCAAATAGGAGTAAGGGGAAATAAAGTAGCTGACCAACTGGCTAAATAAGGCACTACTCTACACCAATAGAAATACCTTCATTGACATCTTCACTGACAAAATTATTTTTAAAAGAGCCACTCAGTATCATAATGAAGACTATGTCACAAAAAATAGAAAACATGCAGGTCGTAAACTAAAAATGTTGTCACAATAGATAGTTTAAGATTTTATTATGTTTTTTTTGTAAATTTCTAGAAATTTCAAAAACTGCATGAAATTGTGTCGTTTAGTTACTTAAAGCAATGACTACATAAATACTATAAGACACGACATGGCCATGTTAAATATTCTACGCTTATTCTTGAGTTGACCAATACCCGCTAGGGTGTGGAGCTGTCGCTCTGCTAGAGAATCTGAAGTTGATGTGACTGGCGCTAGGTGGCTCTACGGTCAAACAATGTTTCAGGCGGGTAAGAGAAAACGCACTGATGCCACATATGGGACCAGAGATGCGAGGGAAGGTCGAGAATCGCTTATCTCAGCGCACGAACTGACAACACTGACTATGCTGACGGAAGTAAGTGAGAAGGTTTGTGAGAGAGAGGTCAATAGTTGTACAGTCTCAACCAAGTGGGATGTGTACAGTCAAGCACCTGCTGCTAGCGCTTTCTGATAGCTGTGTGTCAAACTTGTGACGAACAGCACCCGTAAAGCGTAGACTATTTCCCTATCCTATGTCGTGTCTTATAGTATTTATGTAGTCATTGCTTAAAGTATCCTCATGCTGGGTGGCAAAAATCCTTCCTGCGGACCATAACCACAAGCCATTAATTTGGTACTGTTCTTATTTTTCGAATACGATACAGAGATGAAGGGCATGATTTTTTTAAGACACACAAACCTCAAATTACGCCCAGAATTTAAAAAAAAATCCACTGATTTGAGGTATACTTGATCTCTGAAAAAACAGAAATTCAAGCAAACAATTTTACAGGAAGCAATAAATTTTTGGATAGTAAGGGTGTTTTGCTTGTTGATTTCTTGCCACAAGGTACAATAATAAATAATGCATGTTATTGTGAGACCTTACAAAAATTGTATTGTAAAATCTAAAACAAAAAGCAAGGCATGCTTAGTTGCGATGTTGTGTTCCTTCTCGATAATACTTGGCCACACACTGCAACTCATACTCAAGAATTCAGGAAACAAAGGACCATCAACTTGACCTAGTACCAAGTGACTTTCTCTTATTCTTACATTTGAAAAAGTTCCTTGTTAGTCAGCACTACGAAGACGACGACGACATCAAAAGAGCTGTGCAAACATGGCTGTTTTCACAGGCGGCATCATTCTTTGAAGAGAGTATTTGGAAATTTTACTATTGGTGAAAAAGTATTTCAAGATTATGGTCTTCCTTTTAATAATAAAATTGTTTAAAATTAGACAGTCATTATTTTAAAATTTTCAATCAGTACTTACTGAGCACACTTCGTATTTTATTGAAAACAGAAAATCGTGTTCAGCTCTCCTGAAATATTAAAGGTTGGCAATTGAAAATTATCTATTTAAGCTCTATTTTTTAATGCAACTGTATTAAAATTACAGTTTTAAAATGAACATGATTGTGTTAACCAGTTGAACAATGATAAATTTATAACTTCTAATTAAACTAATGTTAGACAAATAAAAACTATGTATTAATTTGTTAAAAATAAAAATGAATAAAATAATTTATAGTAAACAACAACCATATATTATATATCTGTCATAAAGAAGAAAATATTAAAATTTCTTTAGCCACTGAAATTGTGGTTTATTGATTTCATACTTATCCCCTAAAAACACTCTTTTATAATTCAAATTCAAAATTTTAGTTTTTATAAACTACCAAAGGAAGAGGATTTTAACTAGAAAATGGCATGAAAATTGTCTCGACTCTTTGGCTTGTAGGGATGATGACAGTTGTGAAACATAAATATTATAAAATCCGGATACCACTGATTTTTTTTTGCAGATATGTTTTTAGAAAATTCTAAATCCAACAAAAAAGTACCAAATTAAAAAATGTTAAGAATACACCATAACTCACAAAAATTGGAAAATGTAGTCCTCATTCATCTAATTATAAAATTTATCTTTAAGTGACACTGTATGATCTAGCTCTAATGGAAAGAGAATGTTGGAATAACAGATGTCACCTCTAAAATCTTTTAAAAGTCTCCAAATGATAAGAGTATGTATAAAGACAAACCTCATTCTATTTCAACTTTTGGATCAATAGCAAGAACTGGATTTATAGTCAACCAGTCCTGTCTTTTAGTTTTGGACTTGCTGAGACACTCCACCATACTCTTTCATTGTGCAAGAATGATTGCTGCCAGTAAGAAACTGAAACTAAGTCTCGTACACTCCAGCAAGTTCTGTGATACTGAGTTTTGGAGGTTAGTTAAATGCATTTACGAGACACCATGTGATTAGCATTACCAGATGCCAATACATGCTCCAAGAAGGAAGAAGAAGTTATTTACATAAAATGGATGTATTAACAAACACAATATACACACTGCTCTGTATGTCTGCATCACTTCAATATTTGTTTAAATATAATGATTATGTTTCCTAACTGGAATGGTTTAATTAAATAAATTACCTTAATTCCATAGCTCACAGTTCTGTGCTTTGTATTCCTTCTTTTGATGATCATATGAAATATTAACATTTCCTTTTTTTTTAAAACTGAACACGACTTTTCTACTAGTTTATATCAAACTGAAAATTAAATTAAACTTGAAAAATGGCTACATCAATTGAAAATTTTGTTCTTTAGTTCTAAAGCTTCTAAATTGCATTTCAAAACAGAGGTACATTATGAAATTCAATGAGAAAAACAAAAAAATGTTCAGCAATAATTTTAACGATTTTAAAACCGAATATTGTATTCTTCATTTGTGTCAAATATAATAAATACTTACTGTTAAGTAGCACAATATTAAAGTGGGTAAAGTGAGATGTTCTGGTAAACACTTTATTTTTTCTACTTGAAGCTTTGTAGATATTGAATTAACTAATAGTTTCCATTTCATGTCAATGACTTGTTCCGTTGTATTTGTCCACAAGGTTAACAATCCTGGATGATGAGCTACACACACAAAATAACAGAGCCATTATATAACAGTTTTAAATTTATAAAATTATTATCGTAAATTTATTATTTTTTAAACTGTATGATAAAAAAAAGCCTTTCAGACACAGATTAAGCGAATATTTAAATGGGTTTAAAATAAAAATTAGGCTAATTATTAGTTATGATGTTGTTTCTGTATTTATTTACTCTGTAGTCAGTTTTTATATTTTACTATACAGTAGTGTATTTAAATATAATATACATTTCTATACTAAGTTTGACTATAAATTATTAACACAGTATTTATTTGATCCAATTATTATTATTGAACAAGGGATGTCCGGATTGTTAAGGGTCCAATTTAACAGAGGTTTATTGTATTTCAGTTATATCAATGTTTAAAAACACCTATTTTCCTCAAACCAAATCTATTTATTTGTTTTAAGGTTTCAGCTATAGGAAAAATATTTAATACAATTTTGTTTAAAAACTGTAATACTATCATCTGAAGTTAATAATATTAATTTCAAATTTGTTTCCTGTGAAAGATCATGAATATTTAAGTAAAACAATGGATCCAATACAGAATCTTGTGGTTCACCATATGATATACGGTATATTTCTAATTGGATACAAATATTTGTATTTTAAATTGTTCATGTTCAGCTCCTCCTGACATAGTTTTGTAGATGAGAAAGATATGTTTCATTGTGAATGAGTTACAATCTTTACAATGGATCTAGATATTAATCAAAAGGAAACTAAAATAAAAATATATTTTACACACAATAATCTATAGAAATCTATTATATCTTTCTACATTGAATAACTACTTTATTATTATTCACTATAGAATTATATTATAGTAATTAGGAAAAAGTGGACTGTGCGATTGAATTAAAAATTCTTTGACCACGGAATTGTGTATTAACTATTTTGTTGACGTTAGCAGGGCCTCCTAACAGGCTTCATCGAAGTGTATATATTAAAGAGTCTCCATTAACTTCGCTCGTGTCAGTTCTCATCCCTGGTGGGCCTAGAAGCTTTAAATATATGATGGAGCCAGTATTTTCGATGGTATGCGTCAGTGACTCAGCCCTGCCTAATCTCGAATATTACATTTTCTTGAGAGGTTAATGTTCTAAATTACATGTTTGACAACAACTTCACTATTTGTCAACTTAGAGAGGTTGGGGTTGGTACATGCAGAATTAAAATCTAACAATTTTTACCTCCTAATTTAGTATGTTATAACTTGAATAACACATGAAATGTGTGCTTGGTCCTCGAAGCCAAATTCCATGTTAATTTTCCTGACCGCTATCCCACATACAGACAACAATAAAAACCACGACAGATGGATGGCATATCGAAAATTACTTTTTCAGTTTCCCAAGGTCATGAAACATGAAGATCAGTCAAAAAACAAAGGTAAAAATTGTTGACGATTACCAAACTTCATATACTGGATAAGTAATAATATAAAATTTAATAGCTGAACAAGGAAGAATTATACCTAAATTGAGCAACCACCCCAAATAGCGTTCAGACAACAGATTTGGATTCACCAAATTTGACTGAGGAAATCACTTATTGATAAAAATAATTAGATACCACAACTCGTCAAAGATTTCTCTTAAATGATTTCTGGCCTTAAATATTTTTATTATTTATTGGAAATTTGTTTATAAATGTAACACCCAACTGAGAAGGAAATTATATAGATTTATCAAATCAATATTGCATACGTTGTATAGGTAGCTTTGATGTCTGATATTGTAGTTTTATTATGCATATCTCTATTTAATATTGGATTATTTTATAAATAAAATTTTGAAAGATATCAATATTATCGGGAGTGTAAATATCCTCAGTATCTGAAAGCATCTTTACAAGAGTACAATTAATTGTTTTTTACCATGTAAAAGGCTCATAGAATTTGTTTACATTTTAAATAGTTTTTTGCACATTTTGAATAATCCCCACACAAGACTTCATACAGTCAGATGTGGGTAAATTAGATGGTAGTGCTAAGCCTTTCAAATGATTTCATACTATAAACAAAAATACCAGAACATAACTTTTAGCAAATGTTATTCCCAATAAAATGTTTCTGTCAATAGCCATAGCATCATAGCAACCTAATAACTTGTTAACTTTGCCCTGATAATATAATTCTCACATTTATAATTCTAGCCTATAACTCCGACTTGCTTTTTTTAACTATCAGACTGATTTTCTTGAAATTAAATGATAAGTTATTCTCAGAAAGCTAATAACAACAAAAATTATTAAACACCAATTCTACAAGAAAGTAGTTATTTAACAATGAAAAGTTACAATGGAACAAATGACGGGCTTTGTCATATTTGTCATTTAATCCTCTGTAGAAGTATTTAAACTGAATAATGTAGGTTACAGTAAATTGACTGAAAGAATGTCAATGAGTTGATTATGAAGTAATTATTTATTGACCTCCAAGAATAGTTACTCCTGTGGGAATTTAGAACTCAGTGTTATTAAAAACATTGTTTAAATATCTAAATATTTTAATGTCACAATTTATTGCACCTCTTTATTCAGAACGGCATGGAACTTGAATTTTACATGGAAAATTATTTTTCAAAAATATACATGCATGGAAGCGTCAATATTCCTAAGTCCGGAAATGCATTTCTGCAATATTCTGAGTTATCTATTCCAACAATAAGTTGTACTGACTTTTTCTGCAATATAAAAAGCCTTTCCTCTTTCCACATGCTGAAATGATTAATCATTTGGGTACTTTGTTCTGTAGCCTACTTGATCAGCTTTTTTAATTACATATTGTAATATATTTTGTGCAATTAGAAAGTGCAATAAGAAATATACATGCATGGAACTGAAAACTTTTTTCCCCTCCATTTTTTCATAGTTGTATTTTATTTTAAAATATTTTTCAGAATATTTAACAAAACAAAAGTTAACTGCTGTCATTAAAGCTTGATTTTAATCAAATACAAACTACGCTGAGGACGTGTGTTATGACAAAAGTGAAGTCAGTTTTGGGTCTTATTTAAATATAATACTATTTAAAAGTGGCAACGATTGTTCATTTCACTTGTAGATTAACAACTACCAAACTGACATTTTTGGTGATGATTAGTTTTGGTTCATTTTTATTTGGTTTTAGGGATGATGTACGAGTTAGAAAATGTATTTTCTTTATTTTTATTTAAAAAGAAAAAATACTTTGAACGGTGAAAAAAAAAAAAATAATGTTTGACTTTTTTGGATATAGGGCTACAAGTTTTGGGCTCCAGAAAAGTTTATTTTATTTTTTTAATGATGTCAGTTTATACGATTTTTGTCTGTATGTTCATCGGCAATGATTTCTCAAAAAAAGTTGGCTGATTTTATTCAAAACTGTCATCAAGAGGTCTTTGAACTCTTCATTATTCACACAAAATACAACACAAAATTTTGGAGTACTTGTCATAAAACTAAAACAAAATAAATTAAAATTTTCTCAATCTGTCGGCTCTAATTATTTGTTCTTTGAAGATATGCATCAAATGTCAATTAAATGTTGCCACTAAATGACTAACAAAATTAACTGGTTAAAAGTTTTGATTAGAACATAAAAAAAAAAATAAAAAAAAAAATAAAAAAAAAATTAAAAAAAAAAAAAATTAAATAAAAAAATAGAACGTTTCATCATGAAATTTATAACCTTAATTGCTGTCATTGAAACTAACTGTTTTATGTATGTATATGTAATATAATGTTCTGTATGTATGTATAATTTGTATACCATTTATTTAGGTTTAAAAAAACAGCAGCATTCCTGCAAAAATTTATAACATAAACCCATCTTCAACCAGTAGAAACTTCTTTTTACCACGAATTCATCAACTGGGGTTAATTAAATGGATTAATAAAGAAGAAATAAATGTTACTGTTTTTTTTCAAGATATAAAATATTTTCTACACAATCATTTCATGTAATGTTGGGTTAGATCTCTCATCTTTCCTACCAGGTCTCTCACCAACTCTTGTTCACTTCTGATCTTGATGTTGATTATTTTAGGATCTTTTCTTTTTTTTTTTTTAAAGGTGATAACGACAGAAGGTTTTTTGCCTTAAAACAATGACAAAACAAAATTCTTGGGAGGGAAAATGAATGAAATGATCTATTTTTTTCAGATAAAAAGAACTTTCAGTCAAAATAATTTTAAAACATTATTGATACAACAATAAACTACAGTATAACAATTCAAAAACAAATTTTGTTTACACTCAGAAATTTACTCCAAAGAAACCTAACATTCCAGACAACCAGTTTAGGCTTCAATTTCATCGATGAATCATACAGAAATAATCAACAAAGAGCTGTCAATCTATTAATTCGACTTGAATATCTGTGACGTGCACAAATATGTGACGCGACGAAGAAACAAACATCGTCCATGCTCCAGGTACATTAAACCAGAAGGTCATGCGCTTGTTGTAGAAGGGAGGGGGAAACTGACAGGTCATATAGTGGGAATTTCCGAGGAAGCAAGCGACGGTGAACTGACTGCCACAAGACCTCAGTTACTATCAGGTGGTTATCTCGTCAGGATGGATTTGAAAGCGGTTTTATTCACCTTCTCCGGTAAGCGAAAGATATTTTAATAAATTAGATTTGAGATGTATTTATAAAATATTGAGTATTTTAAAATTATCACTATTTCTGTACTTCTATAGCCAGTCGTTTTTTTTTTTGATGAAACTTTATTTGCAGATAATCTGGAAAATTTGCTCATATTAAACGGGATTTTTTTTTAAAAAGAGCATAAAGTCTTCTGGGTTTAAAAAAATAAAATAAATAGTGCAAAAACACTGCACAAACTTTCTCACTCGCTCATTTCCAAAACCAAAATAATCGTCACCAAAATGTCAGTTTAGTAGTAAGTAAAAATTAACCAGGAACCCAGTCTTTAAAAAAATATTTATATATAATAAAAAGTCTATACTTGCTTCGCTTGTTCCGTAAACGGAAATATGTAAATTGTATTTCATTAAAATCTGGGTTTTAATGACGACAGTGAAGGTTAGTTTGTTTTTTTACAAATTATTCCTGAACCGTAATATTTTATTTTACTTTCGATTTTTCAAACGAGTTTGGGCTTAAATTTCAATGAAATCGGTAGAGACGATTTAAAGAAATTAGGTATTTTATAATAAACTTGTGGCCGATTTTTTAATTTTTCTGCCGATAATTCACGCATTTTTTTGAGAGAGGGCGACCAATATTATGTTCGGGTCCTTAGAGGATATTGAAAAAAAAATTGATAAAAATCGTTAGAGCTGTTTTTGAGAAAATCATAATCTTGTGTTTTTTTTTATGGCAACTACCCACAAATTTTAAGTTATTAAAAAAGAGAAAAAAAACACTTCCGAGATATGACTAAGATAAACTCACATGACAAAATTTGATTAAAATTGGTCCATGCGTGATAATCGAAAACAGCCAATTGTAATGCTTTTCAATTTGTTACGAATTATAAATTTCAGTTTTGTTAAATATTTGTCGGTGCATTCATGAACAAGTCCTCCCCTTACGACGATAACTTATAGTGAGTTTGGGTTTGACTGGATCTTTTTTCATCTAGTCATGGGTTAGATGCCTCTCTTATACATCTTATTCTCTTTCGACCATGACGTTATTCGAGGGCTAAGGTCTCTATTCTATAATTAATTTACTTACCCAGTATACGAAGTATAGTCTAAAGTGAGTTTAGTGATCGCAACAAATATCGACTTGACTGCTCTTCACGTTTCATGACCTCAGAAAACCGGAAGAGGTCTACAGGTCTTTGTCGTGTAAAAGTAAGCACAATAAATTCATTCAAATAGAATTTAAAATGTCAAATCGGCGGACATTTAAACAGTTTTTGACATCATCTCGTGTGTTATTCAACTTTTAACACAATAAATTAGTTACAAATAATGTACATATTTCATACCTGCATGTAACGTTACCAACCACAACTCTAAATAAAATGTGATATTCCTATAAATTACGAGATCCTGTAGAGCCGAATTGTCGACGAGAAAAGCGAGTGGAGGGTCCTTCATATATATATATATATATATATATATATATATATATATATATATATATATATATATATACACGGCTTTGAAGCCTCCAGGGCTCTCAACACTGATACGAAGACTTTTAATATGTACGCATCTAACGAAGCCCGTTAGGGCCCTAACTACGGGATTCAATGTTCATTTAATTTTAGTTTACTTGGCACTGGGACATTAATTTTAGTTTACTTGACACTGGGACATTAATTTTAGTTTACTTGGACACTGGAACATTAATTTTAGTTTACTTGACACTGGGACATTAATTTTAGTTTACTTGGCACTAGGATATTAATTTTAGTTTACTTGGACACTGGGGCATTCATTTCAGTTTACTTGACACTGGGACATTAATTTTAGTTTACTTGACACTGGGACATTAATTTTAGTTTACTTGACACTGGGACATTAATTTTAGTTTACTTGGCACTAGGATATTAATTTTAGTTTACTTGGACACTGGGACATTAATTTTAGTTTACTTGACACTGGGACATTAATTTTAGTTTACTTGGCACTGAGACATTCATTTTAGTTTACTTTGACACTGGGGCATTCATTTTAGTTTAGTTGGACACTGGGACATTCATTTTAGTTTACTTGGACACTAGGACATTCATTTTAGTTTACTTTGACACTGGGGCATTCATTTTAGTTTACTTGGAGACTAGGATATTCATTTTAGTTTACTTGGACATGAGGACATTCATTTTAGTTTACTTGGACACTGGGGCATTCATTTTAGTTTACTTGGACACTGGGGCATTCATTTTAATTTACTTGGTCACTAGGACATTCATTTTAGTTTACTTGAGACACTGGGGTATTCAATTTAGTTTACTTTGACACAGGACATTCATTTTAGTTTAGTTGGTTGGATACTAGGACATTCATTTTAGTTTACTTGGACACTGGGGGATATTCATTTTAGTGTACTTTGACACTGGGACATACATTTTAGTTTACTTGGGACACTGGGGTATTCATTTTAGTTTACTTGGACACTAGGACATTCATTTTAGTTTACTTTGACACTGGGGCATTCATTTTAGTTTACTTGGACACTGGGACATACATTTTAGTTTACTTGGGACACTGGGACATTCATTTTAGTTTACTTGGACACTGGGACATACATTTTAGTTTACTTGGACACTAGGGCATTCATTTTAGTTTACTTGGACACTGGGACATACATTTTAGTTTACTTGGGACACTGGGACATTCATTTTAGTTTACTTGGGACACTGGGGTATCATTTTAGTTTACTTGGCACTGGGACATTAATTTTAGTTTATGTATTTGGACACTGGGGCATTCATTTTGGTTTACTTGGACACTGGGACATTAATTTTAGTTTACTTGGACACTGGGACATTCATTTTAGTTTACTTGGACACTGGGGCATTCATTTTGGTTTACTTGGACACTGGGACATTAATTTTAGTTTACTTGGACACTGGGGCATTAATTTTAGTTTACTTGGCACTGAGACATTAATTTTAGTTTACTTGGACACTGGGGCATTCATTTTAGTTTACTTGGACACTGGGACATTAATTTTAGTTTACTTGGACACTGGGACATTAATTTTAGTTTACTTTGACAGTGGGGCATTCATTTTAGTTTACTTGGACACTGGGACATTAATTTTAGTTTACTTGGACACTGGGACATTAATTTTAGTTTACTTGGCACTGAGACATTAATTTTAGTTTACTTGGACACTGGGGCATTCATTTTAGTTTACTTGGACACTGGGACATTAATTTTAGTTTACTTGGACACTGGGACATTAATTTTAGTTTACTTGGACACTGGGACATTAATTTTAGTTTACTTGGCACTGAGACATTAATTTTAGTTTACTTGGACACTGGGGCATTCATATTAGTTTACTTGGCACTGAGACATTAATTTTAGTTTACTTGGACACTAGGACATTAATTTTAGTTTACTTGGCACTGAGACATTAATTTTAGTTTACTTGGACACTGGGGCATTCATTTTAGTTTACTTGGCACTGAGACATTAATTTTAGTTTACTTGGACACTAGGACATTCATTTTAGTTTACTTTGACACTGGGGCATTCATTTTAGTTTAGTTGGACACTGGGACATTCATTTTAGTTTACTTGGACACTAGGACATTCATTTTAGTTTACTTTGACACTGGGGCATTCATTTTAGTTTAGTTGGACACTGGGGCATTCATTTTAGTTTACTTGGACACTAGGATATTCATTTTAGTTTACTTGGACATGAGGACATTCATTTTAGTTTACTTGGACACTGGGGCATTCTTTTTAGTTTACTTGGACACTGGGGCATTCATTTTAATTTACTTGGTCACTAGGACATTCATTTTAGTTTACTTGAGACACTGGGGTATTCAATTTAGTTTACTTTGACACAGGACATTCATTTTAGTTTAGTTGGTTGGATACTAGGACATTCATTTTAGTTTACTTGGACACTGGGGGATATTCATTTTAGTTTACTTTGACACTGGGACATACATTTTAGTTTACTTGGGACACTGGGGTATTCATTTTAGTTTACTTGGACACTAGGACATTCATTTTAGTTTACTTTGACACTGGGGCATTCATTTTAGTTTACTTGGACACTGGGACATACATTTTAGTTTACTTGGGACACTGGGACATTCATTTTAGTTTACTTGGGACACTGGGGTATCATTTTAGTTTACTTGGCACTGGGACATTAATTTTAGTTTATGTATTTGGACACTGGGGCATTCATTTTGGTTTACTTGGACACTGGGACATTAATTTTAGTTTACTTGGACACTGGGACATTCATTTTAGTTTACTTGGACACTGGGACATTAATTTTAGTTTACTTGGACACTGGGACATACATTTTAGTTTACTTGGACACTGGGGCATTCATTTTGGTTTACTTGGACACTGGGGCATTCATTTTGGTTTACTTGGACACTGGGACATTAATTTTAGTTTACTTGGACACTGGGACATACATTTTAGTTTACTTGGACACTGGGGCATTCATTTTGGTTTACTTGGACACTGGGGCATTCATTTTGGTTTACTTGGACACTGGGACATTAATTTTAGTTTACTTGGACACTGGGACATTAATTTTAGTTTACTTGGACACTGGGACATACATTTTAGTTTACTTGGACACTAGGAAATTAATTTTAGTTTACTTGGACACTGGGACATTAATTTTAGTTTACTTGGACACTGGGGCATTCATTTTGGTTTACTTGGACACTGGGGCATTCATTTTGGTTTACTTGGACACTGGGACATTAATTTTAGTTTACTTGGACACTAGGACATTAATTTTAGTTTACTTGGACACTGGGGCATTCATTTTGGTTTACTTGGACACTGGGGCATTCATTTTGGTTTACTTGGACACTGGGACATTAATTTTAGTTTACTCGGACACTAGGACATTAATTTTAGTTTACTTGGACACTGGGGCATTCATTTTGGTTTACTTGGACACTGGGGCATTCATTTTGGTTTACTTGGACACTGGGACATTAATTTTAGTTTACTTGGACACTGGGACATTAATTTTAGTTTACTTGGACACTGGGACATACATTTTAGTTTACTTGGACATTAATTTTAGTTTACTTGGACACTGGGACATTAATTTTAGTTTACTTGGACACTGGGACATTAATTTTAGTTTACTTGGACACTGGGACATTAATTTTAGTTTACTTGGACACTAGGACATACATTTTAGTTTACTTGGACACTGGGACATTAATTTTAGTTTACTTGGACACTGGGACATTAATTTTAGTTTACTTGGACACTGGGACATACATTTTAGTTTACTTGGACATTAATTTTAGTTTACTTGGACACTGGGACATTAATTTTAGTTTACTTGGACACTGGGACATTAATTTTAGTTTACTTGGACACTGGGACATTAATTTTAGTTTACTTGGACACTAGGACATACATTTTAGTTTACTTGGACACTGGGACATTAATTTTAGTTTACTTGGACACTGGGACATTAATTTTAGTTTACTTGGACACTAGGACATTAATTTTAGTTTACTTGGACACTAGGCCATTCATTTTAGTTTACTTGGGACACTGGGACATACATTTTAGTTTACTTGGGACACTGGGAAATACATTTTAGTTTATTTGGGACACTGAAACATTCATTTTAGTTTACTTGGGACACTGAAACATTCATATTAGTTTACTTGGGACACTGGGATATTGATTTACCATATTTCACAAAATTGTGAATAGTATCGGTATATTTTAATTTTAATGTAACAGCAGATATTTCTTGTTGAAACTCCATATTCAAGTATTAAATAAAGCAATAAAGTTAAAGTTTCAAAATTATTTTAATAATACAAATGAGCTACAATTGTATCGCCTTACGACATCATCAGGCAACTCAGTTGATGCCGCAAGGCGACACAATTGTAGCTCATTTATATTATTAAAATAATTTTGAATCTTTAGCTTTATTGCTTTATTTAATCCTTGGGTTGGTATTTTAGTTCATTACCTCCCGGACCTTTATGATAATAATCAAAACATTTCGTTTAGGGTCCTCTAAGGCTATATTCTATTCAAATTTGATTACTACAGCCGATTTTTAAATAGCACAGTTAGTGTAAAGAATTAAATCTCGAATTCTGACCTTCTAAGAAAATTTTACATTTGTATATTTCGATGTCCGGTAGGGCCGAGTCAGCGACACGAGTGTAGCAAGTGGAGATTTTTTCATTGTTCAGCTTCGATGCCTGTTAGAGCTGAGACACTAACACGAGCAAAGCGAGTGGAGACTTTTTAATGTATTGGCCTACACATCTATATGACTTGTCATCAAGAAAGTAGCCTACATAGTTACGAGGTTCAAAAACCTGTATTTTAAACGAACTTGATCTACAAATATAAATTAACATTTCCTACAAGGTCAAAGTACAGTACCAACTTTTGGAAATATACATTTAAAGAATATACTTAGAGAATATTAGCCTACAATGTAATTACCGTGATTATCGACTTGTTTTTACTTCCGTGTGTGTGTGTACTTTAAATCGATTGTAGATTTTTCTCTCAGCACCTGCGTAATAGTATTTTTATTTCGCGCCTAGAGGCAAATTGAGGTTTCTTGAATATTTTAAACCATTGCAAAGAAGAGGAAATTAAACGAGCCACGTGTTTGTCTGAATGTTTTGAAGATTGGTATTCCCAGGTGATTTGACTGAAACGACTGATTGTATTCTCAGAAAATACAATGAATCAGAAAACTTACGCATTGTTTAATGACTTTAAAATACAATACACAGCTGTAATTAATTGACAATTCACTTATAACATCGGGTAGTTGTACAAGTCATTTCTTAAGCTGGACTCTCCCTACAAAACCAAATACCAATAAAGCTGAAAATACAGATTTTCTCAAAACTGTCTGTGACGATTTCGATTAAATTCCGCAAGTAAAAGAAAATTATGGTCTTGAGTAATTTCGAAAACCAATCAAATGTCACGGCGCTTTCTGGGATTTTCCAAATTAATCCCAAACCAAATTTTGAATTTATAAACTTTTATCACGACGCACATAATTCTTTTTTTTTTTTTTTTTTAGCCAATAATTTCTGAACTTACATTTTTGAGTTGGCGACATAGCAACCTATACGTCAACGTTGGGTCTGTAATATTTGGAGGTTAAATTTTAACAAATTGGATGAAAATGGGAATTTTTTTAATATTTTTATATTTCTCTCCAACAGGATTATTTAATAAATTAAAAGTTTGATTACTTTTTTTTATCCGTCACAATCATGAAATAACTCTATTCAATAACCGGTTTTGACAATTAAAACTGTCATCATCAGATCAGTCCTTATTAATTAACAAGCTCAGTATTATTTGATAAATATATTGTATAGCATGGGGTATAAATTTACAGTTCACAATAGTATGCATTCTGTACTAAATTGTAATACAATATTTAAAAGTTTAGTTATTTAACAATGAAACAAATAATACAAACATGAATATCATATATTTAATTCGCTAAGGAATGTCTACCAGTTGCGTATTTCTTGGCAAATTTTAGTGATTGATGTGCCAAATTAAACAGTGTCAACTGCAGATTTGATGAAAATTGTATATTTTCCTTGGAAATACTTATTTTACAATAAATTTAAACATGACAGTTATGGGTAAAGTATGACCGTTTTGTATTGTGGAGTAATGGAGTGAAGAAGACTACTCATCTTCGGTCTATTAAGAACTCCAACAGAAACAGGTAGCCCTAGCGGAAGGACATAGGTAAAAAGTATTTTAGGCTATGATGGTGACAGGGGTGTAAAACTCGCATTTTGGATATAGAAAAAAAAATCAGCAAAGAGTAAAAAAATGCAGGAAGTTTCATGACTATAAACCTAGAGCTTAAAAATACCATAAAGTGAAAAACACCAACATAGTCTAGTAGGATAGATCATGTTGGAAACTACAACTATAATCTGAGAAAAGAACTCAGAGCAAAAACAAGGCCTGAGTAATCATATCTAGGACAAAATACAAACATGAAAAGAAAAAAACCACTTGACACACTATAAAAAGAACGGCAAACCACTGATTGTTAAAGGGTAAGTGCCAAAGGAAAGAGTCCTAACCGTTTATCGTGAGTCAACAATATTATACCTCTTCTTTCAAAAGTTTAGTGCGTGATCGAGTCATTATTTCTACTTGGGTTCTAAGCGACAAAATTTCAGCTTTATTTATAGTAGAAGAATATTTATTCCCGATTTTTAATTTTTTTTTTTTTTATTAACGGGAGCTATAACGTCATAATTTACACGATAGTTTATTTCGCTGATAATATTGTCCGATAGTTTTATTCCCCAGTGTTTAATCCTTACTTGTTCCAAATTAAATTTATGATTTTCGAAGCAAATATCTTCAGTTTTTTCGATTTATCCGTTAAGCCTAATAATTGCCAGTCACTTCCATCCCTCATCGACGATAGCTTCCTCTATTCTTTCCCACACCACTTGCGCTAACAACTTCATGTCTAATATTTACTGTCTTGTTGTCAACCAAAAAACCTCTCGGTCATCATCGCCTTAAAAAAAGGAAGAAAATAACTTAAAATAAAGTCCCCTAACCCCTCGAATACTCTAATAGTGTCAGGGTCGAAAAAGAACAAAAGTTGATCAAGGAGACATGATAGTAAAGATGAAAGAAAAACTACACGAATAAAAAGGTATCCAGCTAGAACCCCTCGGGTTTGCCAAAAAAGTAAATACTAAAGTTTCCCTGAGGGTTTCGCGTCAAAAATATCCGCATCTCTACTTTGGTTCTTCTTTAGACTATTCCTTCTCCTCACTAACTTTCTTTATTCATGTCTACCTGATGTTGAAGTAGGTTGAGCCATTTATCTCTGAGGTACGACCTCATCTGAATCACCTAATTTATTTTTAAATTTAGTTTTCGGAATCAAAAAGATGGAAGTTAGGTCCTAACGTCAGTGCAATATAGTTTCTTAAAATTGTTATTTATTTTAAGATTAAAACAATTAAAAATATAACTATATCTTTGACTGACGCCAAACGTTTAAAAAAAAAAAATCTTTAAAATAGACGTCATAGTTTTTTTTTTTTTAATGACAAATGAATGACAAAAGTTACCGAGATGAAATGTTGAATAACATTACATTTAAAAAGCAAATAACAAAAACAAAACAAAAATAATAAAACAAATAAAATAAGAGTATTAGAACGTAAAGATGTCGCTGTAATAACGTCAACTTGTTTAAGAAGTGATAAATTAAAACCTTTCAGTATTTATTTAGTGGGATTGTAAATTCAAACCTGAGACAGCAATAAACCTTCGCTTGTCTACAGATGCCATCTATAACTGTTTTTAGGTTTTTAACCTTTCTAGTTATTGCGATCTCCCTACTGGTAACACCATAGGCTACAAAATATCCACTTATCCAACCCAAACACCATTTATAGCTCACTGTTTATGATGTATATAGTAGGCCTATGTAAGATTTTTTTTTCAAAAGGGTTTTACTAACTCATTGAACAAGTTAATTGAAAAAAGTACACAATATTCAAACATTTGCCACCATTTATATATATATATATATATATATATATATATATATAAAATTTAACAGACGATTTTTGAGAGTACGGGTGAATTCTCATTTTCAAGAAATAAACCATGAGAAACATGTTAGGGCTATGTTTTAAACTAAAATTAGATAGCTTGAGTTTCTACACTACGAAATTATGTTCATATTTGTTATCTCTATGTTTTCACTTGATTAGGAGAATTGATTAATACTTTCGAAACGCCGTGTAATCTTCTTTTTTTTACACAAGAATGATAGAAAATGTCTGAATAAATTATGAAAAATCTAAAATAAGTTTAAAATATGAACACAAAAAATCGGTCAGTAAATTCCAAAAAGGTGACCGATTTTCAAATTTAACGAAATTGTTTTTCAGGATAATTTTTCGTCAGAACGTCTCGTAATAGCTCATTTTATCTTTAAAATCTGTATCGAAGATAACCAAACTTTTCTGATGGTCAGAGTTCATAACTTAACCTTTGTTTCTATGCTGGTCAGAATTGTTTCCTTAGCTTACACATTTCACATATTACTTACACTTTCACTTGATTTCATAACCAACATTCTAGAAGTCAATTTCAGTTGACAAAAATTTCTGTTTTTCTCTTTAATTTACAATCTAAATTTCTGCATACACTCTGGAAAATTATCTTAAATTATTTTAATCAGTAGATATTCTCATTTCACAAACTCACTTATAGTGAGTACGATATGGAAATAAGTTCTGCAGCTGTCGTCCTGTATTCATGGGTTAGACTCATACCTTTCAACTTTCCTATTCGAGTTTTACTTTTAATCATCATCGCCTTATAAAAAAAAAGAAGAAAAGAACATAAAATAAAGGCCCTAGCGCTCTAAGGTCAAAGTAGAAATAGAATAAGAGTTAGTAAAGAAAGGCATGTAACCCACGATGTACAGTTGGGACCCTCGAGGTTGGTGTCACGTCCGTACTAACTATAGTGAGTTGGTTTTTCCTATTCGAGAGCTAGAAGCCTCTATTGTAATGGAGAACAGAGGTGGGCTAGGTTAGGTTAGGAAAATATTAAGCCCTACGCAATGAAGCAGCGGGCGGGTATGTCTGGCCTAACACGAGTTCTCCCTCTCCCACCACAGTTCTACCTGCGCGAGACAAAACCGGTGCGAGGTTCTTTTCTAAGCGGTACTCCCCTATAACTAGTGAGTTGGTCTTCACTATTCGAGACCTACAAACCTCTATTGTATGTGTAATGGGAAGCAGTAGTGGGCTAGCCTACCTTAGCCACCATGTTTAGCACTACTGGCCGAGGATCTCTCAAGCACTTTAATATAATAACTTACCCGCCTTAACCCTGTCAAATCAAACAGCACACCGTGGAACCAGCTTTGATAATTAATATATAAACATTTGCATAAAGGTACTTACATATTAACTTATCAAACTCATTGCACATACGCCCTTTGCACCGTAATACCGTCGGAATAGAGAATAATTAGAATCCGACATAACAATATTTTAAACGGCCTAGCGGGATACCCCACATCGATACCGATATATAAACACGAACTGAAAATAGTGAGCAGTTGCTCCAGATCCCCCTTCGCCTGGGTCCTACACTCAACTTCCTGAAAGTCTGGGTTTCCATTTTCACTTGCCGAACGTCTAATTTACAATTTCGCCTGTTGGATCCCAAACCGTAATCCAGATCTCAACCACGATAATCTCAGGTCGCAACCGAGGTGACCGTTTCTCCTCTATATATATCGTAAAGGGATGATGACCGAAATCGTTTTCGCCTTTAAATCCCTAGAAAAACAAATCAACAGGACAGTTTCACATCAATATTAATTTATTCCTGTTGATTTACTTTCGAATTGCCTTGTTTTACGAACTTCTATTTCTAATATTGAGTATACCGGTACTTTTCAAATTTCTGTACTTTTCTATTTTTACTTTATCAAGTAGTCCAAAGAAGTATTTGTTTGAACCGAAGAATGTCGGTTCAAGAGTTATCGTGGTTAAAAACTAAAATCTGTCAAGGGTCTGTAAATATGGAGGTAAAAGGCTCCTCCACCGATTGCTTTCAAATTTTAGTGAAATCTGAACATTGATGATCCAAACTCGTGGACAAAATTACAAGTCAAAAATATTACTGTTGAGGAATAATTGTCAAAAAAATAATAATGAACTTTGACCCCCGTCATTAAAATCTCGATTTTAGTCATAAATATTAAAGCTGAGAACGCGTTTATGGCACGAGGAAAGTAAGTTTAGATCTTGTTTATATTTTTCAAATCCGACGTCCAACTTCATTTTCACTTTTTTACTGCCAACTGATATTTTTGTCGGGGATTAGTTTTGGTTCATTTGGATTTAGGTTTTGGGGATGACGAGTGATCTGTGTAATTTGTTGCACTGTTTTATTTTTTATCAATATACCGAGTGTTCCAAAAGTATGGGACCCCTTCCGTAATTTTTGAACGGATTTAAAAAGAAATGAAACTTTGGGAATGTCTTTGGATATGTAGGACCTGCTTTTTAGGGTTCATTTTTTTTTTTTTTTTTTTTTTTTTTTTTAGTACAGCTTTTATTTATTCGAAGATATTTCCAAACTTTCATCTTTTAAAAAAATACGGAAGGAGTCCTATACTTTTTGAACAGCCGGTATAATTCCCCTGGCTCTATTACATAGACTATTATTATTAATTATTAATGTATTATAATATTTCTTAAATCACAACTCGCCATTAGTAATAAATGAAATAGTTATGATGTGTAAAACTAAAGCAAAACGCTTTCTGCAACTTGACCGTATGAAGAGACTATTATAAAACCAGTTCTCCCACTGCAATAAGCAAACTGGTTTCAAGTAAACATGTCAAAACACGGAAGGGATTTCAATGTTAAAGTATCTTTGATAAAAACCGGGTCAAGTTTTCGCGAAAACACCGATGATTTTAGGAGACGCAAGTGACGAGGTTTTTAATATAAAATAAACTAAACCTATGGGGCTCAATATTGTTGTTACGGGCTTGGGAGTCTCAGGAACCCAGCTGAATCTTTCAATCTGACGTAGGGTAGATCCCTTTTTTCATCTTTCCCATCAGGTCTCTCTTGAAATACACTTGTTCTTTTCCGACTCTGTCGCTATTAGAATATTCGAAGGGTATTTATTTCGCGCTCTTTTCTTCCTTCTTTTGTACGGCGATGATGACGGAGAGGTTTTTTGGCTTTATAATCAATAAATAAAATAAAATTATAAGCCACATTTTGTTCTTGAAAATGTTATCATATTTTAAACAAAGACAAAGAAAAACAACTATTGTTACTTTTAAAGCATCTATTTTAGAGTATAAAATTATTAATACGTTGTGACAGTATATTAAAAAGAGAAAAGAACTTTAAACTAAATTTTATATCACAAATCATCATTTAAAATGTACTTTCCCTATTCCAAAAACAAGTTACTCCTTGTCCCCTTAGAGGATAAAACATGTTTAACATAATTTTTTATCAAAATATGTACACAATATGTATTTCCTTGTTGTTCAAAGGACGAAAAATTACTTGGCCTTATTAAAAAAAAGGAAGGAAAGACCATAAAATAAAGACCCCCCCCCCTCTCTAGCCCTCGAATACTATAGTCAGGGTTGGAAGATAAATATGGTAAAGAGAGACATGATACGAAAGATGGAAGAAAGGGATCTAACCCATAACTACATGGAAAATGTAGATACAACTGGGTATGTGGGGATTGCCACGGCTGTACACATCATAGTGAGAACCTAAGGAAAGTGATTTTAAAAGATTACTTGCAAAAATAACTGTTAAGAAGTATCTTCATAACCAACCCTAATATTGGAAATTTGATTGGCAACAGAACGGAGATATTTACTCATTTTCAAAGTTTGATATCATTCACATTTTACTTAATGAGGCCTGGAAGTCCAAAATAAAATTTCACACTTTGATGTATTACTGGATGGAATCATGAACAGATACACGTCATTTTGTGATAATATAAAAATGACAAAAAGAATAACTAACCTAATCAAACTTGTTCTGAGTACATTAATAACAGTAGATTCTAGAAATAGCAAGTCTAGTTTGAAAATATATATATCTGTCAATAAGCAAGTATCAAAAACATTGACACATCGATTTCTCGTTCTATTAGGTGCGCCCGCGGCTACGACCGCTTGGAAGTCTTGCTAATTATTTACATTTCAAACATATAAAGTAATTTCTATAAGAACGTAATTTATTATGGAATCCTTCCATTACTTTTCTAAACGAACGTACAAACGTCAGAAGTAACCCACAAACATTTTAAACAATCCTAAAGACCTGAGCGAACACTAATAGTTAATCATATATGAACCACTAGAGCACTGTAGTTGCCACGCCCATTGACATGTGTGACGAGCCCAACTGTGATTGGCCGAGGGGATCATGTGACGGGGGGGGGGAACGCATTCGCTGCAGTAGTAATTGTAGTTATTAAGGTTAGTGTGTATTGTACCTGTGAAGATGATGACAGTTAGAGTTTTTGGGGTCCGAGGCTATTTACCCTTTTGTCACTGCGACCCAAATGAATCTTTTGTAACTTAGCAGTGCTATTGAAATGGAGAATAAACATAACTATACAGTCTTTGTGTTGTTAGGGTTTTATTGTGGTTTTAGAGAAATTTATAGAACAGCAGATAACAACCAAATGATTATCGTTTAATTTTTTCTTCATAAAAGGTGACGTCATTTATAACAATAGACTTATTCTCGTGAGTCGCGCCTATGGCAGCGTTCAAGCGATTAAAAAAAATTGTACCAACTTCAATACTCTAATAACGTCAGAGTCGGGAGAGAACAAGAGTTATCAAGATAGGAAAGATGAAAAAGAGGACCTGTTCTCGACTAACCTGTCAGACGTACATATATAAATGTGTTGGAATTCTAACAACCTTCGTATGGAGTAATTTATTACTGTTATGTTAAGTGTTTTCTGTGATTTGTGTTGTGACCTGAAGATGGGCGAGAAACATGAATAATCCGAAACCGGGACCAATTTTTAAATAAAGATTTTTACCCCAAAAAAGGAATAGTCAGACGTACCATAAAAGGTAAAGTTATTTTAGTTAATTATACATTAATCCGTAACTTAAAACATTGAAACCCCTACCACAAGTTTCACAACTTTTTCAGTGTTTTAAGTTGTCCACATTCATCACAGTGCTCATTGAACATCTATTAATCCGTAAGCTACGAAATGGAAAAAAAGAAATCTAACCCAAACTACGTGTAAAAAGGGGCGATCTAGCTAGGACCTCGGGATTGCCAAGCCCGTATTCACTCGTAGTGAGCCTCTGAGGGCTCGTAAGCTATGAGTTGTATGAGAATGGTTTACAGTACGAACATGACGGGTGAAGTACTGCAAGGCTACCAATATAAACATTGCGCGTTTTTTTTTAAGAATAAAAATGACTATTGAGAATTGTTAGCGTAAAGTTAACCTTTTATAAAAATCATCTGAAATAAAGAACTCAAAAAAACATTGCAACAACTTTCTCTCGTGCCCAATCACAAAACAAAAATTATATTCGTCGCGATCTCCCTGTTAATATTTCTATTTTAATTACGTAAGAAAAAGTGGTTTATTTTTTTGTTTGCCTATGTATGTGTTATGGGAGCTGAGTTGTAGAAGGATCAGTTTATCAACTTCTTGCTTGTGATTTGGCATAATGATTTAGGACATTAATGTTCACCTTGTGTCCGAACCGGCATATACGTAAGATTTGGGTCCTTACAGCCTAAAATTCTAGTAAATATTTCAACAAAGTCGTTAGAACCAATTTGAAGAAACTCGTAATTTCAAGTTTTGGTCTCACGGGATGAAAAGCATGAATTATAAAAAATAAAGCTTCGAGATATGACTAAAATAGCCCAAATTTCATCAAAATCTGTCCATTCATTTGGGCTGCAGAGAACTTCACAGATGACAAGATAGACAGGCTACACTCGGGTACAGTAAGACATCACTTCAAAAACTACCTGTTTGATCACGGCTGACCTCAAAACCAAACACGGATATTTCCACGACAATGTTTTTTTTTTTCTTTTTTCATCCATCAAATATCTTCCTCTAAAACCTTTAACATTTTTCTAGAATCAACACTAAACCAACGAACGGAAGAAAGCAATTAAATGTGGTAGTTGATAACGTAATGATGTCAGACGCAACTCCATGATAACTGTTTAAGACGTTCTACGGAGCAATCAAAGTTCTCCAAAACAAGTAAATTATCTTCGATGTTAGTTTTCTAAGAAATATAAAAAGGCCTAACCGCTGATGACGTAAAATGGCTGCTATACTTGGACTGAGTAAGGTAAAAGCCTAGGGCTGCTATTGGATTTTCTTAAAACATAACCGCGATAAAAGAATATCTGACCAATATTTGATTTGATGGAAGAGAACCTGTATTTAGAATGAATACATCTGATGATTTTTCCAATAGCTACAGCGACCAAATACAGTTAGCAGTAACTACAAATTAACTAATAATTCAGCAGATTTTTCAATACTAATTTTTCTTAACCTAAACGTGGCAGATTCAAAATCTTGCATCCAGATGACCAACAATGTTTTCTAAGATACAAAAAAGAAGAATTATTACTAAAACATAACCTCAAAATTATTCAAAATAACTCTAGAATCCGGAATGTTTATTGGAGTTCTGTCAAAGGTGAAAAAAAGTTTTACTAATCGTTTTCCAATCCCTACAACGACGAAATACATTTAGCAGTGACAATAAATTAACCTACAAAAAATTCAACAGATTTTCAATAACAATTTTTCTTAACCTAAACGTATATATAGTAAAACCTCCCATATTCTGTGCAGATTATAAATCTTGCATCCAGATGACCAACAATGTTTTCTAAGATTTAAAAAGGAAGAATTATTACTAGACACAAGAACTGTTAGAAACATAACCTCAAAATTATACAAAATAAGTCTCGAACCAGGAATTTTTGTTGGGGTTCTGTCAAAGGTGGAAAACGTTTTACTAATCGTTATCCAATCCCTACAGCGACAAAATACAGTTAGCAGTGACAATAAATTAACTGATAACAATTTAGCAGATTTTTCAATACTAATTGTTTTTAACCTAAACGTAGCAGATTTAAAATCTTGCATCCAGATGACCAAAAATGTTTTCTAAGATATAAAAAAATTATTACTAGAAACAAAAACTGTTTGAAACATAACCTCAAAATTACACAAAATAACTTTAAAAGCAGGATTTTTTTGGAGTTTTGTCAAAGGTGGAAAACATTATACTAATCGTTGAATATAAATTGTTACTGAAAATAAATAGTCTCAGAATTTCACAATGGCGCCGTTTAAAGCAAGCGGAGTTTTAAATATATCCTTGGTCCTACTCGATCCTGTAAATTGCTCATTTTGAGTGACGTGACGATTTAGTGTCAACGTTTGTAATCGAATGGATACAGTTAGGCCTACATATTTTTTCCATTAAATAAGTTAGCACAATATAGTTTTCATGTTCTATTGACACGATTATAACCGAATGTTGTCTTAACCAATCTAGAAAACTGAACGACCTACTCAGTCAACCTAAGTATTTTCTATTTGTATTACTCATTATCGTTCCAATGTCTAAAGTTCGACTATTGCCACAGCGGTGGTTTAATAGAAACTGCACAAATGCCAAAACGAGCACAGCTATTCAAAATGTATTTTTCTTTGAAAAATAGTTTTAAGGTTATAAAATTAATTAAGAAATTTAACTCATTTAAGTCAAATAAACGACGTATAAATATTGCACTAACTTTCTTGCACAAATACCATATGCTTATGAGAACGTTGGTCGAGAGATAGGTAAGATGAAAGAACAAGATCACACCAAAAAGTAGATGAAACAAAATTTATATCCATTAAAGTACAGCGGGATTGGAAATTTTCTCTCTCTCTCTCTCTCTCTCTCTCTCTCTCTCTCTCTCTCTCTCTCTCTCTCTCTCTCTCTCTCTCTCTCTCTCTCGACATTGTAAGGGTCAAGGAGAAAGAAGAACTCCCGAATCGACATTTTTGAAGATTTGGCTAGGCTACTAAAAGTTTTATTTGAGATGGACTATATTAGAACAGAATTTTATTAAAACCATTAAATTTGATTCGGAGGAAGGAAAAATGGTTTTGTTTTGATTGATAAATTCATTTTTTTTCTCCATACCTATGTATATCTACGAGAGGTCCCGTGTTTAATCGCCAGAAGGGCTTAAAAAGTTACGATGTTAACCTAACAATCATGGGTAAAGTAGAAAACTAGAATTACTAGCTAATTCTGGATGTGAAAACTAGAATTACGGTGACGGGAGCTCTATACTTAACCCCACATTAAGCCATCTAGAAGACCTAGGCTCTTATGTGTTATCCAGTTAAATTACTAAACAGCTATAAATCTACAACAAACAAAAGAACAATTCTGTGCGCCCCCTTCCACCATATTACTCCGTATTTCTCCCACCTGTCCACTATTCAGCTACACTTGTCAAGTGTGGTGTAGGACAGGTTTCAACGCCTCCATTTCCACTGTTCTTTTTCTTGTTGCAGACCTATAGTGCCAATAAATTTTAATCGGACAGAATATTAGATAATTTATAACTAAACATATCCGGCACAACTGTGCAGCTTTCATTGGATTCGGACAAGTCATAGATAATTCATAAAATTATTCATAGTATTTCATTAACGCGCTTAATCTTTTATAGCTAACGACTATAGACAGCCCCTATGGAATCAAGGCCTGCAAGGAGGGTCATATCTAATTCATATTATCTTATATAATTTATAACAACTTTAAATATTTCATGCGGGCGAGAATATTAACATTTTTGACAGCTGATACAGTAACATGAAAAGACGCGATTTAAAAAATAAAATATATTTTAAACGACTTTGACAATGAGCTATTATATAGACCCATGAAAAATGAACTACCAAAATCGTATTTCAAATTATCACCATTTTGAACATTTCCTACCATTTAAGTAACAATAACATTTAAAAGGTGAAACCTAACTTATTTCTTAAATTTGATTACAATAAATTAAAAACTCCGCTGATAAAGGTGAGAAAGTTATCGAAAAACTATTTTTTTAAATTTGAAAATCGGACGCCTATTTGAAATTTCTTTTGCAAATCGCTTTTACTGGTTACGGAAGTACTCGATCCATTCTTAGAACCAGCTCTTTTTACCCCCCCTCCCCCAAATTTGAGGGAACTGATACAGGTTGTTTCACGATTAGTCTGCCAGACTGTGGGAATCTGGACATCAAAATATAAAAAAACGTTCGTATAAATATGTCCAAAAATTAATCGTTTACTGTTTGTATTTTTTTTTTCTTTCAAAAAAGATAAATAAAGAACAAATTGAGATATCGGTTTCAAATTTTTCAGAATGTTGCAAATTTTTCAGAATTATTACTATTAGTAGCGTACGCCACAAAAACTAATAATGTTCACTAAACAGTTTCAAAATGGCGTACACTAAAAAATTTGATGACGAATATCTCGAAAGCCATTGAATATACAAAATAAAAAATATTTAGCCATTTTAATGCTAAAATAGATGCCATTTTTATTTTTGTTGTATATCGAAGGATAAGCAAGATATTGGTAATTAAATCTTGGTATTTTACTAGAACACACTTAAACATAAATTCAATAGACTACTAGAACACACAATATTTTTTCTTGATATTTCAGCAGTTAATTTTTACAATAGTTAACAAGCTGACTAATGAATAGGCCTACTTTATGACCAAGCAAAGCTCTTGGGTTTAAGTAAATTACCACAAATTAGTTTATTTACCTATATTTTGTTCAGCAATTTTTAAAACGCCCGATATCATCTTATTCAACATTAAAAGAGCTAAATATTTTGTAAAATCAATATTTTTTTAAATATTTGACATCAAACATTTTTAATGGACGCCATTTTGAAACTGTTTAGTAACAAATTATAAGATTTTGTGATACAATGAAAAAAAACTAATAGTATAAAACATTTCTCAATATGGTATCGATATCTCAAGTCTTTCCTGGCTGTTTTTAAACAGACAGACGTAAAACCAAACGTAAATATGTTTATTGGAACATTTCTCTTTATTTTGATGTTCAGAATCATCTCCTACAGATTGGTAGATTGATTGTGAAACACTCTGTATCATCGATAGGCTAGGTCAACAACTGTTTTCGCCAATAGGCCAGGTCAACAGGTAGAAAGTCGGAAGTTTCAACAGCCTGCTAATTGTTGAGTTTTATTAATTTGTTAACTTATATGTCAAATGTTACTGCAAAATGTCAAGGTCTTTTACACAGTGTTTGGTTTAAACACGAGTTCGTAAATTATATGTTCGATCCACAGTTGCAACTTTTTGATTTCGTATTTAAGAATATATTTCCCCATTAACACAAGGTTGAAATCAAAATGTAAGGAACGCTGTTTTTCAGAAATTATTTGACATAGGCTAGTTATAGATTAGTTAAATATCGCTCGTGACGAATTTGGATTTTTTATTTTTTATTTTTGACCTGGGGCCTTTTATATTTTACGAATTTTTATCTAAAAAAAAAAAAAAATACAGGATGACATATATTAGTATGCCAGCTGTTTTACTTGGAAAGAATAAGATATATTTAAAAAAGTCAAATGGGAACTCCCCTGAACTTTTTATGTTCTCTTATTTGGGGATTTTTAATTTTCCATATGGCGGCCAACATTTTTTATACAGAGTGTCCCTGAACTGTCTGGAACAGCTTTGTAGAATTATTCTTCAGGTAAAAATAAGATAAAAGTTCCAATAAACATAGGTCCGAAAATGTTTCGTTTCCCATTTATCCGCCATTTTTTTTTTTTTTTTTTTTATATAAAATCTTTATATCTTCGGAAGTAGATAAGATATTGAGTTAAAATTTGGTATACAAATTTGTTATGTAGTCTTTTACCAGGATCAAACGTTAACTTAAAAAAAATAGAAGGAATAAAAAGTTTCTTTTTTATTGACAAATAAATTGTATTTGTATTTTTCTACAAAAATAGAGAAGAAAAAATTCTTAAAATTATGTGTAAAATTTAAAACAATCATAAAAAATAGGCGTTTATATAAGAAATGTTAAAGTTGGTCGCCATATTGAAAAAATGGCTGATAGTGTCAAAATTTAAAAATCCCCAAATAAGAGAACATAAAAAGTTCAGGGGAGTTGTCATTTTACTTTTTTAAATATATCACATTTTATTTAGTCGAAAAATATACTAACGCAATTTCAATGACGTGAAATTGCACACGGAAGTAAGGTTAGTAGAGCACATACAAATTACCAAACATTTTTGATCAACTTCCGATTCGTCATTTCCGTTACGTAATCAAATACCGCATATTAGTTTCCTTTTTGTTATAAGAGTTCAATAAACCAAATTGTCAAGTACAGTCAACTCGATTCTTCCGTAATCGACTTATCCGCGTTGTAAAATAACTGGAACAGGAAAAAAAATACAAATAATACCATAATAATTTAACACTTAGAGTACAAAGACAAGGAAATGGAGAAATCTTGTCTTAAACAAGGTTTAAACAAATAACAGATGATCAGGTTGTATAAAAGATCAGGACTGGTGGATAGAGAATGTGAGCTATAGGAAGGAATAAACTGAACAGACAATGAGTCATAAAGGGAGGGATAAACAGAACATACAACGAGTCATAGAGGAAGGTTTGCTTAGAGTTTAGAGGAAGGAATAAACTGAACAGACAATGAGTCATAAAGGGAGGGATAAACAGAACATACAACGAGTCATAGAGGAAGGTTTGCTTAGAGTTTAGAGGAAGGAATAAACTGAACAGACAATGAGTCATAAAGGGAGGGATAAACAGAACATACAACGAGTCATAGAGGAAGGTTTGCTTAGAGTTTAGAGGAAGGAATAAACTGAACAGACAATGAGTCATAAAGGGAGGGATAAACAGAACATACAACGAGTCATAGAGGAAGGTTTGCTTAGAGTTTAGAGGAAGGAATAAACTGAACAGACAATGAGTCATAAAGGGAGGGATAAACAGAACATACAACGAGTCATAGAGGAAGGTTTGCTTAGAGTTTAGAGGAAGGAATAAACAGAACAGGTAAAATGAGTCGTAGAACATCTTTGCCTATATGAAGAGACAAAAGACATTATGAGTCATGGAACTCCTTTGCCTAGAAGAAGGAATGAACAAAACAGACAATGATTCATAGAACATCTTTGCCTATATGAAGAGATAAAGACAAAAGATATTATGAGGCACAGAACTACTTTGCCTAGAGTACGAGATAAACAAAACAGACAGTGAGACATGGAACTCCTTTGCCTAGAAGAAGGAATGAACAGAACAAACAATGAGTCATAGAACTGCTTTGCCTATATGAAAAGATTAAGACAAAAAACATTATGAGTCACGGAACTGCTTTGCCTAGAGGACGAGATAAACAAAACAGACAATGAGTCATGGTACTCCTTTGCCTAGAAGAAGGAATGAACAGAACAGACAATGAGTCATAGAACTGCTTTGCCTATATGAAAAGATAAAGACAAAAGACATTATGAGTCACGGAACTGCTTTGCCTAGAGGACGAGATAAACAAAACAGACAATGAGTCATGGTACTCCTTTGCCTAGAAGAAGGAATGAACAGAACAGACAATGAGTCATAGAACTGCTTTGCCTATATGAAAAGATAGACAAAAGACATTATGAGTCACGGAACTGCTTTGCCTAGAGGACGAGATAAACAAGACAGACAATGAGTCATGGTACTCCTTTGCCTAGAAGAAGGAATGAACAGAACAGACAATGAGTCATAGAACTGCTTTGCCTATATGAAAAGATAGACAAAAGACATTATGAGTCACGGAACTGCTTTGCCTAGAGGACGAGATAAACAAAACAGACAATGAGTCATAGTACTCCTTTGCCTAGAAGAAGGAATGAATAGAACAGACCATGAGTCATAGAACTGCTTTTGTTAACATAATATCTTTGCTTGAATATTTTAAGAGGCTGGATGACTAACAAGTTAGTTTAGAAAAACTTGAAAAAAGATTAAAAAAATAAACTGTACAAAAAAATTGTTTATCCTCAAAATAAAAACTATTTGTCACCGAAAATGGAAATGTCAGATTGCTAGTTGCCACTCAATGTGAAAATGAACCACTGGACACTGTTCGAGGGAAAACAATTTTAAAATATAAAATAAAATGTATATACCGTATTTTTAAATATAATTGGACTTTTTTTCGTTTTTACCATAAACACGTTCTCAACTTAAATCATAAGTCTGGCTTTTAATGACGATAGTAGAGGTTCATTATTATTTTCCTTATTATTCCTGAACCTGAATATTATTTTAGTTGTGATTTTGCATACAGGTGGGTTATAAATCTTTTAATTTTACTACGACATTTGTTAAAACTTATCAGACCCGCTGCATAGTTTATTTATGTTTTCAAATACAAATAATCCCAACGAAAACCCTTTTCCAAAGTCTAGAGTCTAAAGTTCAAAATTAAGTTTCAATAATTATTGTTCTGCTGACATTGGAATTAAGCGTAGGATTAACCACAGAATACTACAAATATATATTACAAGATAATTCTCTATTTGTTGTGATTAAACATAATTACAGTACTAACGAGTTTACTTTGGAATTCAGCGAATATATTTTGCAGCCAACTTTAAGGCAAAATTACGGAACCATCAAAAGAGCTCCGATGATGGCGTCCAGAATCCGTTATAAAATGTTTGTTATACACAGGGTAATAAAATGTTATGTTAAACTTCAGGAGGGAAGTCAGACCAAAGTTCAAAAACGCATCGTTGTCCATCTATCTGTCTGTGTTAATTATATAAACAAAGTGATTCAAATTTATACGACGATATTTCGGGAACTGATTCTAGATCTAAAAATAAGAAAAAAGTTTATATAAATGTTGATCCAGAAACGCTTTTTTTCCGTCTGTCAGCCATTTAGTGTTTTTACAAAATAAATCATATTTTTGGGAAGTAGGTAATACCGGGGTTTCAGAAAGTCTGGAAACCCCTTAATATTAATTTTATTAATAAACACAGGACAATGAAACTCTAGGATTACGTCCTCACTGTAGTTACCGACTTTTTGCTCATTTTAACTGTCTTTTTTCGCTTTGGAGGGACGTCCTGTAGAGGAAGTCTAAAAAATTTAAAATGTAAGCATAGGTCGAATTATACCTCATTTTTAAGGTCTTTGTTAGAGGAACACATTGCCGCAATCCCGACTGAAAAAAGGACCATTCGTTTGGAAATGGCAGCCGTTTGGTCAAAGGATAAGCGAGTTAATTTTGAAACTGTAAAGAAAAACATTTTAATTTTTGTTACATTTCTGAACGATAGGCCTAATATTATTATTATTATAATTCTATAATAATTTGTTTCGGCTAATCTTGATTGTTGTAGACAATTATTACCAAGAAATTATTTTTTAAATTTTTTATTGATAATTCTGTTAACCTTTTGCTCTAAAGAAAAGACAAATAAATCATTTTGTTTTTCGTTAAAAGAGAAAAATATTTTGTAATGTTAATGGTTTTCGAGATATTCGATATTAAACGTCCGTCATTTTGAACATGTACAACATAAAGTATTGGTTTTCCGGTATACTCGTAAAAGGCTGTATAACTAATAGATATTCCAAATCTTCATTTAATATCTTATCTACTTCCAAAGATACAATGTCTTTTTGTAAAAACACAAAATGCCCGATAGCGTTAAAATGTAGCGTTTGCAGATCAATGTTTATATAAACTTTTTTTACTCTGGAATCAGCTCTCGAAATATTGCCGTACATTTTGAATCACCCTGTATATATAATTCCACGCTTTGAGATATATACACTAAATTTGTAGGACATTTTATAATAGAACTGTAGTCTATAAATAGACTACTGAATAATGATTATACTCCTAGAGAAAAATCTTCCAAACACGCAATTTGGTGGAAAGTTAGGTTTTGTGTTACTTGAATTGGGAAAATAATCGGACACTCCAGCTCACCGCTGGCCTCCCCTGGGGGAGGGGGACGGGTATATCTTAAAAACTAAGCAAAATATCAACAAAAAAAAAAATGTTAAATACAAAAGTAGTAGCTGACGACATTTCCTAAGAAAATTGTTCTTTGTAATTTTTTCGTCAGACGCACTGAGACATAGAAATGAACTCTCAAAGTTGATACGGTTTTTTCCAATTATTCATTTGACATTTTTTGCGAAAGAAAGAAAGTTCCATTTTTTTGTTTAGGCCGATTTTTGTATAGTAAAAAGCGCTAAATATGGGTATATAAAGGTTTGTACAAGTAATACCAAGTGTTTGGATATACATTTTTGCATGTATATATTTATGTTTATATATATATATATATATATATATATATATATTTGTAAAAATGCCTTATACGAACAATTGCAAAAAATGTCTCAACTTTGAGTGCTCATTTCTCTGTCCCAGTGCGTCTGACGAAAAAATTACCACGGACCATTTTGATGGGAAATTTAGTTAGCTACAACTTTTGTATTTACCTTTTTTTTTATATCTAGCTTAGTTTTTGAGATGTTTACAAAACACCAGGGGAGCCCAGCGGTGAGTTGTAGTGTCCTATTTTTTCCCCATTGAAATAACCCTAAAACCTAACTATCCACCAAATTTCGAATCCTGAGGATTTCCCCCCCAGATTTTCACAAAAACTGCCTTTATTCAATTGTCTAAAATTAAATGGCATTCATTTAAATGTTGCAATGCTAAATATCATAAACCCTTAGTTTTATTATTTTTTTAAATTGCCTTTTTAATGGTGAACATTATAATTTTTTGTTATTATTGTAAATCAAAGGATAACCGATATATTGGCTAAGCAATTAACACACTAGCTTTTCTTTGTCATTCAGGACTTACCAATCTACTTTTGATAGATTGCCTGCTGAGAGCTAGATGACAAAGAAAAGATCTTTTGTGTTTCTAGAAAATTACGAAGAATTAATTTTTACCTATAACTAACTATGCTATCCTTTGTGATATAATGAAATGCTATCATTCCAAAGGCAACAAAAATCGAGATTTTGTAGAAAAATAAAGTTTTCGAGATAACAATAGAAGTTTAAAGGGGCGTCATTTTAATACAGTTACACTCAGAGACTACGGGTTAAGTAACCACAAGGACACCCTCGCTGCTTGTTTCATAATAAGAAAAACAAGGACTGGAACCACAAAAACAAGAAACAAAACTAAAATTCTAATAAATCCAGTATTTATTATATTACGGTTTACAGCTAAACATAAATCTAAAGCTAAGTGCTAAGTAGCGCCCCCTCCCTCTCTTAACTGGCCAATCACAAAGAAGCATGTCTTGACTCAGGCAACTGATCACCAATAACCCACGGTACTCCTTGCACCCGTTAGGACTAAGTATGACTAAGCTGAACTTTAGAGTAAAGTCCAACCCTACCGAAGAGCGTTTCATCGTGCTGAGCGTAGGGCTTTTTACCTAAGCCTTACATTTTTACTTTTGGACTTTAATCCGATTGGTGCAGTGAGATTGAAACATGTCCTACTGAATTATTTACTCTTCGACATTTGACCTCTTTTCATATAGTCTTGGATAAGATCCCTCTCTCTCATCTTCCCTATCAGGTCTCTCTTGACCAACTCTTGTTTATCCGACACTGACGCTATTAGAATATTCGAGAACTAGGAGTATTTATTTTATCTTCTTTTTATAAGACGATGATGACCTAGAGATGTTTCATCTTTTAACAACAAGGGAACAAATTAACATAATTAAGCGAAACATTGAAAAATTTGTGAAAAAGAGAAAACTATTTAAAAGTTCTGAAAATTTTAGAATCGATATCTCAATCCAATAAAATTAGCAAAATATGTTTTACTATTTAGGCCATAGTTCACTATACGAGAATATCAACATAAAAACAACATTCTTTTATATATATAACTCTCAAACAGGTTGTAGTTTTTTTTCTCTTTGCCGTCATAATATTTTTTAGACATTACTTATGTATGAGAAATTAAATAATGTTGAAATACGTAGTTTACTTTTTTATCTCTCCATTAAACCGGGAAAAAAAACTTGTAAAAGGAAGCAACTACACATTATATGGTTCTTATCTTACACCCTAAGTTTAATTTTCACTGATAAAACCTCCATTACGTCTTACGTCCTACCTTAAGACGTAATTACTTGAAAGGAATACATTACGTATTAAAAGAGTTACGTCAACTTTTATATGATAAACACACGGACGTGAAAACGGAGGCAATTTTAATCTAAAAATGTAATTAAAATGTTTTATTGAATTAATGACACTACTAGTCGTTTCCAGATACGATTTTTTATAGTTTTGCCCTTCGATTTCTCTCATTGACATTTTCTCATCAACCAGTAGACCTCTTCAACGGTTTGTACGCAGTCTTCCTGTGGGTCCGCATTTAAGATAATAAAGTTCCCACGAATTTGTCACTCATTAACAATAAGTCATATAAACCGTTAACTTTTTCAAAAGATGTAAGCAATAAATAAAGTAAGCTCTATATAATATGTACAGTTAAGTCGTTAACTTTTGTCAAATAATAAATTCAAACCCAATTATCACACATTAACAATAAGACCGTTAACTTTTACGGGACGCAACCAATAAATCATAAATAAAAGCACTTTATAGTATGTACAGTTAAATCGTTAACTTTTGTCAAATAAAAAATTCAAACCAAATTTCACACATTAACAATAAGCCATATAAACCATTTCTTTTACGAGACGCAAACAATAAATCAAAAAAAAGTAAGCACTTTGTAGTATGTACAGTTAAATCGTTAACTCTTGTCAAATAAAAAATTCAAACCCAATTATCACACATTAACAATAAGCCATATAAACCATTACTTTTACGAGACGCAAGCAATAAATCATAAATAAAGTAAGCACTTTATAGTATGTACAGTTAAATCGTTAACTTTTGTCAAATAAAAAATTCAAATTCAATTGTCACACATTAACAATAAGCCATATAAAATGTTTAGATTTGCGAAATTCAAGCAATCTATCACAACACAAAGTGTATCCCCACAAATAAAGTAAGCACTATATAAGGTAACCTACAAATAATTTAAAACAGCTATAATAAATTCTCCAAAAAAAATTAATAAATAAATAAAATGTAATTGATAATTTATAACAGGCAATGTTATTTAAATGATAAATTTAAGTCAACCTGAAAATACTTTGAAACAGCTCTTATAAATTTTCATACAAAATAAAATGTATTTGAGAATTTTAACAGTTTAATTTTACGAGATGTAAGCAATCAATCACAACATAACGTGAACCCGCCAAATAAAATAAACACTATATAAGTTAACCTAAATATAATTAAAAACAGCTGTTTCAAATTAGTTTTTTTATGTTAATTATGATAAATTTATTAAAACAATAAGTGTTTCCAAGGAAAATCAATCATTTTCGGCAAATATGCAGGTAACACTGTTTAATAGTGGTTTTGGATTTTTATAACTCCTATAAAAAAAACAAATCAAAATATTTTGATAAAATTAAGCTCTAAATCCAAACAACGTATGGGTCCAAATTTCTCCAAAAATACTGGTACGTGAATTACGTACAAGGTGAACATACAAACATATTCATATGTATAATAATTGTCATGATAGAAACCGAATTGTATATACGTGAAATGGTGCAGCAGAAAAAGAACCCATGTGTGATTTCCAGTTTTCATTAATTACCACTTCCGGGAAATTTAAAGAGCTTCTACTTGCAATAATTTTTTGGTACTTACGTATTAACGCCACCGCAGCAGAAGTTGCTAATGCGCATGCTCCAATATTTGCTTACTTTACGATATAATTATATATCACGACAGGTTTGGCCAGGTAGCTATATATATATATATATATATATATATATATATATAAACACCTGACCAAACCTTATTTATATATATATATATAATCACCTGGCCAAACCTTGCGTAAGTTTATTGAAGTTAATAATTTGAAATTAGATCATGGAGAAACATGAGCTTTAAAAGTGAAGTGCCGCCAATCTACGCCTAAAATTTTTGCGACAAATCATAAAATGAAAGTATATGAATCTCAAAGCTGAAAAAAATGGAATTCTGCGTCCCTTAAACCAGTTTGCTCTTTATTGGCGCATGCACATTAGCGCAACTTCTGCTGCGGTGGCGTTAATACGTAAGTACCAATTTTTTTAAACATTTTCCGCCATTTTGTTAATGTCAAGTATATTTTGGTTTCAATTATTTCAAATCAAGAGCGATGTCATCAACATTGGTACACCTTTTGTTTTGCCAACATTATAAACTAAATCAACAGATGAAAAATAGCAGAGAACCCAATATTAAACCGTGGGGAACTCCTCATAGCTGATTTCTAAAGATCACAAGAGTTCCTATATATCTAAAATAAAATTCAAACGAAATAAAATTGTAACAAGTAATTTGACTTTCCGTGTATGTTATAGTTTACTTAGAAGAATTAAAAGGCCGATACAGTCAAATACATTTGAGAGGTAATTTTTCAGCCCCTCCATTTTTTTCTAATGATGACGGAGAAGTAGCTAAACACACGGAAAAACACAAAACGCCGTTAAGCAATGAAAGGTCACAAATCTCAGATGTCACTATTTCGTCGGGAAGTAACGTTACTAATGATGACAGCAGAGATGGCATCGTAACGTTACCATCGGGGGCTCACTATTATAGTGAGTACAGGCTTGGCAATCCCGGGGAGACCTTTTTATGTAGTCTTGGATTAGATACCCCTCTCTTTCATATTTTATATACGGTCTTTCTTAACCATCTCTTGTTTTTTTCTGAATTTGACGCTGAGTATTGAAAGCCAAGAGTCTTTATTTTATGTTCTTTTCTTCCTTTTATTTATAAGGAGATGATAACCGAAAAGTTTTTCGCCTTTAAACACAAGGAAAAATGTAGCATAACGCACTGAAAAATAAAAATCAACAACAGAACAGGACGCAAACCTGTACAATTTCGGCAATACCAAAGTCTGAACTGCAGATATGCGTTACGCCACTCCTCTACACTGGTGTAATGTTATCTTTATTGAAATACTTGAACATCTCAAAGAAGGAATTAATGCACTGTAAACTCAATGAGATTTTAACACTGACCTTACAATTTTCATATCTTGGCTTAGTTTTACAATTGAGAGGTTCATTACGCACAAAAATTAAATAATCTAAATCCTAAAAGCCTTGATTTATTAATATGATAACAACTGGATATAAAACTAGTTTATTTTTCATAATGGACAAGATAATGTAGATTGTTTTATGTTAATAACATTAAAATAATATGCAAAACATTGTAGCAGTGTTAATTTATTTTAATTTAAAAATATTAATTTAATATACAAGTGAATTTTAAGAATTACTGTTGTTGAATTTGAACTGTCCTGTGGAATGTGTAAAAATATTTAAGACCACATTGCATAGTATGTTATTGTTCAGTGTGGAAATCTGGACATCGAATCAGAGGCAAAAAAAGAAAATTATTCTCAACTGAAGTTTACTTTTGGAGAATTTCTCTCCAATTCGGTTTTTACTGTAACGAAGTGATTGATTAGAAATTCTGAAAAAAAATTCTCTGCGAATTATCATTCTTTGTCTGTTGTAATTTGCCTATAAAACTAATGTTTTTTCGAGAAAAATTCTTAAAACTCAGGAAACCAACACGTATTTTGTTCAATAATTCGAAAAGTTAGTCAGATTAAATAGTATATTTCATCACTAGTACCGAAAGTGGCTTTTTTTCCGTTGCATGACGAAAGTTCACGTGTGCTAACATGCATGTATACTAACATCACTCACTTCATCACTTACTTGGTTTAATCTGATATTTTGTTTCTTACACCAATCACCAAACTTGTTATATTCATCTTCATATCTACCACGAGATTTCCCTGGAAGTAAATTGTCTGTTACATCTGCATCTTTGTTAATAATTCATCGGGCAATACCATAATATTATTTAAAACAATATCAATCTCTATTCAAAAATAAAATCTAAATAATATTAGTCCATAATTAACTTTAATTAACTCAACAGTTGGTATTTGTTTTTACGTTGCTATGGGAACGATGATTAAAAGCAGATCAGCTCTTTAATAGCTTAGAACTGAAGAGAAAGAACACTGGCGCAGAAAGTGTTTAAAACCGTAACTAGAGTTCAGAAAACGTTCACTTTCTGATTTTCGGTGTAGTTATAAAAATTTTGCAATCAGCTGTTTTCAAAATTTTTTATAAACATCGAAAGTACAGAAACTTTCGGTACAGTGTTATGAAAAAATGTTTATATGAAGATTTCTAATTTATTTATACAAAATATAAGGTTATATTTAAAAATATTTAGTTGATTAGTCTTCCCAATTCATTCCCCCTCGATAAAAAATTAATATTCTCTAAAACACTATATAGCTTATCATTCATCTGTCTTACTTTAAACGACGCACCTAAATATGATAAACCTTTCGAGTTCCTAAAACTCTCTTATACAATATTCTAAAGATTATTCTAAACCTATAATCTACAGCCACAGGCGTTTATTATCACTTTGAGGTGATCTATATGATGAGTTTTTACTGACCAACAAATATGTTTACTTGGGAATAGGCACAGCTGATAATATTTATAATACTGTATCAATAAAAGCAACACACGAACACTAAGCTTATTGGAAGACTATTATTTTTTGGAAATATGACTGCTACAGCATACTAGGGCTAAAGTTTAAACCCTGAGACCACCTAATGAGCACCATCACATCCAAATAACAAGATTTTAATTATTAATACGGTTTAATTGGTACAATTGTGTATATGAAAACGACGTTTCGCGTGTATAACTCAACTCTCGTTATCAAGTGTAAAACTAGAACATAAAAGATAAAAACACAAACATAAGCTAGTAGCCTAGGGTGATGTTGGAAACTAAAACTAAATTATAATCTTAGGAAAAACTCAAACTAAAACTAGGCCTAAACAGTCAAAACTATAGTCTGTATACACTACCTTGGCGTCTGGATCCTTGGCCACCTGCGAGCGGCCGGAACCGTCCCCCCGTCTCTCCCTACCTCACCCAGCTGTTTCAGTGATGAGTCACTTACTAGCGTTAACACTGTACTGTTTAACTATTTTATGAGAGACACAATTTTAATTTTTTTTTCAGTATAGTTAAATATTTTAGGAAAATATAAGCAAATTGATACCAAACACGACAATATTCCGTTTGTAAAAGCCGCCGGTAGAAAGCTCTTTACACAGCTACTATTTGCATAATCACATACTTATTATTTACATGTTTACGTACTATTTACAAACATTAGTTATTCAAGGTAGGTTTTAATTCTATGTATCCAATTTTAATTTAAATACTTCAATCGTGTATTAACATTGTTATAAAATTGTACTGAATCTAAATAATAAAGTATTTTCTTCATGAGAAATTAAATTCAATCAAAAGAAAATTAAAGATAATACAATTACAATTTATTAATTCGGTAAAATTAAAATAAAACACGAAAATAAAACTGCACCAATAATTATTACACGACTTCACACTGAAGTTGTCAACTTACTTACATACTAAATATTCGCATACTATAATAATTTACTAGTTAGGTTATATTTCTGTGTACAACAGCTCTTTTCAAACACTTTAGTGGAATTTTACATGTCTTACTTAAATTTAGAATGAAGTTAATTAATCCAATACTAATCGTAAACGTGAATATGTGTACGTATATTTGAAAGAGTATACATTATGTTTCGTTTAATTTAAGAGTTTTTAAAAATTGTAAACTAAATATAAAATTGCAAACAGTAACATTTAACATCTTTATGAAGAATATGACGTATCTAAATTAAGTTAGCATACGTATTATGACCACTCTTTAAGACTATGTTTCAAAATAGGTTTCTTTATGACTGTATATAAAATAAATACAATTTCTAATGTTTCAACGATTCGAGTGTACGAAGTTAATGCCCGCTTTGGGATCTGCCGAACTTTTACGAACAACGCTGTTTTTAGCAATATATTTTTTCTAAGATTTACATAAGAGCTAAGTTTTACGCTTCCAGTAGCCATCTTTTGTCAGATCCACACATTCAGTGTTTGACAGGTGTTGCTATGAAAGCTAGAATACATAATACTGTACAAACAAGTTTTGAAGTTGATAATAATACATAATACATACTTAACAACATTGTTGTTTTTATTTAATTTCCTGACAAAGTTAAGTAGAAATGAAGTATTGAATAAACACGTGGCTATATAAATAGCTTTTACAAACGGAATAGTGTCGTGTTTAGTATCAATTTGCTTATATTTTCCTAAACATTTTAACTATGCTGAAAAAAATTTAAAATTGTGTCTCCCATAAAAAAGTTAAACAGTACAGTGTTAACGCTAGTAGATAACTCATCATTGAAACAGCTGGGTGAGGAAGGGGGTGACGGGGGGACGGTTCCGGCCGCTCGCAGGTGGCCAAGTTAGTGTATACAGACTATAAGACTAAATACAGGCCTACTCTACACAGAAGACGGCAAGCAACTGATTTTAAAGGGATGAGGCCAAGAGTAAGTTCTAATAACTGTTTATGGGGGGGGGGGGGTGAACAATATTTTACTTCGTCTTTCAAGAGTTTAGTCCTCGATCGCATCATGATTCCCATTTGTGGAATAAGCGTCAAAATTTCTGCTTTATTTAAAGTAATTTACACAAATATCCTGATTGATCTAGTGATAGCTTATGGTCTCGTTGAGGGTCCGGATTCATTTTTTGTGAATGAAAGTTACTGTGTTGACTATGTGTGTGGGAGGGGTTACGATTGGTGCTGAATTCTGATTTTTACAGCTAGAATTAAAGTGACGGGAAGTCGATATGCTTACCGAAATTCCATCTAGCAGACTGTCTTTATTGCTCTACAAGATGGTTTGTTCAATATTTGTTTACACAAATATATACGAATTTCGTTGGGCATGTTCGTTGGTATACAAAATCGGCTTGTCTTAATAGGGACTGTTATTTATTTATTTTTTTTATATAGAAGGGGGAAAGAATAACATCTCACCTATGGGGTTTACATTGTCCCACATTAGATTATTGTATGAACCTTTTAAAATGTACCTTATTACATATACACAAATTATTAAGTACCTATTACTAAAAAACGGAATTCTACAAGCATAACCAAGAATTCAAAGCAAAGTTAGTAATTATATTTATAGTTCTGATTTAAAACTTATTGGATAATGATGGATTGTTCATATTATTAACGCGTGATCACGAAATACCATAAGATAGCAAAACTATATACCAACACAAGACATGCATACAACAAGTTCAATATCAACAGGGTAGTTTAAGGGGTGGATGTTCAAGAGTTTAGCGCACGTTTTAATCCTTCTTGTAGCTACAGTTACAGAGAATTAACCGGTCAAATTTCACTCTGGTTTAAAATAGAGTAATTTTTATTTTCAATATTTCCCGTTTTTCGCTCTAAGATATCTCATTCCTCAGTCTAAATTTTATCCCAATCTCTTTTTCACTTCTTCTTTCGACCTTATTCTAGATCATTGGTCTTTTCTTTTCTATCATTAACTATTTTATTCTCTTTTTAACTATTCCCTTTTGCATTAATTTCAGATTTCCATTCCATCTGAGTTGACTCTCGCCTTTTCTTTTCAATTCTCTTAATTCAAACTCTCTATCATGTACGTTTAATCATCTATCCCCCCCCCCATTAATCGCGTTAAGAAACGTCATTGCTCTACTGCAATCTCGTTATTCCCCTTCTTCACTTTGTCTTCCACCTATTTCTAATTCTACTCCCTGGTCTTTTCCTTTTCAACATCAACTATCCCACACTCTTCTTTCAATCTGATACGACATTTCTTTTAAAATTTCTTAATACAGGAAGTCTTTAATCATATAGATTTCTTACTCTAATCTTGTTTTCTCTATTTATCACTCTAAGAAACGTCTGATCCTCGGTTTTTAATTTACCCAAATTGTATCGTAGGAATGTTTATATTACGATAGAAATAAAGTTTCTTTGTGATTTACAAATAACAGTAAAACAAATTCTCTTCCTTACACGTCAGAATATCATTTTATTTATAGGCCTGTTTTCTTAATTTTCAGACAAGAACAAAATAAAATATAATACTAATAATTGTAAAACAAGTTACGTAGAACAAATAAACACTGCAACAGAAACTGATAAAAATAAGTTGATGCAAGTAAAAGAATTATGCATTTGTTTGTATTTATGATCGTACTTAATAGATCAACATTCCGAAACGTTTTTTGGGAAGATTCCAAAAGTGAATGAAATTTATAAGGGAAATAAATTGTAGATTGTACAAACTTTCTTACTCGTATCGACTTTTGAGATTTGAGATTTGATTATAGACATCAAAATAAAAAAAACAGTTGCTTTACGTCCAAAAATGTTTCGTTTTCAGTCTATTTATTTTTTATTATAACTCCAGAACGAAATGAGATATCGATACCAAATTTTACAGAATGTAGTATACTACTAGTTTGCAGTGTATCACAAATTCTGGTAAGTTTTCATTTAATTGTTTCAAAAAGGCGTTCATTTAAAATTGTTAATGATAAATATATGGAAAACCATTGGTTTTACAAACTCTTTAAAACAAACAATCTCTAGCACTTTTAATGTTGAACAAAATATTATCTTTATTTTTGTTGTATGTTATAGAAATGGTAATTTACACACAAAAGTTTATCTTTTTTTTCAAGCGCCTAGCGGTCAACTTTTAAAATAGTTAAACACATTTTCGGATATTTTAATAAATTTGTGGAATTAAATTTAGTCGCCTTCACTTGAAAGTTATTGGAATATTGATGAACTTTTCATATCATCCATATAGTTTATTCGGACGATTGCCATAATTTGTGTATCTAAAAAAATACTACACGACGTTTCAAGACTATAAATCAACTCTCGTTATCAAGTGGAAAACCTAGAACGTGAAAAATATGAAAAGGTTCTAAATAACCCAGGACTATGTTGGAAATTAAAAATAGTAATCTAATAAATAAACCAAAACCCTAAATAGTCAAAATAACTAAATAAACGTAAACAGGAAAAACCATCTGCATTCTAACGCAAGAAAGGGCTTACATCAAGTTGAACTACGAGATACACTGATGAACTGAGTTCAGTACCAACAAGGTAAACTACCTAGAGGTTTTATAGGAGTGAACAATTTTTTGTCCCTTCTCTCAAGAGTTTATCGCTGGACCTTATAATCACACCTTGCGGAGAATTAACCGGACAAATTTCAGCCTTGTTTAGAGTACAATTACACACTAAAAACTTGTAAACACCAAGTTGAACCGAGATCATACAATGGTCAAGTAAAACGAACAAGTTCATGAGCGCCATCATGGTACTTGCGCAGCCCTAATACAAGCGGATCCTAGAATATCCAAAATTTGGTTTCTTGGTTCAATAGGGTACGTTTGTTGTTAGACAAGTTTTCTGAAACTTGTTTCACATCGGCTAGGAATTAGTTGCCATCGTAGATGTGTATATATTAAAAAGTTTCCACTCGCTTGGCATTAGTTAGTTTTTTGGCCGTGGCGGGACTCGAAACTGTACTAATGTGAAGTAATCTCCAGTCGCTACGCTCCTCTCGGTTACTCGTCTCTGCTGGATCTTGTAACTATAAGAATGTCACATTTCCTTGAGAGGTTAGGATTCGAAATTAGATTTTTAACAATAACTTCACTATTTTTAGTCGTAAAGAGATAGGGTTGGTACAATCGCATTCAAAATTAAAATCTGATAATTTTTTGTATATAATTTAGAGGGTTATAAGTAGCATTACACACGACATATGAACAAAAAGCTGTTTAAAATGGCCAATATTTTGAGATATTCAATTACATTTACCAAATCTCATAATCCTATTTTCATTTCTGTGGCCGGTATCGTTACGTACAGTAGCCTCAGACTAGGAGTGTGTCTGGTGTATCCCCCCTTCTACACACTTCCCTAACCTGACTTGGCGGTACATCCCATTCCAAGAAAACTAGGTACACAAATTAGTGGTTAGCTATATTTAATTCTTAAAGTTTAAGTCCAAGTTAATTCTTAAAAGTTTAATTTTGTAAAAGTTTTATTCTTATTTACACCGATAAAAGAAACGAAAGTAGGCGTTGCGTTTACACAGAAGCATTTGAGGTCTATTTTTTTTATTGGGGTTGTACCGCTGAAAGTAAACGCAACAAACAGAGTGTGGGGACCCCTCTTTCCCTCTCCTCCCCAGACACATTCCTACCTTGAGGATACTGTACAGACAACGACAATCCGGCATGTTGAAATCATTTTTCTCTTTCCAAATGCTATGAAACGTTAACATCATTCAAAAAGAGAAGTCGAAATTTCTGAAATTACCAAACTTACACAATGCTTCGTATACTTGGTGAATAAAAGGGGATTCATTGTCAACAGGCTAGTTATCTATTAAAAAATAAGAAATACTGCGTCTTTGAGGGGAAAACCAAAAAAAAAGGGGAAAAATACGCAGTTGGAACCGTTCCAAATTGAAAGTCTTTTATTAAAAAAATTAGAATACAGTTGCCAATTGTTTCACATTCTTTAGCAATGTTAGATAAATAATATTATTAAACAACAATTATTTGTCTTCTCATGGAAATAACTAATAACTCTCTCACGTCATTACTATACTACTGGAAAATACAACGTCCATTCCCAAGAATGTATAATTATCTTCTTGGAAATCTATACTCGATTCATAACAAATACGCGAGTTCTACGTAAATCAGCTGTACCGTTCGTCATAGTTATGATTCACTTATTAATACCAACAGCTGATTCAGAATCAGCTGATACAAGTAACGATATGAATTGAGGTTATGTTACGGCAATAATGTAACAAATTGTATTTTACTTTCTGACAATATGCGTAGTAGTCCTTTAGAGGAAGTTATGATGTGACAAAAAATCTATGTCTTTTTTGGGGGGATATATCCATTTTGAACGCCCCAGAGTTCAAAAATTGGTTTTTAAATGATTTTTCTCTATCGTATATATGCAGATTTCTACAATACAAACTAGTGTACTGATTTTAATCAAATTTGGTATAATATAAAACACTGAAACCCCTACCACTAGTTTGGTACAATACACACACAAATAAAATATTTATTTGCCTTATGTTATTATAGTTCCCTCATGTACATTTCGGTAACTAAGTTACCATCATCGGAGGGATCTGAAATAATACTAACAAAATATGAGATCTTAAAAACTAAAATGCCATATTCTCCTCTCCACCCTACTTCCGGTGGTTCGGTCTATCTAAGTAGAACCATGTCATTGAGAATTGATCATCTAAATTTGATATAGCCTATAGGTATATTTTAGTCAAATCTCAGTATTTTTGGAAAGATTGCTATCAATAAGTTTGGTCCTTAGAGTATCAAAATCCTCGGAACGTTCAGATTATTCGAAAATCCTCGGATTCGAAATAAAATATTCCTAACTAGGATCAAGGAAATGATATAATATTCGTTAGTAATTCACAGATTGGTAAAGCTGAGTTCAAATCCAATGCGCAAAATCATTCTGCGCATATACTCGATTTCGAAAATAATACGAGTATTGAAATACATTTGAAACCGATAAATTCGATTATCCATTTCACCCGAGTTTCAACACCGTCTGCGCATGCTTAGAGTGAGACTAAATACCAACGAAAATAACAGTGATAGTGCACTAAATTATAGGCATTATTATTTTAAAACTCAAGTTTTAAGTTTTACCATGAATATTCAACTGTTTTGAACATTCCGTGTAAATTACTAGACATGCCTCTTGTGTTAATGAGTCACTTCCTATTACAATTGTTAACAGTACGATGTAATCTTGTCTCGTTACAATGGCTTACGGTGAAGTAACATCTGCTATTGAGAAATGTTCTTATTTTGACACTTAAAGGACAACACAGGGCATTTTAGTCAGTAAGGGCTTGGCAATCCCGCGGAGCCTAGTTCGATATACATTTTATTCATGTATCCTTCTCATTCATCTTTCATATCCGGTCTCTCTTGACCATCTCTTGTTCTTTTCCGACCCTGACGCTATGATTATGACGCTTTTAATGTATATAGATACTTTTCTTATTTATTTTTTACAAGGCGATAATGACCGAGAGGTTTTTTGCCTTAAAAGAAGAAAAATAATAAATAAAAAATAAACTGTAAAGAAAATTGCGCAAATTTTCGCACACATCCATTCACAATCCAAAGACTAAACAGTAAAAAGGGAAAATGAACAATTAGACCCCGTTTTTGAAAAAAAAAAATTTATGTAAATAAATAGGTCCTACATTTGCTTCCCTTATGCCATAAACCTGCTCTCAATAAATTATCCAATACATATACAACCCATTGTGTAAACTCATCTACACGAATTAGTTGGTGTAGACCTTTTTTGGAGTTCTATAGAGGTTAAACGGTAAGACCTATCGAAAAACGGATTACACCATCACCTAACAGATTTGACGTGATTTAAAAGTTTCTTTTTTCGTATCTCCATCGGTTATATGTTAGATAGAGCTATATTTTTGATTTTAGGTAAATTTTGTACATTTTCTAAAAATTATTTAATTTTTTGACAGTTATAAGTCAGCTAAAATCATCAAATTTGGCACGCTTATAAAGCACGTGGCCTGTGTCAGTATGCCTGACTCTAGATGTCCTATAAGGTGTAAAAAATTAAATAATGTCTGAAAATTATAAAGTTTCGATCTACAAGTTGATCCAATGTCGAACTCCTCCTCAACGGTTTGTTCAAACCCACTGGAGTTTTGGGGCGAAGCCCCCAACGAACGAAGCGAGTGTTTTATTATAAACTCGAGCTTTTAATCATGTCAAAATTCATTTTTGTTATTTGCAATTATTTTTTAACTGTATTTCTTTTTTTACGATTTTTGTATCATTAATTTTTATATTTCACTAAAATTTGAACAAAATCGGTAGAGCAGATTTTTAGAAATTATTACTTTATCACAGCTTCATGGCCGATTTTTAAAAATTTTTTACCGATATATCACGGACCGGCATTTTTAGACAAATGGGGCATTTTTAGACAAAAAAAGACACAAAGCAAAATTTGATCGAAATTATTAGCGCCGATTTTGAAAAAAAAATATAAAAAAAAGTCGTAATTTTGTATTAGGCTATATCTACTCTAAAATTCTGGTTAACGTAAATTGATTCAAATCGGTCTAAGCGTTTGAGCTGTAAAACACTGCATATCCGGCAGACATCACTACAAAAACCACTTTTTTGGACTCGGAGTAGGCCTACGTCGTATTTTTTACCCATTACATAACTTCCCCTATAATTCTATATTAAACGAAATTACTGTAGCATCCTACCGCATCAGCTGTTTCACGAGTGTCATTTAATATTCTTTAAACTTCCAAGAAGAAATAGTTGAACGACATTTACAACACGTTTATTATTATAAAACTTTCCTTCAGCAGTCAAATAAAGGCTATAAATGAGGTCACTTGCAGGTCGCCAATATTAGGGTTTCCCTTGGCCCTGAAGGCCTAGGCCTAGACAATCCGGATGAGGTTACTTGTATAACCACAATAATTAATATCGCGGTCAAAGTATCACATTACGCATCTAATTTACAAGTCATATAATTAAAGGAGTAGAAATATTTTATTCTGTAAACAACGGAAACGTTTAGAATGGACGTGAAATGTGTGTAGTGTTTGTACTTTCCCCAATACGGAGAAGAGTTACATGATGCGTCAAACAAATCGATGTCGCGTTTTTTGCGTATGCGTCCGTTTAGAGCCCAAAAAAGTTTTTGTTTTTATGAAGTTTGTCAGTAGTATATTTTTCGTCTGTTGTGCTCTACAGCCCAAACTTGTCAACTGTGTGAACCGATTATATTGAAATTAGCTATATTGGCATATTTTTGCTAGATATCATGCATTTTTTCATTTTATATTACCTCAAAATTTTTATGTAATGCCATAAAAAAACAAAAATTATGATTTTCTCGAAATCGGCTCTGAAAAATAATTTTTATCGTCTGTACGTAAATATGAAATTTGGAATAGGGAACTATAGTATACTCATATAAACCCCTATTGAAATTCGAAAAATCTAATAAAAAAAGTGAAAATGTCGACAATTTTATACAGTTTTTTGTACATATATCTTGTGGTAATCAACTTATAACACGCTAAGTTAGATAAATATTTTTAAATTTCAATTCTGCATGTAATGGTATCAACCCCAACTCTCTTCGATGACAAATAGCAAAGATATTGCCAAAAATGTAATTTTGAACCCGGACGTCCCCATGCAAATGTGTATAATTACGAGATTCAAGATACTGGCACGAGCAAAGCAATTGAAGAGTGTTTAATATACACATCTACGATGTCCGTTAGGGCCTAGCCAACACCAAGAAAGTAGTTATATACACAATTACGAAGTTTCAAAGATCTGTGTAACACCTGTTTTAAACAAACTTGCCCTACTGGATAAGAGACTCCTTAACATACCAATAAAAATTAACATTTTTAAGGCCATATTGTATCTTGAAGCTGGGTACCTTAATGGTGCACATCAACTAGTTTTGACTTACCCTATGTTCATAGAAACTGTTTTCTTAATTTTAAGGGAAGAATCCTACTCTCGATATATGTGTCCATGCTTTTTAGACACATCGATACATGCTTTTTGTAGAGAAAAGTGTCTATTGATGTTTTCACGGAAACAGTTTTTTAGAATCTTTTTTGTTTATCGTCTGTACACTACTCTATAACTCAAATGAACGAAAACAAACTGTCATTAAAGGCTGAATTTAAATCAAATAGGAGTTTATGGCACAAGCAAAGAAAGCTTCTTTGTAAATTTATTAATTTTAATTATAAACCCTATTTGGTTTTGTGGATGAGTATGTAAGAAAGTTTGTGCAATGTTTATTAACTCTTTATTTTCTCAACAGAATATTTGTTCTCTTTAGAAAATTTACTTTATACAGAGTTAGGAAGTAAGGCCAAGTTTTCTACACATGGGTTTTGCCTTGTTTCAATTAAACATATTACCTCATTAACTGTATAGTATTCCTGTGCATGTGAATATGAGAGAGAGTTTGGTGTCATTGACTGGTTTCTTCCAACAAAACCACACAATGGTATCCTGCAATCTATGGTTTGCTCACCACACCATAAACACTTAACCACAAGGTTATTAAAATCCTTTCTAAAGTAGTTTGCTCCAACAAAGTTAATCTTTGTAAAATTTAAACTGGTAACTTTATTCTGTAGATTAGACCAAGTTTGGATTGCACAATAGATTTTGAAAACTAATAATTGCTACCCAGTATAGTGACTTTAAAATGTGATTAATAATGATTACCCACTGTTACACCTATAAAATATTGTCAACGAGTCATCACAATTCACAGCAATATTGTGAAATAAAAAATTGGATTCTGTGAAAAATAGTAAGCACATGTTGAACAGCATAATAACCCCAATGGAATTAAAATCTGAAACTCTGACTCATAAGGACTAATCACTAGAACAGCTGAGGACTCTTATTATGCAAACTATCATCTTAATTCTATTTCCTTAATCCATAAGATAGATATTGACCTAAGAGATGGAAACATTGTACCACTGATTCTATTTGACTCTATTGTGCCTCTGCAGCTATTTTCTGACACCAGCCTGTTAAACCTCAAGGCACTATACAAAGCCACCAAAGGGACAATGGACCTCACAATAGCACTGTATGACCAGACAACCATTCTATCAGACTGTTAAAAAAGAACTTCAAAATCATGTAGAAATTTATTCAGATAACTTTATAGAATTAGTTGAGGTATTATTTTAAAACAAAACACATCAAGTTTGATTCATGTAAAGCCAAATGTAGTCACTAGAAATGTCCCTACTGTTGTGGTTAAAAATAACTTTCACTGGTGTTTATGTACTCGCTGTGTGTTTTGGGACAAAATGAACTCTGAGACTACAGTTCAATACAATTTTTGTACCCAGTATGTAAGAGATCCTCCAAGTAGACCTACAATTTACTCTTGGTACCAACAATTGTTCAGACGGGTTGTTCTATAAAATGACAACTCCAGATCATCGGTGAATTCCTGATACTGCTGTGGAACATGTCAACCAGAGCTTTGCGCGTAGTCCTAAGAAAACAATGTGTAGTAAGTCTCGTAAGACTGGAATAAAATACATTACTGTTTGGCGCATACTATGTCAATGTTTGCTAATTGTGCAGAAATGTTGGATTGTATTGGAAATGATGACTTTTTGAGCAACATATTCTTTAGCGATGAATCAAAATTTCACAACAGTTGCAAGATGAATCCCACAACTGAAGAATCTGGAGTAGCAAAAATCCATATGTATCTCTGAAATGTGTTTGTGATAGTCCAAAAGCGAACATTTTTTGTGACCTCAGCAATTTAAAATGAATGGTCCATTTATTTCATAAAAAAACAAAAACAATAAATGGTATCATTTTCTGTCTATAAATATTAGACTTTTAGTTATGAATGTGACAATTTGTTTATCTATTTTAACTGTTTTTTGTTGTTGTTTCAGTGTTGTTAACAGTGAGCTGGGCAATACCAACTGGTGGGGACAAAGAACCTCCAAAAGCAACTTCAACAAAAAATGCAACGGAACAACCACCACCTCCTCCAGAGCCACAGGGTGATAAGTTTAACGAATTTGACTGGAGATTATGTAAGGTACGGTAATATCAAAAGATTTTTGTTATTAGTTTGAAAAGGAATTGTGACAGACTGTTAAACTGATTTTTAAATTGCTACAAAAATAAAAATAATTATAATCTATAATGCTTCTTGTTAGAATTTAGAAAATTATACTGAGTACAATTTTCTACCATTCCTAGCTTTGGTTTCCCACTTTTTGGAACATCATGGTTCAGTTAATTCTTCTGCTTGAACAGTCTGAATCTTTCTGGATATCAACTATGAGAGCTTATAGGACTTCCAAGTGATGTACTATCTACTACTCATCTATAGGAAAGTTCATTAGCTCCACAAACTAAAGAACTTTTCTGATAAGGTTGTCTTGATTGGACTGTCAAGCTCCTTGTTAAAAACTCCAAAGTCTTAATCCTCCTCTGCTCCAAATATCTACATTCAAAGAACAAGCGCCGTTTCCTTTTGGATGCAATATTTTCTACACAGAGGTGCCTCAGTGAATATAACCATCTTGTGCATATGTTTTTTTCAGGTGGCCATGCCATGTGATGGAATCTACCAATTTTGTATATCACCCATGCCTAAAGAAAAATGGTCAGGTGCAGATTACTTAGATGGAAAAAAAGTAATTCACACGTCTTACATCCTGAGATAATCCTCTACTTCCTGTTATACTTTTTCTGATCCCAAGTACTAATGCAAGCACATTACTATTTTCTTGGGCATGCCACAGAATGACTTAGATCCTATGAAGTTCGCCACTATCACTCTATCAGCTGAGCATCTACACATTTATTTCCATTATCCCAGTATCCAACAGTATTACATGGTTAAGACTTTACAACCGTGATGTGATTCTAAGATAATCCCAGACTAAGTTTGACTTAAATCCAGTGCTTTCAGAGCCACTGTCTGTATAAATACATATTATATTCCTTCTTATATCCAAGATATAGGTTTCTTTGGACACATTTCCATTGGCAGATTATATTCCTGTCACCATCTGACTTCAAAGATTTCAGCACATGCTCAGTCCGCCTTACTTAGGTAATTGATCCCCTACCTTTACTCACTTGGTTAAAGTAATTCAAATTTGTGTTTTGTAAAAGGATACACAGTTTTGACGCTGGTTGATAGTTATATATTTCAGCGTATTATGCTGCTCCCCTGTCTTTATTAGCCTTAATAGCCACAAAATATTAACCACAATAAAGTGAAATTATAAAATTCTTCAGCTGACTTGTGTCTTGTTTCCAATGATTTCAAAATGCATAGTAGGCATTTTTATAATAGAATTAATCTGAATTTCATCAAATGAAGAAGATATAAGACAAAGGTAGGAATGGCAGAAAATTGAATGCAATGTAATTACCTAAATTAATTTACAGTAAAATCTCATGTATAAGGTCACAAATATCCCTAAATGAGAATCAGAAATTCGTGAGAGTAAGACAAACAAATGGTGGGGAAACGGTTAAAGAAGGAAAAAAAACACATTTGATAGCTATTGATAGAAAAAAAATTAAACAAATTCCAAAAAGGTGGCTATTTTCTAGACCGAAGCCCCATTTTTAGACATGCTAATGTATATTCTAGATATTTTACATGTGATAAACATTTTATACAAGAGCCCCTAATTGGTCTATTGGATAGAGTTCTCACCTTCACTCTAAAAGGTTCAAGGTGCAATCTCTGTGTGGGTTTTAAAAAATGTTGGTGTTGAACTGAATCATGAGGAAAAGTAGGGTGCTAAGATTAATTGTGAATCATATTCATGAAAGCTAAAATAAATTATGATAATTTTGATGTGCTGACTACAACACCTAGTAGTGAAAAACCGCCTAGCAGGCCTAGGCACAAAACATGCTGTTGAACTAAAAATTTGTTTTAACTGTCTTTAACCATTTTACTGATTTTGAAATGGTTTTCATTATTATATGCATGTGAACAAGATGTTCACTACAATGCCCACTATTGTAACTTTATAACCATTATTAGTATCATTTTTTTTAACAATGTCATGATTTATATATATATAAAATTAATGCATGATGTTTCGAGAATGTGGTTCAACTCTTATTGCGTATTAATTTTATACACACATATGGTAGGAAATATTAGAATAAATTACAGCAATAATAAGAACAATCTATCTTAAACCAATAATTTACATGAAATACAGTACCATTTACAAATTTAGCTTTTCTAAATTTATTGTGTACAGTTTAGGACATTTTATTTACAGGTAACATGATAAAATATGAAATCTTTGTCTTTTAAACTTTAAATGATTTTTAAGTAAAATATCAAAAGATCTAAACCTAATGATAGATAACATACATTGGCCAAGGAAGTCTGAAAGTTATTTTTTCAATTAAAAATTTGAAACAATCAAAATTCTAAGTCACAAACTAACTCCTGAAAAACGAGAAAAGACCAAAATGAAATACCTTTTTACCAAATGGAATAACCATATTGTTATACTGAAGGTCAAAATTTTACACTTTTTTAAAGTCTGCATAAAAAATATTAATTTTTTATAAAACATGTCATATCATGATCAACAGATGCAGAAGGTTAGATGTGTTTATCTGGAAATGAACGTATGGGACTAGAAAAAACATTTTGTAATTTCATTTGTTTTGATGTTTTACAAGACACTATTGAACAACCAAAATAATTCTAGACATGTTATCAGCTAATTAACCTCCAAGGTTTCTTCCATTTAGAAATTTTTTATTAATAATTAGATAAAATAAAATAATTAAAAAAGACAATAAATGAAAATGTATCTTTACTGTAAGAATTAAGAGATTACAGTTGATTTAGTGGGATAACTTTATGATGTTTGCGTAAACAGTAACACAATGACATAAATTTTAAACTTGCTGATAAGTATTTTTTATTTACATGTGCCGTCTGAATCCTGTTCAATTTCTTGGCGACTACCAGTCTCAAGTAATGCCTATGATCTGATGTTTATTATAAACTTCAGTTGCAATTGGCCATGGTGTCAAATATCTCATCTATTGGATGCCTTTGATTTTAGGTTATTCTTTGTCTGGGCGAATAATGGTCATTCGAAAATAATATGCTCAAGGGTCTCATCAGCAATTATACTAATTAAAGTGAGGAATTCACAAATCAAAAATGATGCAAGTACACTCTATGATTAAAATCCACTCCTGGCTTTAGATGCAAATGTTCCAACCTTACAATGGACTCAACAATACATTCTTGCATTGGTTGGATGTATGTATGATTTAGCTAGAGGACCAGATTTAATATCTTTCCCCATTCACAATAGATTACACAATTGCACAGAGAACCCTGAAGAAGTAATAGTGGGCTAAAAGGAAATGATGCCATCTTTGCAATGAGGTCTCCAATTTCATTAATTGAAATGCCACAAGACTTAGGATCTACTGCATACAAATCTTTTTATCCTCAGTTGTTGAATTGTATCAAATATCTTAGAAGTTCAGTAAGAATAATCTTTATGAGCATTGGCAGAAATACTAGTATTTGAATACTAGCGTTGCCAATTTTTTGTTGTTTGAAAATTGGACAGAATCTGGAGAGGGGGATCCCTGGGGAGAAAAGTTAGTAATTTTAGTTCCGAGACATTGTTTTTGAGCCAATTTTTAAATTCATTTGTAACACCAAATCTCAACTAATCTGCCGACCATTCAAAAGTGAGCTATGCAAAACATGTCTTTGAGAGTTGGATTTATCGAAGCCGAGGCCATTTAAAACCGAAGATATGAATATGGTGCCTTGTGTGTGTGTTTTGGCGGCATATGTGGTGTTTTGGAAGCATCTGTTGGTGTAAACTAGTCAGATGAACTAGTTCCCAGTTATTTTGGCATTAACAATTTCATTTAACAACAGCTCCATCTTTGTTTGCTTTAGTGGACATTAGCCCAACAAATATGTTAAATTCTTATTTGTAATAAGTATGAAAGGATTAATATCTATGTAACAACTATTTTGGTACGATTAAGTAATCACGTCAACATCTCTTGAATGTAGAAGTTAATCTAATTATGAACACATATATTTCTATTTTACAAAATAAATCAAAATGTTGGGGCTTTGACTTTATAAAAAAAACTGTCCCTATTTGCCTAACCTAAGTCGTCTGGTTTTAGCACACACTTGACCTTTTTATCTTCTAATACTAGTTTCTAACATAGTTCTAGGCTATTAGACTATGTTGGCCCTCTTCATATTCTATATTTTAGGTTTATCATTTAATATCAAGATTGATAGATATTCTTGAAACATGTATTATTTTTATATAGACAAATGACGGCATATGTCTGAATAAACTATAGCACTAATTTAAATTTGTATACTGTACATGTACGTAATGTTTCGAGCATGTTACTTTATAGTCTACATTATATATATATATATATATATATATATATATATATATATATATATATATATATATATATAAAGGGCAGAAAATAAAACTGTGCTTTATTTTTTGTGTTCATTTATAAAATACAAAGAATTAAAGTACTATTCCAATCACATACTGTACAAACACTAACCCACAATTTAAGATAAGCAAAATAATTGTTCAAGAGCCAACAAACTCTGTCTGACAGTGGAATATTAAAATGCAGTGTCTAGCAGCCAGTCATGGAAAGTTACTTTATTCTGGAAGCTGCAAAGGTTTATACTAGGGTAATGCAAGTAATATTAGGGATTTAATCCATTATTTCATAAAACTGGACATTCCCTAACAAGCATAGGACAATAAGGAGGAAAACTGAACAGTGGCTTGAAAACAAATGTAATATGTAAAGAAACCATTATTTCACATCTACGATTTGCACTTTGCCATAACTCTAACATTTTATGTTTTTTACCAAATTTCAGTTCATTATTAAGAAAACTAAAACGAATAAATCTGTAGCAAAAAGTGAAATGAACAACTAATTAGGTAATTTTTCTGTAATTTATACAATAGATATTATGTTCTTTGGTGTCTTCTTGGGAAATAAATTCTCAATGTGTGCCCCAGACATTAATATTGAGTCCTTTATTGTTTTTGGTCTACATAAATGACCTGCCTTATAATATTGGAGAAGCAAAAACTCTCCTGTTTGCTGTTGACACAACTTTAACGGTTTTTGGGAAGAATGCTATTAACCTAGAAAAACCGGTTACTTTATCGCTGTTAATGGCAGAAAATTGTTTTTTTGGCAAATGGTCTTATAATGAATAAAAATAAAACTCAGTTAATGCCGTTCAGTTATAAACAATTAAAAGACAAAATTTCAATTAATCATTTAGAAGCAAGTACAGACTCTTCCAAATTTTTGAGGGTGGTAATTGATGAAAACACAAACTGGAAATCACTTAATATCTATTATTTCACACATAATAAACTTAATTCAGCTTGTTTTGCACAACATACTATTTCAAGTATTTTCAGTCCGGATACAATTAAAACAGTATATTTTCCATATGTGTACTCTCACCTCAGATATGGTGTTGCTCTTTGGGGGAACTCGGTATCTGCAAACCTCTTTTCTATTCAAAAGAGAATTATAAGAATAATTTGTAATTTATTTAAGAATTTAAAATGTTTAACTCTTTCCTGAACATATACATCCTGAATGTTTTGCTCTTTTTTAGAAGTAAGTATATGGGTGTTGATCAGTACAAACATGGATATCTATAAGACAGCAAATGCTACATAGATTAAAGTTGTTGAGGATGGGGGTGCACTATTATGGTCTCAAATTGTACTAGTTACCTGACAATATAAAAGAAGTGCCTAACATTAAAGACTTTAAAAATAAACTTAAGGCTTTCCTTGTAAAGTGGGAATTTTACTCAGTGAAGGAGTACCTTGGGCTTTAAATAGATGTTTATTGTGTGATTAATGTATTATAATTAATGTGTATTAATTTTTATTGTATTGTATTGTGTATATATCTTTACCATGACAACTCAAATGTTTACTGGAGCAATGCTATTTGTACACCAAATGAGGCTAATAAATCAATCAATCAATCAGACTGCTTACAAATTAGTAAATTATAGTCATATTACATTAAGACAGAACTAGTGGTGTGACAACTGCCATTTTGCATTCTTTAATAAACGGAGAGATGATGTAATAGAGTACAGGTTTATGATTTATTTTTAATGGTCCGGCCTTTTTTCTTGGAGTTTATCTCAGGACCACTATAAACATCCGTGTGTGTGTGCGTATAAACTGTGTAGAATTGTTGCTAAACAGATTTCCAGTCAGGTTATATGTGATCAGCACGTCAAGTTCCTGTTATTATAACTCCACTCTTCACAACCAGAATACGCTACCAATCACAGGTCCTCCAATATTTCTTACAATGTTGGGTTACATCTTTTTGAATCCCCTACAGGGGTTGAATCTAGGACCTCTTATACACCAAGCGAAAGCTAACATCCACTAGACCAACCACGACTCATTGTGTAATGGAATACACTACATAATAATATTTTTATATTATAAATTTAAATTTAGTCATCAGTATAGATGGTATTTTTTGGCCTCTGGACCCAAGAAAAAATAATACTGAACAATAAATCATTGAAACAGGTTAGTAGTTTTAAATATTTAGAATGTGAAGTGACATATAATAACAATTGTAACATTGAATATAAGTTGAACAGATTCAGTCATATATGCGCGACAATTACCAGACATCTAAAAGTAAAACTCGCAATGAAACATATTAAATTTTATAAAACAACAACGCTCCCGTCTTGATGTATGATAGTGAATGTTGGGTTCCTATACAACATCAAAGAAATGCCAGCACAAAAAATGAAATTTCTTAGAAGGGTAAAAGGTTGTACAAAACATGACATAATAAGGAATGACACTATCAAAGAAGAACTCCAAATATACAGCATGAATGAAAGAATTGTTGAATATAGAAGATGGGGAGATTATGTTGACAGAATGGTCAATAATAGATTGCCTTTAAAGCCAAAATACAGATGTTTATGAAAAAAAAAGCCATAGGACAGCAAAGGGGGAGATAGCTGTTGTAATTAATTACCTACTATTTGATGTCTAGAAGAAGAGATTATAAATTCCAAAATCGTAATCAAAGAAATATCCTCTTTTAATTGTAACTTGATTTAAATAAAACCTGTTGTATTTTATAAAAGTTGTTTCAAAATCCTGATATTTAAAAAAAGATGTTATTTTGAAAATTTTGTAAGGATGGTTTAGTTTATCTAGACAGCAATATTTTGGATTATTTCAAGAAGAATTTATTTTGGAGTACATACTGTATTTATGTATTTTATATCATATAGCAATCTGTTAATTGAACATTTGTTCTATTAAAAATATATGTAATTTTAAATGTTTTACAAACAAAATTACATGTTCATTAATACTTGTTTTATCATTAGCTATAATTATTTTAGCTTTAACGTTGTGTATAAATTTCAGGCACTGGGTGAAACAGAGAAGGGAAATATTGTAGTTTCTCCAATCAGTTTGAAATTAGTCTTGGCTATGATCTTTGAAGGAGCCGATGGTAAGACTGCTGAAGAATTAGCTTCTGCTCTAGGTCTATCCAGAGAAAATATGGGTCGACAACTAACAAGAAAAAAGTTTTCAAGCATTGTTAACAATTTAAAGGTAAAAGAACTAGTTATAATAAAATAATAGATTATATTTATTTTTCTACATATTTGAAAAATGTTATTAAGCTAAAATATAGTAAACGTCCAATAATCCATCATGTTCAAGTCTTTAGAAAATACTGAATATCAAATATAGCACATATCTTTTTAGTAAAATTGTGAGTTTTTGTATTTGTCTCCTGTAGTTTTCTCATATCACTGCTGCTTGACAAGTTTCAGGTAGACCCTATCTACAAACACATATTATGAGGCATGTTTGGAAAAAAACTCCTATTAAAATAATGATAATCTATTTTTGAACAATTTTACTATGGCCATGCCTTATACTACTTTTCTACAAATTTCCATTAAAATTATGAGATTTGTCATAGTGTGAAACAAATAACTTGTTAAGATCTTAGGTTTAAGTAACAGTTTGCACCTGAGCTTTTGGATAACACAATTTCAAATTTAATACACAGAAAATTAACAAATAAACTCCATTAATATCCTAAAAAGGTGTATATGATATTCCAAGTAGAAATTGTTGCATATTTTTGCTTTTTAGGATAACTAACTGGTGTGTGTCCAATCAATGGATTATTATTATTTTGATTCTATCATAATGTGAGAAATTTTAATCTAACAGCAAATATTTCCTGTTGAAATTCCATATTCAAGGATTAAATAAAGCAATAAAGCTAAAGTTTAAAAATTATTTTAATAAATATAAATGAGCTACAATATTGTTTCACCTTGCCGCATCGGGCAACTCAGTTAATGCCGCAAGGCGAAACAATTATACCTTGGGTTGATATTTTAGTTCATTACCTTTACCTCCCGGACCTGTATGATAATAATCAACACATTTCATTTAGGGTCCTCTAAGGCTATATTTTATTCAAATTTGATTACTACAGCCGATTAAAAATAGCACAGTTAGTGTAAAGAATTAAATCTCGAATCCTGACCTTCTAAGAAAATTTTACATTTGTATATTTCGATATCCGGTAGGGCCGAGTCAGCAACACAAGTGTAGCAAGTGGAGATTGTTTTCATTGTTCAGCTTCGATGCCTGTTAGAGCTGAGACACTAACATGAGCAAAGCGTGTGGAGACTTTTTAATGTATAGGCCTACACATCTATATGACCTGTCATCAAGAAAGTAGCCTACATAGTTACGAGGTTCTAAAAACAAACTTATATTACTGAATAAGACCACTTGATCTACAAATATAATTTAACATTTCCTACAAGGTCAAAGTACCAACTTTTGGAAATATACATTTAAAGAATATAATTAGAGAATATTAGCCTACCTTAACCAACCCTAGCCAACATTGTCATTAACCCCATAACTGTACTTTCTGTAACACTTTTCATAAAACACACATTTTTAGACCAGGAGTTATAGTTTGATTATTGTAATTCATGCATCACTAAAGATGATGACATTGTTGTTGGAATGTGTTTTAATTAATTAACATATTCTTAATAAATTGTCTTCAAATTTTTTTTTTTTTGTCAGTCTTAACATCGTCTTGGTCTCCCTGGTGATATTTTACTTTGACTGTTGTTTCTTGAATCTTCCTAAGCACTTGTTCATCCTTCAGGGACTTGACATGTTCAAATCACTTGATTCTCCTACTTTTTTTCTTAACTCAATGCTTTCCAATCTCTCCATCCTACTTTTTCCAGGTATGCTTCTTAAAAATATCATCTCTCCTGCTTGAATTCTTCTTCCGTCTATTTCTGTAATGACCTAAGTCGCAAATGGATATCTAATTGTAATAACCATCCCTTTTTGTATACTATTGTTCTTTCCAACAAATGTCATATCACATTTCTTTATAAGAGTTCATGTTTTCCTTCATTTTGTTTTGAGATATGCATGACTAGAATTAAAAATCATTTTAGGATAAAGTTATTGTAAAAATTAAACTTTCTTTACTGAATAAAATAATTATTACATAAATATTTGTTACTTTTACAGTCATCAGCAGGAGAATACGATTTGAATTTAGGAACCAGTATATTCGTAGATAAGAGTGTTACACCTAAACCAGCGTACGTTCGAAAGCTGCAGTCATTCTATGATGCCCAAATTGAACAAGTAGACTTCGGCCAAACTGAAGAAGCTGTTAAAGCCATCAATGCTTGGGCCGCTGCTGCTACAAAAGGCCATATCAAAAACCTTCTTTCCAATGGTTGGTAATATTACATGTATAACTCCTAATGAGGGTGCACTATACCAGGATAAAACTAATCCAAGTAGCTGTGTATACTAACATTATCTATCTAATTTATATGAAGAAGATACAATATTTATTCATTTTGGGGAAATCCTACTACCTGGACCATTTGTGATATTTAATATTAACAAATTATTCTATTATTAACTGTGGTGGTCCTGTATTTAGTCAATATGCATGACTGCAGTTTCAGACTACATGGGTTATTTTCAAAGGTTTTGAACAAGAACTCGCATTACACTATAAAACACACTATTAACACTAATCTACACAATAACAACATAATCACACTAAAGTAGTTGTCAAGTTTAAATTAAAAGAGAATATTTTAAGTTTCATTTATAATACATCTGTAAGTTTAAAACTGTGATCATTAGTTAACAACAGATATATAAATTATTTTATACTTTTATGTTTTCTTAAAATAACATCTTGTCAGTAATGAAATTCAAATCAAATCAAATCAATAAAGCAAAAACATTGCATAAACATCCACACTCACCCAACACCAAACCCCAATAAAAAAAACCAAAACCAATGTCTGTTCAGTAGTTGTAAAAAATTAACTGAAAATGAACTTTGGACACTGCCTTAAAAATAAAATCCATATATTTAAATAAGGGCGAAACATACATTGCTTGTATATAAACATCTCCTCAGCATAAATTGTATCTGATTAAAACCTTTTTAAAGGCTTTATTTTATTGTTTCTCTCCAATTATTTTGAAAGTATTTATTTACTTACAATTTTGTACAAAGGACTATTCATTTTTTTACAAAATTTCAATAAGTAGGTATATTTTTTTACACATTATAAAAAACTAATAAACTTTCACACTGCTCAAATAACTGAAAGTGGTATCCAATGCTTGGCCAAATCAACTAACTCAGAATATATGCGCAACTACATACTTGCAACACTGTAGCAGCAATATTTAAACAACTTACTATCTAGATATTCCTCATACAACAATATAAATACTTCACAATATTTTACGTCGCGGTGGAGAAAGGCCACCTACAGAAATTCATAGGATCCTAACGGTTCTGTCACTGTATATCCAAAAGGCAGGCTGTACAAGTCATCTGCAAAAGGAATAAGAGGAGGTGGGAGAGTTTTTAAGTCTAAGGATCAGCAAACTCCACCAAACAAATTGAATCTCACCTTCTTAAACAGGGGTTAATATAAGGAAGATGGTAGGGTTCATTATAAGGCATTGCTACCTGAGAAAACATGGGAGGTATGACTAGAAAATAACCTGAATCCTGAATGAATGTTGTATCCATGATATTTATTCTGTGAGATTGGGAATGGTGGGGTGATCCTTCTATCTGTGCTGGTATTTTGATGACTCAGCAATAGCTAGTTCGCTCACAGCTCTAGTTTGAATAGCAATGTGTATCTGCTATGTATTGAAAAAAATATGTGTTAGTAAAGAGCTATGTATTAACGTAAAATATCTTGTTAAACTTGAAAAGTCTGTTAAACAGAAATATTAAATTTCTTGGGAACATTTCTTTATCAGAAATTCAAGTTTTTGAGTGAGATAAATGATTTAAAGAGAGGAGAAAAGAAGTCAGAGACGTCCACATCTTGGTTGTCTATGAAACACAAAAAATGATTAAAAAATTGGTAAGACTATATGAGGAAATCATCGTATTAGTATAAGAACATTTAGTGAATCAACAAACAATGATAAAGAAACTGTTTGGCAAATTTTACATGACAGTTTTAACATGAACAAACTCTCCTCGAAGTTGGTGCCGAAAAACCACACAGCTGACTAAAAGGAACCTTGAATGACCATCTAGGCTGAAACGGACCTTAAGTTTTTGGAAAGGATCATAACATGTGATGAATCATAGTTTTTTCTATGTAGTACCCTGAAACCAAATGCGAATCCATGGACTGAAAAAGACCTACCTAACGAGAGGTATAAAAAGCATGGATGAGCAAATCGAAATTCAAAGCCTTCATGATCATGTTTTTCAACATCTAAGGAATTATTTCCATTGATTGGAGGTTGAAGGTCAAACTGTAAATAAAATATACTACAAAAATGTTTTGACCACCCTTCATGAATGCGTGCAAAGAAAAACGTCTGCCATGTAGAAAAATCGTCCATAAAACCTTCAATCAAGACTTTTTGGCCAAGCACAGAATTCTTTTGTTTGAGAATCCACCCTAACCTCGATTTGTGTGACTTTTTTGTTTCGTAAAATCAAAAGTGAGTTGAAAGGAACACATTTTGAGTCTATGGATTCAGTGAAGAAAATGCAATAGAAATATGAAGGCCATTTTCCAGAAAATCTGCAACATTGCTTCCAACAATTAAAATTTTGTATAGAGTAGTGTAGGGATCGGGGAAAAAATGTTAAAATGTTATGTAATTTTTTTTTAATTCAGTCCAGTTATTTTCTAGATATACCTTGTATGGCACAATATGGGTATATTCACTGGGAAGCCTCTAAGTAGGAAATGTGTCCTCAAAGAGTTAATGGCAGAGAATCTAATAAATGTGAATGCCTCGATTGGGAAAGGCCTGAGACCCTTGGATCTTTGACAAATGACAGACAATCTATCTAGACAACTTGTCAGGAAGATTTTGATGTTCATAGCAACATATTGCAAAATATTGTTCCTGGGGATGTCTAGGAGCATCAAACCATCTATTTTCCATTTAGAGACACAATAAGCCCTTGTGGCGGACATGCAAAAGGTATAGACCATCTAATTGAGAAATAAGAATTGCCTTATAACCCAAAAATCGCCTTATACATTTTTTTCACATTGTAATAAAATAAAATAACAGATTATATACATAAGATATAATCTCTGTAAATTAAGTAACAACACCAGTGACCATATCTGCAAATGAAATAAAACTAATATATTATATTAATTTCTGTTTCAGCTGATGCATCATCAAGCACTGTGCTTATGTTACTTAATGCCATCTATTTCAAGGGAACTTGGATGTACACTTTTCCTCTTAACCAAACAGCACCGTCAACGTTCTATGCTGACGGAAAGACAGCTGTTAGTGCAAACTTCATGAATAGTGCAACCTATCTTTCGTATCTAGATGCTCCTGAAATAAATTCCCAAATCGTCAGACTACCTTACGTCGTAAGTATCATCGATTAGAATATCTTAGGTGTCAAAAAAGTCCCCTCCTCCTCTTAACTTTGAAAGAGAAAATAAAAAGAAGCACGGTTTTGGGAAACTTTATAAGACTTTAGTTATAGACAATACAAAAGTATTGGGAGCTAACTTTTAGCACATACAATGTACCTTAAAACAAATAATGTTAAATGGAAATTCTTACCAAATGATGCTTAATTTAAAACGAAAAATTAGTAAAGAAAAACTATACAAATTGAAGGTAGCTTATGTTACCTCTGTCTAAAAAAGTAGTGGAAGAAATTAAAATTGATACTATGAATTCTTATTTTTTACTTTGTTTTTAAACTATTTTGATTACACAGGAGGCCACTAAATTAGAAAATAATCAAATTAACAAAGACTTTGTCAGAACATCTTATTTGGGCTCATAGCTCGATGATCTAATGATTGGGAAAGGGGGGGGGGTCTTAAATAGATTTTTTTTTAATGTTGTGATACACATCATTGGAGGACTCATGAGGGCTGTTTCATAAGATAAGATGCTCATTTTATTTTGACATTTGTCGTCTTATTTTCGTAAGCCCCTATACAAAAATGGTGACTTTGTTATATGAGCTTTAAAATTATGTCCCCCAAGTCAATATATTTTCCTAAAACAACACCCAAATACTGACTAGGGTAAAAACATTTCTTGTGAATCAACACCCAAATTGGGAAAACTAAACATCATAACATATTTATACTTTTTGTTTATAGATTATGATCAAAGAATTAACGTTAATTTGACCTAATAATTAAACAAAAGTTAAATAAATTAACACAAACATATTTATAAAATCTCAACATTTATTTAAACCAACTATAATGAGCTAACTGGTGGAAACTTCAAACATCAAATGAATAAAAACACAATTTTCCACAAAAAACACTTAATTTGTGCAATATAGTCACAGTCCAGTATCAGTAGAATATGTGTGTATGTAACAACTGAGAAAGATAAGTCATCTTGTATTTGCATTGCACAAATAAACTGTTTTTTTTTTTTTTTTTTGTGGAAAATTGTGTTTTCATTCATTTAGTATTTATTTAAAGAATGTAACGAAAAAATTAAACAAAACAATTCTTGCATTTGTCACTCATCTTTAACGAAGAGTTATAAAATTATATAACTAATCATAATTTAAAAGAAGAACATAAACACTAATAAAAACTAAATCCCGCGAAAAACAACTGACAATATTTGATATCTTCTACTAAGTAATGTAAAATAGCCATGTAATTTTCTCCTACGGACAAAAAAGTTTCGACCTCAATAAAGTTATTCTAAAGCACTTGCAATTACGTGAGATATAAAAACTAAGCAAAAAACATGTATTTTTCTTATAAGCATTATTTCTTAAGGTGTTTACTATCGAAAAGTATTGAATTAGGTTTTAAATACTAAATTCGTGAATATAAATTAATACTATTTGCACAATAGACAGGGCAGGATTGTATGGAAAACCAGATAGTCATGAGTTTACTATATTTGTTATTCTCTTTAAAATGATGTATCAATCGGTTTTGTATATTTTTAAATATAAAGCAGTCATTAAATATTTAGCAATAGTGAGGGGGAACTTTTGGACACCTGGTATTTTATTCCATTTGTGTTTAATATTATAGTAGTAAATGCGTGAGTTAAATATTATCTAATTAGTAATATTAATACTTAATAATTTACAGGGGAAGAAATTCGCCATGTACATCATTGTTCCCAACAATAACACAGGTCTACCTACACTGATTCGACAAATAAATCCTTTTGTTTTGAGAAAACATACTCAAAATATGTATGAAACCCTTGTTGAATTGTCTCTACCAACTTTTAAAATCGATTACATGGCCAACTTGGGATCAATTTTACAAGAGGTAACTAATTGATTTAATTTTAATTTCTATTATTTTGTAAGATAATGAGGTAAAATGTTAACTATTTAAAAGGCTGATTTTTACTTTTTATTATTATTATCTTGTATAAACAGTTTTATTGTTTAAGTGATTAAAATGGAAGTTATATATTTCATATTGCTCAATATGACTAACATAGGTTAAATGTAATAAATATGAAATAGCAGTATGATATTGATACCTTATATATAGTTTTTTCCCCCTAAACCCTGTTTTTATGTTTGTATTTTTTTCCTTCTAAGAAATGTAAATTATGTTTATAATAGCAAATTTCATAATACTATTTATATTTTCAGCTTGGCATGAAGAAGTTGTTTAGCATGGATGCAGAATTGAATGATATTGCTGAAGTAGTAAATAACTCAATTTATGTGTCTAATGTACTGCAGAAAGCAGGCATTGAAGTTAATGAAGAAGGCAGCACTGCTTTCGCAGCAACAGGTAACAACTGTATGATAGTAAATAGCCTTTACAAATCCTATACCTAATAATAGTTCTATATTGATTGAACATCAAGTATACTGCTACACGAGTGGCTGAGGCGTTCTTCTTCAGTGGGCTGGTTATAATTTGCTTATATTGTATTAATTTCCATTATTAATTATAATTACTATTTGAAATTTATTTTATATTTCTTTTTTTATTCTTTGAGTTTTGTGATAATTTTATTTTAAATATTAGCCATTTAATTTGTTGTGTGTATTTTATTGTGTTATGAGAAAAAGAAAAACACTGTTATAATCCACAATGATTGGTTTTGTTCAAGTTCCATATAGTAAAAACCTCAAATATTAAAATAATTTTATTGTATTTGATTTGTTAGTTATAACCAGTTAAGTGTAGAGAAAGGATCTAATGGTTCTAACTTTGTCCTAAAAATGATATATTTATCTTGTAGAAATAATCAATTTTTTCCTTGTTGTTTAAAGGCGAAAAACTTTTCGGTCGTTATCACTTTTTAAAAAAAAGGACAGAACGTAAAATAAAGACCCTTGAATACTCTAATAGCATCAGGGACAAAAAATAACAAGAGTTGGTAGATACCGAATAGGAGTTATGAAAGAGAGAGATCTAAAACCCAAGACTACATGATAAAACTCGGGATTTCCAAAGTGAACTAACTAACTAAAATGAACCCCTAAGATTAGAAATACTCAAATTGCTAACCTTTAATATTTATATACTACAAAACAATAATTTTCAAATTTGAGAAAACATACCACTTTCTTCTAAAGATCAAAATAGTGCAATAATATATCAAACTATTTTGAGTGTAGCATTCATTGTCTTAAACTTCTGCCGACATGTTTTGGATTAACTCCATTTTCAAAAGCAGTTAAGTACAACTTTATCGCGTAAAGGAGTCATCTTAACTTAAGTGACCTCCCCTCTCCACTACTTATAGGTTTCGCCCTCTTCTGTGATTGGTTGACACCCTACTGCTATGCTATTAATCATTTTCTATAATTTGCTGTTTGAGTTAAACTTATACAATATCATTAAATTTATAAACATAATATATTTGAATGATTATTTATTTGCTCTTTTATAATATATATATATATATATATATATATATATATATATATATTCCTTTTAACTTTACTTTGCATATTTCTAAAATATTCTAATATGTTCGGCCATCTACCCTTGCTACAATGTGATAATTTCATACAATCTGAAGCAGAATACTCAAATTTCAAAAATGGAGTTAATCCGAAATGTTTGAGCAGAAGGGAAGACAATGTTAAGAATGGCAGAAGAATGTATTCAAATTAATTTTGTACATCCTAGGAGAAATGTAAATTATCAATAATGTATCAAATATTATCTGGAAATAAATAAAACTGTGGTGTTCCTCGGAGATTAACTTTAGGAGCATTTCTATTTTTAATTTATATTAATTATTTAGTTGTAAAATAAATAGTAAAAAATTGGAAATTATCCAAAGTAAGCAATCAACAGAATTAAATTTTGATTTTGACGGAACAGAACTTATTTCTGTACAAACAACAAAATTTTTCGGGCTTCATTCAGACATGAATTTAAATTGGAAAACATATTTAATCCAAAAGAACTTATTACAGACTGTTTCCAAACTCTAAACTAAATTACATGGAAGCTTTTGTTAACTTATGCAATATGGTATTTTATTGTGGGGTTCTGCAGCTATATGACTTTTTCAAAAAAATCCATCTTCCAAATCTTTGATCTTTAAGTATTTTACAGTTTATTTCATTTATATAAAGTCAATATACAGATTTATATAATAATGAAAAAATGAACAATACAAGGGTTAAAAATAGCTTTCAATTACCAATCTATCCCACCTAAACATTTTTTCTAAAACTCGTATAGGGAAGAAATTGTTTAGGAAACTTCCCTTGACATTAAAAATATTAAAAGTATTGCAATTAAAGAAAAATCGCTGATGACGTTTTTTGTTTCAAAAGCATACTGTAGTATTAGTGAATATTCAAATGTAATGTTATGATAATGTTATGTATATTGTTTTTGTAAATTGGTTGTAAGTAGAACTAAAACATTGTTATAGTAATATGAATTTGTACATTCAGTGTTAGTATGTGTGTTGAATATATTTGTCTTACATTTATTTATTATGTAAAATTTGTTTTGGCCGAGTCAGCTGTTGCTATCTTGAAATATTAGGTAACAATAAAATAATTTAAAATATAAAATTAATTTTGATAATTATATTGTTTCAGAGGCTCAAGTTGCTAACAAGTTTGGTGACTCACCAGTCATTAAGTTAAAGGTGGACCATCCATTCTTGTTTTTCATCAAGGATGAAGAAACTGACACGGTTTTGTTTGTAGGTAGTTTAGTAAATCCAAATTCTGATAAATCTGCAAAACCCGATAGTACAACTCTATCACCACCTGTGACTGAAAAAGGCCAGCCCACTGCACCAACGAAACCAGAAACTACAACGCCAAAACCAGAAAATACCACAAATAAGGGTGCGTAAATTTTAAATTTTGTGTGTTGCTTTTTGTGTGCTTTAGTAGTGGTCAAATCTGGTTATATGGCTTATAAGCATGACAATTATTTAAAAATAACTATTTATAGTAAAATTTAAAACGTGTAACTCTTTGGTTTTAAATAAAAAATATTTTAAAATATACTATTTACAAAATATTTTGTACTACATAATTATAAATGAATAGTATTCAAATTTGGTATGTGTTTATATATATGAAATTATTTTATATATGTGTAAAAGCCAGCTAAAATATGAAGTACGAGAAGATAATCTGTTATGATTTTGTATCATTTAGAAGAATTTTATACCACTGATTACAATTACAGGAAACGAGAGACACTTAGTTTGATTTTATTTGAGTATATATCATATAATTATCGTTTTTGATAACAAACAAATGTTTACCAAATATTAATCCATTTCCATTGGTGTTAACTTTTTTATTTAATGATATAGTTCTGTTTAAATCAGATTTAGTGGGAAGATATTGAATTTTCAAACTCTTCCTAAGAATAACATCAAGCGAATTTTAATTAACTATAACTGAGATGAAAACAGAAACTCAATGGAGATTATATGGCATTTTAGGGCATTACATGAGGTATTTTTTTTAAATTTTCAAATTATATAGGAAGAGAATATTCATGAAATTTTAAACTATATTTTGTGATATATAAGTGCAACATTTTTTAACAAACTCTATGTATTTAATGGAAATAATGAAATGATTATTCAATTCCACAAAACAGCTTTAATTGCGAAATATGTTTCAATGTTATACATTTTCAAGCAACTAAATTGAAAACAAAACAAGTCTAAACTAAAAATGTGAGACAAAAGGAAAGGTTACATTTTTGTCTCACATTTTTAGTTTAGACTTGTTTTGTTTTCATTTAGTTGGTTGAAAATGCCTAACGGCGAAACATATGTCGCAATTAAAGCTGTTTTGTGGAATTGAATAATCGTCTCATTATTTCCATTATCGTGGAATTCCATCATATACCCGACTGTTGTAACATTAAAAAAAATAATAAATTCTATGTATTTAACCACAATCACTAGAAACTTTAAAATAAAACACAATTATCTGATTAATTGTACTTTATTATAATTATTTCCACTATTAGTGTGAATTTCACCACAGTGCTCAACAAGATTGTATCTATGTATTCATGCGTAAAAACAAATTTGTACAACAAATTTACACAGTTCATTTGAACAGTATACGATTTTTATTTTAGAAGTTTTTTTTCCTTCTGGGAGATTTTTTATTACTTTTTTAAACACTTTAGATGTATTATAAATTACAAAAATGTTAAGATTTTGGAGTTATTTTTTGTATCACGTCTGAACAAAAAGTATATAATTTGAATTACAAATTTGCAAGAACTGAAATATCAACATGAGCGAAGACAGTGGTTGTCCTAACTACATATTAACAACTACAAAACTCACCATTACGAATTGAAGAAAATAAAAAACATAATCAAGGACATCAGGGTTTTATGTTTTAAAGAATTCAGTCACATATTGGGCCTAGGTCATCAAAAGATTACTTAAACCATAAAATAAGATTTGCAAACAAGCAGAGTGAGTGATTGAGCAAAATATCAATTGAGTCAAGAGGTCAGAGTGTATAAATTATAATTTAAATTAAAATAACTGAGTACAAAGAATGAGGATCGTAAACAAGCAGAGTGAGTTTCCTCTTCAACAGAGGGATCAAATAAGAATAGATGTCAGCAAATTTCTATGATAAAATAAAATTACCAAGGTGAAACTCAAATGTTGAAGTATGCAAACAAGTAGATCAAGTTTTACGAATAATAATAAATCATGTTTTGGGTTTGTTACATGAACCATGCAAGGTTGTCCTCTAGGCTTTTATTTTAACAGGTGATTATGAAACAAAGTTTTGAATTATCACACGAACCATACAATGTTGTCCTCTAGGCTTTCAAATTACCAGATGATTATGTTTCACTTGGAAAGTCCGGTTGCTTGGTTACATAACAACCACAATATGATTTTCGTTCTCGAACCTCCACAGGAGGCACAAAAGAAATCCTAGGAAAATGGGATGACAACAAACAAGGATGGGAAATAAAGCAGAACTGAAGGAAGAATCATCAATTCTCTGTTTAGTTAACTCAATATTCCTCATAAAACTCTAGCTACTCATCAGAGATACTCTCTGTGCTTAGTGGAGGCCTTACAACTTCTCACCATTAGTAGTGACCTGCTTACAAATAGGTTTCACTATCAGATCTCTCTTGATAAACTCTTGTTATTTTCCAACCCTAATGCTATTATAATATTGAAGGACTAAAAGTCTTTATTTTATGTTCTTTTCGTCTTTTTTCATAAAAGAATGAAGACTGATAGGTTTTTCGTCATTAAACAACAAGAAAAAACATCTAGTTAGAATAATAGACTGTTCGGTTTATTGTACAGCTTTAACAACGGGTTGCTTTTCCTTAGTATTGAAATCTGGGATAATAATTACTGATATATAGAACAGTATGATAAACTGGTATTAAAAGTGTAGTGTTGTCTTAATTTTTGTGTAAAAATTAAGACAAGTAATTCTTAAATTCAGTGTTTTAGTACATTTTTGTTAGGAAAATTTCAAATGAAAAAAATAAAAGAATAGAAAATATGAATATGAACACACTTTCTAAGGATTTTCAATATAATAGAGTAGAAAAGAATTAATTAACAGTAAAGTGAAATTTGATTACTTTTTTTTTACAAAACATACTTAAGCTTCAATTACATTATGTGTGCATAAGTGTGAGCTTAACTGCTGTTTATTGTATGTAGCTTTATGTAGCCATTGCTTAAATGTTTTCCTTGGAAATAATTATTTCTAAAATGTTTATTAGCCAGATGATTGCCAAAACCAATTCAGAAGACCTCAAAATATAACTCATCATAACAATTCTTATCTCCATGTATTTTTTTCCGAAGTGTAACATCTATTCTTCCAATAAGAGATAAGGAATAATAATAGATTCAACAATAAGGAATAACAGATAGGAATATATTAAATATAATATAAACAATTATACAATTTCCCCTGCCAAAATCAACCACGTAGCTTTTCACTGTAAGTATACAAGTAATCAGAAGAGGGGAAAATTCAACATCAATACCTAAAGAAAAAATTTAATTTAAAATCTTTAGTTGTTAAATATTGTTTTTCTTCAGGGTTGTAAACACACACATAACCTGTTTGTGCTACAACCTAATTTGGCTCTAAAGAATAATACAAGATATATATGACCCTCTAGAATATCTCCCAATACTCCCTAGATTCTTATAAAACCCCATGAGGATCTTGGTAGCAGCACACATTTCAGTCTTTTCAAGTACACCAAGTCTCTGTTAAATAGACAATTCTTGTATAGAAGTTTTATTCTCTCATTTCTGATCCATATGAACAGAACTGACAAATATCTTGCCAACGCCATCAATTTTATGTTATATCTCACTGGGCCATGTACAGTTAGCAGACTTATTCCTTGCCATAAGTTCTGTTCTGTTCTGTTCAGTTCAGACTGAGAAACTTTATTGTTAGTAATGATAATAAATAACTGTTACGATCATCAGGTGACCTACAAGCATAACTTATTCACTACCGTTGTTTCCAATCTGTATTGGCATCCACCTTCAGGCATTGAGTACTAAGAGTCATTTAATCACATGAAATCGTGAGAAAAAACATTAAGTTATTAACCAACACAAACAAAATACACTAAAAACATTAATTGGTACTAAAAACACTAAACACCTTACATGGTACCGTGTGGTACTGGTACTATCTGACATCGCATAATTATTTCTCTTCCTCAAAGTTACAATTTTGAAGTTACTCCCACCATGTTATCTAAACTATTATGTAAAAAATGATATTTGAATCAAACAACAGTTTATCACTTTGACACATTATTTTACCACTTGATAAATTTTCTCACCTTAGCAAATAGTCATAAATCACTCTTTTGAACATGGTCTGAACACTTTCAAATTGGTCTGAAGGTTCATGTAGCTGTGAACGATTATGAAAAAAAAAGTCTATTGCTTTACAAGCAGAGAAAGGCATGAATTTTTTTTATGTCTAAGTCCTCTCCCAATGAAGAAACTGCATTTATCAGTTCACAACTACACTACATTCTTCACATAATCTTTCAATCGCAGAAAAATTTTGTAACCAAAAAGGGTTGTTTGTGCTAGCTCATGCAAATTAATTGGTGCCAAATTATCATAAAACTTATTAAATCACAAATTTGTACCAAAACCAAAATCATTTGTAATTTATCTGCATTGATGTGGTTTGTCGCTTTGCTTTGTGATGTCCAGATTACAATAGGCTTTTTACAAAATTCTATTGATTAACTCTTTTATCTTTCTTTCTAATAGGAACTGACATCCAGAGGTTTGTAGAGCTTTATTTTTTGAAAGAAGAACTTTCTGTGGATATGAAAAACTTGATCAGGTTCCATTATTTAGCAGGAACTACTTCGTATGATCTGGAAGAGACAATAGAGCTTTATGTTTTAGTAAAAGCTACAGCTCAGGATCTGGAAAAGTTGATTGAGTTCTATTTTACACTCGGAGTTAATGTAGACGAACTACAAAAATTGATCAAGTTTTACTTTTTAACAGAGATCACAAGCGAAGACCTTGAAAAGTTTCTTAAGCTTTATTTTGCAAAAGGAAACACTTCTAAAGACATAGAAACCTTGACTAAGTTCTTTGCTACAAAAGGGACTACTCCAGAAGTTGTTGAGAAGTTGATTAGATTTTATCAATTTAACAAGAAGGAGTTCTAATAATATGAATAGTTGAAGTTTTTTCCAATTTAAACAAAAATTGGAATATATTTGAATTAAAGTCAATTAAATTTATTTATACAGTTATGATAATCTTCTAATGAAAAACTTTGTATTGGAGACAACGTTTACTTTTCTTTACACAATTTTTTTTTTGTTTGATTTGGAACATGAGTTATGGTATTTGAAGGTGATTAAGTTAATTTAATTTTGGTTGGTGCTACTTCTGAGTTACGTTAGTTTTATTTTTGTAATAGGAACGGCAACTGATGACCTGGATTCGTTGATAGCACAGGTGTGGCCTCCTAAACCATGATTTGTTTCATGGTGTCTGTGGTTGGTAAACTCATCATAATTTATTTTATATGGTGGTAATACTAAACTCAACTCAGATCTGACAAGGGATAATGAAAAGTTAAGCCAAATAACTTCTACATTTTATTGAACTTAATTTCTACATCACTTAAAACTACTCTAGTTCATTTATTATTTTAGTTCTCTGCTAAAACTAAAAAGTGTTATATAATCCTTTTCCACTTATCCATTTATCTCGAATACATTCCTTTTATTATCATTTCAACAATCCAAGATTAATCTTCTCTTTAGACTCCATCTTTTTATTTCACAATAGATAACGTCTTAGCCTATTACTAATAATTCCATAAATTATAACAAAATTATTTATCATTTATTGTTGTTACCCTTTTTTAGAAAATAAATTATATATTTTATAATTGTATTTCTTATTTATGTTGATCCTAATTTTCATGATCCTTTCTCATGATCCACTTTAGTTGCTATATATTTTCCAACTGTTATTGCTATGGAACATTGCCGTAAATTTTGTGTCGGTATATTTTTATATCACTAAGTTAACTTAATATATTAAATGTGTAAATTAATGTAGGCTTATTGACGACCCTTATGAGTCATATATTTTTAACTGACTTAATATCTGTACTTCAGTATGACATGTGTTATTTAAAAATTTGGTTTAGATATAATGAACTATTTAAATGTTGACCTGTTTTTATTACCGAAAGTAATTTTTGCATAGAGAATGACTTAAGCATATGATATTTTATTGGAATGTAATTTCAACGTGATAAAAATAATATTTTTAGACTAGAATGAAAATAATAGATTGTCTATGAAATATTTACTAAAACATGAAGTTAATGATGATCACTTGGCCAGAATTACATGGTGATTACCAACATCCTTAATAACTAAATATTTTATTTTTGTTTTTACCCAATTAAAAGTTGTTTTTCAAAATAATTTATGTTTAATATGTACTTGTAAGTCTTAATCGTCTATAATAACTACGCCGAATTTCAGACTTCTAGCAATTCACAAAGATGGAGAAACAGTGATTTTGGCTTATCACATTTTTAAACCTCTTAGGGATAAAATATTTCAAAACAATTCTTAAATATCACATAGGACAGAAGAGCAACCTTTGTTTGAATGTTCTACAACATGTGGTTTCTTAGATAAAATTCACAGTTCAGGCTACATCCTATGTAGTGGATTCTCTTCAGTCCTTCCTACTACAGCATTCAAACTAAAACCGCCTAGAAGTTTGAAACCTCTGAAGGAAATCTTATAATTCTTTCAATTATAAATAACATTTTAACTGTGCTAACTTCATTGTTGATAAAATGTATTAAAATATGATGTTGTTGAAATGATTAAAATATAATAGAAAATGTGAATTTTCACTTAATTGGTAGAAAACATTATCAAATTAGTCCAGAAAATATTGTTAGAGGTCATTTGGTATGTAGTGGCCTTTGACCTTCATCGGGCAAACAGGTTCCCATCACTTTTTAGTGGTGGGGGAAGCGAGTGAGTTGGTGTTCCGCCGTCCTTTCGTCAGTGCGTTTCTAGACAGTGTATTACGAACAACGTGTAATCAATTATGTGTCGTACAACATCGGATTTGTTTAGTTAGTAGTATAGTGATTTGTTAATGCCTTGTGTAGTGTTGTTGCTTTTGTTATTAATATGGAATTTAACCAAAACAGGACAAAAATTGGTGGTAAGAAAATTATTCACAGCCAGGCACGAGAGCTCATAAGCAATTATTATAACTTTATAAAAAGGGAAGCACAAGAAGGTCCAATATTATTGACAAAGGTACAAGAAAGAGTTGCTCAGGCCACAGGGATGTCCCACAAAAATATTCAATGAATAATTTATGAAAATAAAAGTAATAAAGAAACTTGGCAACTTTTCCGAGCAAAATATTTAAATCTGAATTAGATGACTTTGACAAGTGTGTTATTCGTAGGTGTATAAATGAATTTCACCTTACTCACAAGCAACATCCAACGCTAAAAAAAAAGACTACCAGTTCTAAAAGAGAAAATTGGATTCAAAAGAGGCTTATACTCTCTTTGGAAAGTTATCCAGGAATTGGGCTTTAACACTTTGAGTGCGCCGGGACGCCGGCGGGGCTGGGCCGCCATGCGTGCCCGACTGCCGCGATGCCGGCAAGGAAGACAGTAGCAACGATTTCCATTGCTCAGTGTGGCCCAGCCACTTGTGATAGAAGAGTTGGATTTGCACGCATATTAAGGTTATCCCTTGTGTTTGTTTACGACGCTTCGTTTGTGGATCGCGGCCTCGGCGTTCGTTTATGGTGACCGATAACTTTACGTCACGCTTACAGCATTCACGGTCGGTAACGAGTGTGATTTATTGATATTTATTTTATTTTTAAGTTATTTTACTTTCAATCACTTTAGCGGAACATGTCCCGATAAACCAGGGCTTTGCATCGGTGCGTGTTTTGACAAATATCACGACTCTTTGTAAGACGTGAACTCACGGATGGAGAGGGGGGTTGTATATAGTTGTAAATATGTGAAATATGTATACTACTAATTTGAAACTTAGATGATCAGTAAATCGATCATCAAATATAAAATAAATGTATAGTGCGGCGCAGCAGACTCAGTGAAACTGACCGTGGCGGGGCTCGGCCAAGACTTCGGTGACGGGCAATGGCGGACGCGGTAGGATGCGGCCAGGACGCCGGCGGGTCATGACTTCAACATCCTGAATTTGAAGGAAGTCGAGTTTTAAACCCTAAATCTGAACTTCTACATTAGAAAGTTAAGGTTTGGTGATAAATTAAAATTTTAGTATTATCCAACCCTAATGGTCATTTTTACCGCAGTGAATGTGTTAAGTGGAAAAAAACTTGTGACAATAGACAAATCTTAATCGAAATACCTGATGTAAGGGGAAAACAATCAATTTTCTGAGAACAATAAAGCAGTTCAGAAAGGAAAAAAGGACAATTGTTTACATTGAAAAACCTATGTACATTCGTCACACACAAAACTTCATTCATCGTCCGACAACTCTAAATGGATTCATCAAATGGTAATTTGAATTCATCCTATTAAATGGTTGCTTTGTACCTATTTGTAAGAGTGTTCATTATTTTAATAACACATATAATTAATTAATTGTCACAGTAAAGGAACATAGCTGTAGAACAGCTTTTGTCAAATGGTTATTAATTTCAAAATACTGTATAGTTAGTGTTGATACATCACGAAAAGGCGGGACAGCAGGCATTGCAGTGTACATATAGGTAGACATTTCCCCTCCGCCAGCTGGCCTCCCCACTCCAAGCCAGACTCACCACAAAACAAATGAGCTATATAACTTGGAAACTACTGAATCAATTTGAATCAAGCAAAAATCTGACCAGATATCATGCCATATATGAATGATCACTACATGAAAATCTCACCCGTGGTTCTCGAATTTAAACTTACTGAGGGACATTGCATTTTATATGTCGAGAAGATTGAACATATGCCCTAAAATGTGTCATAGTTCATGTATAAATTAAAGGTATATATTATCTTATTCTGATCTATTATACGTAGAAAATATTTTAAACAATTACTTCTCATCAGTAATGGAACACCCCTTCCTGACCTGGGTACATGAGGCAGATGGCCTCATCTAAGGCACTGTCCTTAGATAAATGTTAATTGAGGAGACTTCTAAAATAATAAACATACTTCAAAATAAAAAATTCTCGAACATTAATGATATTTCAATGTAGCTTATAATACAATGCTCTTTAGACTAGGACAACCACCGACAAGCTTTAGTATGTATTCAAAAAGGGAAAACCACACTTGTAATGAATTTGACTTCATCAATGAAGACCTTGAAAATAAAAAAAGGTTATCAGTCCAATTCTTTATGTTTTAAGTTAGAAAGTTCAGAATTAAAATGCCATCACTCCCATTGAATAAATCCTTTATAGGAAGGATGTAGGCTATCAAAAGATTTCTAATTCTAGTTTTAAGTTTCTTGGGGATCTATCTTTGGACCTATTTTATTTATTTGATATATTTAAAAAATTTGTCAACATATTTAAATATTGACCATTTTTGTACAATATGCTAATAGCCCAACATATATTACATACATATTGTTTAATCTTTTAAAATGTCATATCATAGGGTATATTTATAATGTTCAACATTTATCAATTGAACAATGTTCGGTCTGCAGAACCTTTATTCTAGATTTGACCGTCTAGCTAAATACTATTAACTGTCAATGAGCATATTTTTTATTGAATAAGTAAAAAATATATACTTAAAGAAAACCATACAATATGTCTGTTAAACACTAAATTTTACGTATTGTGTATATAAATTATGGTAACGAATAACATTAAATTATCAAATTTTTTTCATGGCATTGTTGTAAAAATCACATTTAAATGCCACAATTTACTATCTATTCTAATTGGTAGAAAATAAAGAGATTTTTTTTTCATTGTTATAACTATTCTGCTGAGGCGTATTATTTAGTTTTTTAATATTGTATATTTTATAAGTAAGTAGATGGCCAATGAACATAGAAGTTTCAATAAGTATTAGTGAGGGTAGGAATGCTTAACCTCATTCTATAGAGCAGCAATACAATAAACAGAGTAAAGGTGGTGATCTATAAGTCAATTCTAAAGAGTATATTAATACTCTTTAGAACAAAGAGTAGTCTGTCTGTCTTTCAGTAGTCTGTCTACTGTATGGGACAGTCTGGGTAATAAATAATAAACATAGAGATAAGTTGCTCACAGTAGAAATGTATTTATGGAGAAGGTCAGCTTAAGTATTACAAGAAGAAAGGATTAAAACTACAAATATACAGAGAGTAATAAGAGGTTACAAAACAAACAAATGATATTAAAATGGTATAGTGTTGTAAGAAGAACTGAAGATCTACAAATACAAAAGTTAACCAGGATTGGGAACTGAAAAAACAGGAGAAGAAAGGATTGACCCTTAGCCACTTGGTCACAAAATGTGGTAGATGGAAAGATATAGGTTAAGCATGGAAGATACAACTGACAGATAGACGGAGAAACACCATATAGCATTGTAATAATATTTTTAATAATTCTTTATTTCTGTAGTGTTATTTTTACAAAGATCCTATGTGTTTAAATCTCTGATCACAAATGGTTACTAAATGAGCATTTTAACTGGAGATAAATTAAACATTTTATCTAACATTAGAAAATTTTTGACAAGATTTAACAACACAAAAGAAAACCAGTCCCTTGTAGCACGTCTTCCTACTGTTCAGTTTTTTGTCGGATGATGTAAGCTATCGAAATGTACAAGAAATCGAAATGTAAGCTATCAAATATTAGTACAATGAAAATTTCAATATTTTTTTTAATTAACCAATTTTGGTAGGATGACATCATGCAAGGTCCAAAAAACCTATATACTTTTAATCAGACCAAAATAATGTAGAAAATATAACAATGCATTTTAATAGTTTTATTCTTAATGACACAGAAGAGCTTTGGCTGGGGGGGGGGGTAGCTTATTATAAACATTTATTGAATCTCTAAGTTAAGATCATGGAAGGGGAAGTATATGAAAATTTTGTACCCAAAATGTGACTTGTAAATGACCCTTTGAAACTATTTGCTGACTACATTGGTGTATTTTCTCCTAAGGAAAGGAGCGATAAAGTGTAATTGACATGTTTAGCTCGTTAACTTGGACTTGATATGGCCAAAGTGTGTGGTTCTCCTCAACTTAAAAGAATATTTAAATAAATTTCCACAAGTGTTGTTCTTATTCTTGCCAAAAGCTCAAAGAAAGGTGCTTAAGCCCTATTAGCCCTGCTCCGGGACTAACTGGGTAACGCTCTATATTTTACACTCCTTCAGTGATTTGCTCAGTACAGTATTCAGGTGTGAGGTGGTTCTCGTCAACTTAAAAGAATATTTAAATAAATTTCCATAAGTGTTGTTCTTATTCTTGCCAAAAGCTCAAGGAAAGGTCTTAAGCCCCATTACTCCTGCTCCTCTCTAAACATCTGCTCCATTGTTTTTCTTTCTTAAATTTATAATTTTATACTGAAGAGATTATTAAACAGTAAGGAAATGCTATACTGAAGTCTGTACCGATATTCTGATTGATTCATTGGAACTGATTTGAGGCTTATATATGATTAAGTGTAAAAAACCCCAAAGTAAAAGGAGGAAAGTCTGTTATTTCCGAAAAGGTAACAAGGATAAAATGTTTGAAAGATTTTCTATGAAATTATTTCAGTAAATTATATGCCCGGTTTGATATTTTTATTGATGAATTTCCAAAAACAAAACATGTACATGTTTTTCATAATTTGATGTTGGAATTTCTAGTATACAAATTTTGGGTATTGCGATCTTCCTCAAGGAAACATTACCCCAGTCACTATGAAAGCTCACTGATCCTACTCATTGGAGTAATTTGGCATCAATTTTAACTCATTGTGTATTAATAAATGTTCTAGGTTAAAATTTAGTAGTGATACACAAAACTACAATACCAGACATCAAAGTGACTTATGGCTTAGACAATACAGACTTAATAAATTTAGAAAATTCCCTTCTAAGACAGGTGTTTACTTTTATTAACAAACTCACAATAAATATTAAAATATTGAAGACCAGAAAGCATTTACGATTGACATCTTTTGATATATACAATTACTAAGAGATTTCATCGGCCACATGTGGTAAATCCAAATGTGTTGTCTGGGTGTCATTTGGGACAGTTTCAATTCGGTGATAATCTTATTTAGTTCAGAAATTAAATTTTATACTATTTTATGAAATTATGTTTAAATATGGTATTTGTAATTGTATTTTTATGTAGTTTATTTATTGTATTTAAATCTATGAATTGTTTGGTAAATGGACTCTTGTTATAAAAAAAAAAAAAAGTTTCATTTTACTCAAATTTGATATGTAGGTTTTACAAACCATTGGACAAATTTATTAACCAGACAAATTGGATAGTAAATTACAGAATGACCTCAGATTTTATTATTGAAGCCATAAATATTTTTTGAAGCCATCTTTTTACCTGATCATCATACAACAAACCACAATATCTCATTTTTTTATTGTTATAAAATCTACAATCAAAGATGTCCAAACACATTGTCTGTGATGAAAATAAGATTCATTATTAAAAAATAAAACTGTTAGTATTCTAGTAATCAGAATGTTAATTAAATTAAGACAAATTTAGTACATAAACTAGGTTTTATTATTTGCTAAATATGATTGAAATAATGGTCATTTGAAAAGTTTTTTCGGTAGTTCCTTCTTAGATAGCTCATTTTAAGCACACAGCAGTCTGCTACATTAATAGGAAGAAAACTGAATGAAAATCAGATCATCCATTCTTCAGTTATAAGCTAAGAGAGAAACAAAGATTTTTATAAATTCAGAGATAATGTTGTAAAAATAATTGAATAAATTTTATACTGAACAATACAATCAGATTTAGAAGTGTCATTGTTTTCAAACCACAACCTTAAGATTTAAACAATTGGTCCTTCTATGAGTCAACAAAAATTCAGTTCAATTATTTCAGTGTTATGGTCCACTGCTTGAAGCTTTTATTTACAATAAAATATTCACGTTTAGATTGATTACAATAAATGTTAACACAAAAAATTTTCAATGTATAATATATGACATCGACACAGAAGCTCAAATGAAAAAAAAAATACTGTTAAATGATCTATTGTTGTGTATTTATTGTTTTGTCTTCAAAGTAGGCATAAAGAGTTTTATGATATGTGATGAATCTGCTGTTTTCAATTTTGTGAAAAAGTGGTAAATCTACATCTTGATTTCGGAAAAAACGCATTTCGAAGTAAAATAAATGTAAGCTACACATTTACATGTAGAAGAAAAAAGCAAATTATAAAACAGTAATTCATTAAAGAAAATATCTATAACCCCTCGACAATGATTTTGAATTGTCTAAGCTACCGTGCAAAAGTAAGAAAAATCTATATGTATAAATAACTTTACTGTCATTTTATTTTTAAATATACACTACAGCACTGTTTCGCTGAACACTATTGGCTTTCTCAGGTGTAGTATTCAACACTTGAATTCAACATATAACATTAGAACTTAGACAGATAAAGAGGTTCATCCTGTACCCAAGTTCAAAACAGTAAAAAATATTCTAAGCAGGCACAACAGTGATTTTTGGTTAAATTATTTTTGATCCTTACCATTATAAAATTCAATAATTTACCAAATTTAATTACAGCACACTACAATAGATCATTTATATAACATATGAATAAAAAACAACTAGCAATTTTAGAATTTTTATAGTTAGTATAAATCGGTCTACTAACTGGATACTGCTCAGTAAAAAACCGCTTTAAAAAATGGGATTGATAAAATGAGACTTTGTTGGTTTTGCTCCTACAAGCAAAGGGTACTATTCTAAAGCTTAAGGTATTTGCTAGATTGATACTCAGCATATTGTCTTTGTAGGACAGAAGCCTTTAAGCACATTGATTATGACATCCTTGAAGATTTCGTAAGGAGCCTAGGGAAGATTTTCGTGGAATTCTAGTCAGAATACAAAACACATCAAGATTGACAAATTTAGTGCCATAGTACCAAATACAGTCACCCTCTGATGGATCACCATCGTTACGGTTAAAAATTGCTACTTTCACGATGCTTAATCTGCTCAGTCTGTGTTTTGGTTTCAAAAAACCAACTCCACAACTATAGTTCAACACAATTGTTCTCCGCATTATGATAAGGAACCTCCAAGTACTCTGTACTCTTGAACTAAAATTTTGTTGCAATTGGTTTTTCTACACAACATGACAAATCACCAAGTTGTGCACAACTTCCTGATGCTGTCGAGGAAATCAGACAGAGCTTTGCCCATAGCCTTAAAAATTCAATCTCTAGTGTATCTTGTAAGACTGGCACACCACACATACATGTTTGGCACATACTAAGTAAATGTTTGCACTTGCATTTGGTACAACAAATAATTTATACATATAAAGTTGCCAGATTTAACTCCTCTCTATTATTTCTAATGGGTTTTCATTAAAGATCGAGTATATCTTCCACCTTTATCTGTTGTTCTCCCAGAGCTAAGAAAATTAATTTATGGTACAGCGTGATAAATACTGGTTCGAGTTTGGCGGGATGTCTGCCATATTCACAATTAATAGTTACATTGAAAAAAAATTACTGTTTATTGAAAAACTTGATGCGTTTACCTTTAAAATGACACCTCAACCAATTAAGTAAGTTATCTAAAAAAGTAAAACCCATTCAAAGGATTTATTATTTACAGAACAGTCAATGTGGTTTTTTTCTAAAACTCTATATAACTTTCACATAACTTGTATATATGCATAAATGAATTTAGAGTAAAACATAAACAATAGTCACATTATTTACACCTCCTACGAATTGGTTGACCACCCACTGAGGCCTGCCAGTGATAGAGTAAGGGTTAGTTTTTCAGTTGAAGCAGTCAACATTCCAAGGTTCATATATTGATAGGTACATTTTAGTATTTACTACAGCTATTAATGATAATCACTATACAAGAAGCAAACTGTTGTGGTATTATTTACTGTCACATTTAGTTTACAAGAAAGATTTATTATTAACACTTGCAAGAATCACAGTCTACTAATAACAGAAACACTAGTATAAACAGTTAATAAAATATTATTTATGTCATGCAAGAATAATTAATTATCTCAGATCCCTATTGACCCTGAAGTGGTCATGATCCAACTATCAATGATTGTAGTATTCCAATGCTCCATCATGTTTGAATGTCAATAAAGAGTGATTATTGTACTCTTAAAACTTCTACCTTAACAAAACCGGGGAAACCTTCTTTAAAATCAAAAATTGCAGGAAATCAATAATTAACACCACCCTGCTAACATAAAATATTTTCATTTTACCTAGGTAAACTCTTCCACTCACAGACCTCCCCACACTCTCAGTTTCTACATATTTATATTTATAAAAGAGTAAACTCACTTAATTTATTTGTTCATAACATCACCTTGAGACAAATGCAAACTCTAGATGTCACGGATTGCCAATCTGTATAAAAGAAAGTGCTACTGGAAAGAAAAAAAGTTTAAAAAAAAACTGGTGTGATTTGAAAACATTTTCTTCAAATGTTCACCAATTTTTTATCCAATTTAAAATCTAACTCTTGTATTGCACAACTAGAATGGAAAAGGATTTAATTAATTAACAAAAACTCATTAAAATGTAATTAATAAGTTAGGCAAGTGGACATCCCGATACTCTGCATTTTTTAAATAATGTATTTTAAAAAAGATCTGGCCACAAAAAGAGCCATCTGTTTATTTCAAAAAGTTCCATAGTATATAATAAAAGTGAGGCTTCAATATGTGGGTTGAAGAATCATAGTTTTGTGGGTTCATATTCAGAATGCGCTAATGTGATGTGAGCCTTTTCCCCAGCAAAATGTTTTCAAAAATAAACATTAATCTAAATTTTGAAAACGAAACTTTAAAACTTTTCATTTCAGACGTATACAAATCCAAAAACAAAATGTTCAAAATTACACTTAACCATGATTTATATTAACATTTAAGTACGGTAGTTGAAATGTAGCTGTTATAGACCCAAACATTGTGAAAATTTTTGTTCAGAACTGGTCATAATGCTGGTTTTATCAATTATGAGGTCATTCACATAGCATGTTTCAGTTTAGAAATGTATTCATTGTATTGGTGATAGTTTATGTGCTTGGGTATAAACTCTAGTTAGTGTAACTTTTTATAGAATGTGTAAAGGGTTGGTGTAGATGGTATAAATGGTTAGTATAAACGGTAAAGACAGTTGGTATATGGATGGTATATAGATAAAAAGGAACTACTGAATAACGGTTTTGAACTCCCATCATTTAACAATTAATTGTCCAATTATTTTTACTTTCAAACATATACATAGTATGGAGAAAATGTGATGGAGATATGTGATGGAGCAAAATATTGATGTATTTTTATGTGAATATATCTGTTTTAAGAGCCTATTAGTCCAAAAACGTGTTTTTTGTAATTATGTCTGGTGTCTGTCATAGGTCCAGTCCTCTATGTGTAGACAAATTTTAATCAAATGTGAAATGAGATGATGTAGGCTAATTTTAGACATATTTTGGGATTTTTCACTGTTTGACAACTCAAAATTTGGTTAAAGCTGCAATAAAAAATTTAAAAAATTAAATTTTCCTCTAACACATCACTATCATTCCAAAAAATACAAAGTCGCGAGTACTCAGTAGAAAACAAACAGCCATGGCTGTTATAAAATACAAAATTTCTCAAAATCGACTTTACAGACTTTGTTGAAATTTTAGAGTAATGTGAAGTTTAATGATTCAACCTCATCTGCAAAATTGCAAATAAATAATTATTACAGTTTACGTATAATGGCAAAAAACCAAGAATAAAGCTGAACAACCTCGATTTTAATCAAAATCAGTGATTTTGGTGATATTTTAATTATGGTTCAATTTTATTTGGTTATGAGGATGTGATCGAAAAATTTTGTGCAATATTTTTGCACTATTTATTCAAATCATATTCAACAAATATTAAAACATCACTTACTTGCTAAATTTGAATAAAATTTCAGTTAGACCACCACAACAATTTCTTTCTGATTTTTGTCTAATTTTGAGGTTATAGTTTTAACAATTTTGTTTTTAACTCAAAATTGTTTTAAATTAACTCAATTATTTTCTATCATTTGGACATCACTGAATGTAAATTTTTAAAGCTGCACATAATGAGCTAGCTACCGTTGAACATTGTACAAGTAGAAAATATAACAAAAAAAGTTTCCTTCAATTTGAAAATTAACTGACATTTTGTATTTTTTTAACCAATTTTTCTGGTTAACAACTTGTTCTATTATTGGTAAACAGGGGAGTACATACCAAATTTAAACAAAACTGGACCATGATTGTAACCTTTAATATATTTACTACCACACACACACACACACACACATATATATATATATATATATATATATATATATATATATATATATATATATATATATATATAGGGTGTTACAAAAAGGTTGGTTGGGCTGGCTATGCATTTTCATATTCTATGTGTGATTCTAAGCTGAAAATGAAGAATAATTTTTTTTTCAATTCCCACTTTGTTTAGCAGTTAGACGCCATTTTGTTTTTTTACAAAAACTCACTGTAACTCTGGAAATAGATAAGATATCGAGTTCAAATTTGGAATAAGCATTTCACATGTTACGATTAACAAGTATACAAAGCACGAAGAATTTATTTTTATAATTTTCGAAATGGCGGCCGTTACAAATTTTTAACGTGCAATATCTTGAAAACCGTTAACTTTACAAACAATGTACAAGAGACAAAATATTTTTATTTTTTAACAACAGACACAATGCTTTTTTGTAGTTTCATTAGGTCAAAGGATAACCGAGTTATCGACAAAAAATATTTTGTTTCTTGTACATTTTTTGTAAAGTTAACGGTTTTCAAGATATTCCACGTTAAAAATTTGTAACAGCCGCCATTTTGAAAATTATAAAAATAAATTCTTTGTATTTGGTACACTTGAAAATCGTAATATACAAAACGTTTATTCCAAATTTGAACTCGATATCTTATCTATTTCCAGAGTTATGAGTTTTTGTAAAAAAACAAAATGGCGTCTAGCTGCTAAACAAAGTGGAAATTGAAAAAAAAAATTATTCTTCGTTTTCAGCTTAGAATCAGACATATAATATGAAGATGCATAGCCAGCCCAACCTTTTTGTAACATCCTGTATATATTATAGGGTATAGGCCTATTCATATATACCAAACGGCTTTTGTATTTAACTTATATGCAAATAAAAATAGAAAATGTTAATTTGGTTTATGGTATATAAAAAATCTGCTAACCATAATTAAAAAGAGTTGTTCCTTTTTACTATCACCATAATAGGCCTACATAGCCTAGTGTAGAGAAAAATATGTGATGGGTCAAAATATTTGATGTCGAGTTTTTGCTCAAATATAGAATCCAAGAACCCAAAAAAAACGTATTGGTCGCCATCTGTCGAAAAAAAATATTGGTTCACGAGTTGTTAGTAAAAAATTGGTTATGGGGATGTGCGTAATTTCTCAAAATCAGCTTTACCGTTTTCGATTAAATTTTAGTGAAATGTTAAAATTAATGTCCCAAACCCTTGTATAAAGTCGAAAGTAAATAATGTTACGGTCGAGAAATAATTGGCAAAAAATTTAATTGGTCCGCCCTAATTAACAGCTGCTACACTGAGGAGCATTTTGTGTAAAAACGAAGCAAGTTTAGGTCACATCGTCCATGTTTTACTTTTTGACAGACAACTACTGAAGTGACATTTGGTATTTTACTTACGAATAATCTTAAAAGATTCACAATGTGTTCTTTACATTTTTTATTTCTGTTCAATATTATATTTAAAAAATTAAAAAGTCACTACAATCAATTTCAAATCACTTTACATTACAGACTGAATTAGTGTATTGCAGTGGAAAAACGTGCAAAAATTCTCCTGCAAATAAACGAAATGATGATGATATTCTTGAACAACCAGTAAAGGAAAATGGTTCTACTTTTGGACACCCAAAAACGAACTTCGGACGCGAGAAGGAAAATAGTTTTGAATCTGAACGGTCGGCAATGAGTGGTGAAAATAATTAAGTGATATAATAAATAAATAAAAGACAGGTGCAAAACTTCCTTAGCCAATTAAATATATTTTATGTGAAAAAATGACAACAGTCTTTTAAAGATCAAACCATGGAAGTACTAAACATAAAACATCTTCCTAGATGTTGTCCTAACCACAGTTATTGTAATATGAGAGACGTTTTACGTCTGAAAACAAGTTCCACGCTGTCTATACGACACTGGTTTTCCCAACTGATTCGGGAATCGAAACGTTCAACAGGAAAGGTCATGCAACAGGTAATGTGGAATGAGCATTTACTTCTGACGCAATTTGACGTCTGATTGTCCCGCCCTCCCTCCTACTAGGTAGTTGAAAGATGGCGGAAGTTTTGTTTTCCGCCCTGTAACTCGAAAACCAATAGATTTTTTTTTTTTTTTTTTTATGGGTAAACGTCATTTTACTCAGAAAAGTATTATCTTAGGCCCATTCTATACGAGCGTTGAATGCGTCGCGTTATTTTTCGTTTTGGAAGTCAATACAAGTCAAGTTGTAGCATCTATACGAGCGCATTCTACGCCCAGCTATACCCTGTTCACTCGGCGTTGACGCTATTAACGCCGCCGCCTGCCTTGCTGGCAGCGCTAGCAACGCGGCGCAAACAACGCTGCGCGAGACGGGTAGCATCTATACGAACGTTTTTAGCGCCAGCGTTGTCGTCACGTGGTTTTCGACTTTTTCGAGTGAAAAAGTGTTTAAAGCGTATCTGAGTGTGTGATTGTTTGATTTAGACGCAATGTATGACATTGAGAAACTTATTGTTGAAGTGGAGAAGAGACCAGAAGTGTTTGATGTTAAGTCGAAAGACTATGCCAATAAACAACTAAAAGCGCAGTGCTGGACCAACATTGGAGAGCGATGTATGAAAATTGGTACTGAAAACCTAAAGCACCGATCTGCACAGCATCCATATTGGATACTGAACTCACGGTTTTCGCGCTCAGCGCGACGCATTTAGCGCCCGTATAGAATGTCACCACTATTGTCGGGCGTTGGCGTTAACGTCACGCATTTAACGCGACGCATTAACGCTCGACTAGAATGGGCCTTACAGCAAATTCTGTGCCTGTAATAATACAGAGTTACGAATGATTTTTAATTTTGTTTACAAACCCAGTATGAATTTGGTAATCACAAAAAACTCCGATCTCCTTTTTTTTACTAATCTTCACATGCCTCTACTGAGAAAACCAAAGCAATTATTTGTCTGTCCGTCCATCGTGGTTTGTAGCCTACGTAACCACAATAATAGCGACCACAAAAATGAAGATAGGAACATGAAATTTGGTGTAGGATACTTCATGGACGTCATCAACAGTTCATTATTGGGGAGGGACATATGCCGGGGGTCTGATGGTATGGAATTTTTTTAAAATTAAACTTCTCAAAACATCCTTTTTTAATATTTCGTTTTGAAAACTGTACTAAAACTTCAAACTATTTTAATATTTTGTCAGCAAATGAAGTACACTAAAACAATAAATCTAATTACTATAACTTTTTTAAGCTGAGCGGAGAAACAAACCTTCTGCGCAACGAGTCAGATCAGATTCAAGACGAGACGACGATACTCCACACCGACAAACTAAATACCAACATACTGGGGCTTTATTGCATATAACTATGCAAAATTAATTCTATTTGCGTTTGTAACAGAAATGTAATGTTAAAAACCCTAGTAAAGACAAAGCCCGATGTTTACCTTTTAAGGTTTTAAGTAAATCATTCGTTTTTAGCAAAAATATTTTTACATCTCAAATATTGGGAGCGCCCCCCCCCCCCCGACGATGACGCCCATGGAATACTTTAGGGCACGTGCTCATGTAGAATCCTATTGAAATTCATAAAAATCTAATGGAAAATGTCAAAATGGCGTTCATTTTAAACGGGTTTACTTCATCTCGTGCGTTATTCACTTATAGCACACTCAAAATAGAATATAATTTGCAGAATTCGTTTCTGCGTGTTATGATACCAACCCGACCTTTCTAAGATGCCAAATGCCGCAATTGTCATAAATTGAATTTCAAATTCTGATCTCCCAGGAAAATGTAATATTCGTATAGTTACGAGATCCGACAGGGCCGAGTCACTGACACGAGCTCGGTGGTTCCTTCAGCTTAGAGGCCCGCCAAAGGACGAGTCACTGACACGAGCTCGGTGGTTCCTTCAGCTTAGAGGCCCGCCAAAGGACGAGTCACTGACACGAGCTCGGTGGTTCCTTCAGCTTAGAGGCCCGCCAAAGGACGAGTCACTGACACGAGCTCGGTGGTTCCTTCAGCTTAGAGGCCCGCCAAAGGACGAGTCACTGACACGAGCTCGGTGGTTCCTTCAGCTTAGAGGCCCGCCAAAGGACGAGTCACTGACACGAGCTCGGTGGTTCCTTCAGCTTAGAGGCCCGCCAAAGAACGAGTCACTGACACGAGCTCGGTGGTTCCTTCAGATTAGAGGCCCGCCAAAGGACGAGTCACTGACACGAGCTTGGTGGTTCCTTCAGCTTAGAGGCCCGCCAAAGAACGAGTCACTGACACGAGCTCGGTGGTTCCTTCAGCTTAGAGGCCCGCCAAAGAACGAGTCACTGACACGAGCTCGGTGGTTCCTTCAGATTAGAGGCCCGCCAAAGAACGAGTCACTGACACGAGCTCGGTGGTTCCTTCAGATTAGAGGCCCGCCAAAGGACGAGTCACTGACACGAGCTTGGTGGTTCCTTCAGCTTAGAGGCCCGCCAAAGGACGAGTCACTGACACGAGCTCGGTGGTTCCTTCAGATTAGAGGCCCGCCAAAGAACGAGTCACTGACACGAGCTCGGTGGTTCCTTCAGATTAGAGGCCCGCCAAAGGACGAGTCACTGACACGAGCTCGGTGGTTCCTTCAGATTAGAGGCCCGCCAAAGAACGAGTCACTGACACGAGCTCGGTGGTTCCTTCAGATTAGAGGCCCGCCAAAGGACGAGTCACTGACACGAGCTTGGTGGTTCCTTCAGATTAGAGGCCCGCCAAAGGACGAGTCACTGACACGAGCTTGGTGGTTCCTTCAGATTAGAGGCCCGCCAAAGAACGAGTCACTGACACGAGCTCGGTGGTTCCTTCAGATTAGAGGCCCGCCAAAGGACGAGTCACTGACACGAGCTCGGTGGTTCCTTCAGATTAGAGGCCCGCCAAAGGACGAGTCACTGACACGAGCTTGGTGGTTCCTTCAGATTAGAGGCCCGCCAAAGGACGAGTCACTGACACGAGCTCGGTGGTTCCTTCAGATTAGAGGCCCGCCAAAGGACGAGTCACTGACACGAGCTTGGTGGTTCCTTCAGATTAGAGGCCCGCCAAAGGACGAGTCACTGACACGAGCTCGGTGGTTCCTTCAGATTAGAGGCCCGCCAAAGAACGAGTCACTGACACGAGCTTGGTGGTTCCTTCAGATTAGAGGCCCGCCAAAGGACGAGTCACTGACACGAGCTTGGTGGTTCCTTCAGATTAGAGGCCCGCCAAAGGACGAGTCACTGACACGAGCTCGGTGGTTCCTTCAGATTAGAGGCCCGCCAAAGGACGAGTCACTGACACGAGCTCGGTGGTTCCTTCAGCTTAGAGGCCCGCCAAAGGACGAGTCACTGACACGAGCTCGGTGGTTCCTTCAGCTTAGAGGCCCGCCAAAGGACGAGTCACTGACACGAGCTCGGTGGTTCCTTCAGCTTAGAGGCCCGCCAAAGGACGAGTCACTGACACGAGCTCGGTGGTTCCTTCAGCTTAGAGGCCCGCCAAAGGACGAGTCACTGATACGAGCAAAGCAACTAAGACCCATAACAGTAGCAACACGTGCCCATAAGAGCCTAGCCGACATCAAAAAAGTAGTGATATAGGTTACACAATTAATTACGAGGTTCAGAAAACCTGTGTAACAATTGTTTTAAACTTACCCTACTGGATAAGACCCCTTGTTCTACCAATACAATTTAACATTTCCTATAAGACCCATGAAACCAACATTTGGGCACTACATTTATCGGATCCGCTTATATTGTATGACGACTTGAAAAAGTTAATTTCAAAATTAGTCGTTGCATAAAATTATAATTTGATTTGAACTGCTTTAGAAAACGCGATTTGGGAAGAAGGCATGGGAGCGTTGTTTCCATATAGTGTGCTAACCAAGGAATTCACGTGTTTTCAAATGACTGTGAACGACAGACAGCTACTTTAAAAAATACTGACAACATGCGTTCCACCTGTTGCTATGGCAACTATCTATTTCTGATTGGCCAAGCGTAAGGCAAGTAACTACTCCCCACCACGGCCGCTCGGTTTCCTATCCTAAAGCAGTTCAAATTAAAGTATAAAAGATTCTGTGCTTGTACGCTATTTACTACACACTGTGATAGAGGCACATAGTTCTGCTGTTAATCCCTTTAGTTAAAATGCAATTTTAACAAGAGATTTATTCAAAACGTATCTGACAAGAAATTTTCCTACTGAAACAATTGAAACGAAGGAAGTGACCTTCGGTTAGGAGGACTGTGTTTTCATGAGTCTGCGTGCATTTTGTCTCGCCAGCAAAGAGCGTCAGTCCTTGGCGGTCAATGTGTGAGTAATAAAGTGTACGCAACGTCTGTAAGATTTTCATTTTGTACTAAACGCCAGCGGTAATGCGCATTACGCAAGTTGAAATACACCAGCAAGTCTTCCGGAACAATGAAATGGACGTCAAATAAATTATTCTTTTTTTTTTTAATCCACATTTATTGTTGTGTGTTTGTATTCATTTGCTGAAATTATTTCCCCGTCTAATTGTACTTTCTACGTAGTATAGAGAAAATTATGTGATGAAGCAAAAAATCACCGTCAGGTTTTTTACAGGTATATCTCGTGATTTTTTTTCCATTTCTTTGATAACTGAAAATTGGAGAGTAACTGATATAAAAAAAACACACACACCCACACACAATCCACTTAACGATTTTAAAATGTTGCTCAAGTGTAACCTTTAAGGCCGAATAAAACGTATTGGTCTCCATCTACCCAAAACTTCTGGTTCGTGAGTGATCGAGATCTTGGTGCTCGTAATTTCTCGACGCCGTATATACTGATTTCGTACTAAACAAATATTACGGTTCAGGGAATAATTAGCAAAAACAGAAATGAATCTTCACCACTACTAAAAGCTAGATGTTAATCAAGTTACGCTGAAGATGGTTTATGAGACAAACGATGTAGGGTTTAGTTAAAAATATAATTTATTTTTTTCAAAGACAGCATCCATAGTGTTTTTACTTTTTCGTTAAAAGCTACCTATCTGAAATTTTTAGTAACCTTGAGTTTTGGTTCGTTTTTATTAGGTGTTAGGGATGGGTGAGTGAGAAAAAAATGTTTAGTGATTTTGCACTATTTATTTCTGATTATCGAACCAGTTCAAGGTTCTTTAAAATGACCAAATTTAAACAACTAAAACATACAATGCCCAGATCATTGTTCTCGACGGACAATAGGCCAGAAATTGTATAAATACCGTGAAAAAACATCCACACTTAATCGTTCATCAGTCATTTACGAGAGACCACCGTAGATACGAGGACACCACCGATACAGATAGTGCAACAAGACGAAGACTTAGATTACACTCCTTATTACAACGTGTTGGTAAACCTGAACCATTACAGAATTGGAGGAAGGAAATAGACGGCCAACCTGCACCTACCGACAGGGAAATTGAAAGGGGAAACCCTGGTGTACGAAGAAGGACTCATCGCCTCCCGACAGGGAAAGTGTAAGAGTTTCGGCTTTGGCGGTATATCTGCTGGACGGATGCCCAAGACAAACCAGGAGCGGCGGTTCCAAAACGAGAGACCAAACCAATATTTCAGAGTCAACAAAAATCTAACCACCACCAAAAACCTCTCCAGCCCTCCCGAGTTATCGACAATACTCCTTTCTATATATTATCCCCTAACCGAACCACCTCCACGTCCAGGACTGATGAAAGAAAGGGATTTAACGCAAGACTAACTGTAAATCCAGATAGGGTACCTTGTGATATCCTCCACCCACACTCACTATAAGCTAGGTTCTGAAAGAAGATATTGTCCTAATATCTCTAAAAATAAGAAACGTATAATATGAAAAAGAGCTTAAAAGTTCCGCTTTATTTAAAGAATAAAACAACGAAAAATCATTGGTGGCATTGTTGAAATTCGGGGAAACGAATAAGACTAACACAGGATGTCGCAGGATTCTATATTGTCGGTTAAAGAGAGAGATTGTCTGATCCATGTAAAATAGGATCAAACAAATCCGCGAAATATGTTTAAAAGAGATTTGCTTGAGCCGTAAATCTATATTAATACCCAAATAGATCAAAATCCAATAAAAGTCCTATCGCAAAAATCTGCGATAATAACAACATATCAACAGAAACCAATGTTTTGTACTACATTAGATAAAAGTACGACCCCAAGTAACATTTTATACACACAGTGATTCTGACAAAATACCTCTAATTTATTAGGGGGGAACTCCCTTGGATTTAGAATGGTCCAGTAAAATCTATTATCAAAAAATTACCTATGAAATCTCTTTAAAATATTATTTTTCACAGGTTGTTACAAAATCAGAGGATTAGGGGTTTTTTTTTAATTTTCAAATATAAACGAACGGGTCTTATTAGTCCCACAATTTAAAGCACTTGTGATATAAAACATTTAGACGAGATTGTTTATTAAATTACATTAACCATTTCAAAATGGCGGCCTACAATTTCTGCAAAGTAGAACTTTTTTGTTTTCTCTATGTTGACCACGTTGAAATATATAAAAAACAAAATAACCATTTTTTTAAAGCGAAAAACCTCTGGGTCGTCGTCGCTTTATATAAAAGGAAGAAAAGGACATAAAATAAAGACTCCTAACCCTCGAATACTCTAATAGTGTGTGTCAGGGTCGGAAAAAACAAGAGTTGGTCAAGAAAGACGTGATAGGAAAGATAAAAGAGAGGGATCTAACCAGACTACATGAAAATGTGTATATCCAGCTAGACTCTTCGGGATTACTAAGCCTGTACTCACTATAAGTGAGCACGTGAGGTTACAAAACAAACAAATCAATACCGCGATTTACTCATTACCACTTTTAATAGTTTATCCATAACGCCACAAACCCTAAATTTGGAAATACTTAAATACCCGTATTTCAAATGGTAGATCAAGTTGTGCCTCATTTTAAAACACATTAAGAAATACAAATTGTTTTAAATTTAAAATACTTTTCTATCGTTTCAGTTTATTAGTAGGAGTCTAAAATGTACCCTTTTATCGGAATTTGATGTTGTATACGAATAGATTTGTGAATTTTTGAAATGTGAAAAGTTAAACAGTGAAAAATTTGTTATTAGAGATAGATAATGGTAACCAACTTAGCAAAGCCCTCTACTATTAAAAATATCTTTCTCAGAAGTGAAATTTATGTTATTAATATTTTTAGGAGATTTCCATGGTTAAAATTTAAAAATCCCAAAAGGATATTACTTTTAAAAATACTTATGAATGTAAAAAAAAAAATTCTTTAATTGGATTGAAGGATTTTCGTTCACTCAAGTGTTTATTTCCAAGGCCAAACACTTAAACATGTATTTATCAATACTGATTTATTGCAAATTCCAGAGTTAACAGACAGAAAGTGCAAATTATTCTTAGAGGCGCCGAGTTGAAGGTCATTCCAATTAAATTTGTGCAAAATGTAAAGGTGAATGACTTACACCAACATGCCAAACCAACAATAACTGGCGAAATTACGACTGAGGAATAATAAAAAAGTACCTGTAAAATCGAGCACTGCTGAGGGCATAAAAACAAATTAATATTTTATTTTGGGATAAAAAAAAAAATAATAATCAAGGTAAATTAGGAATCAACATGGTCACAAAGATGAATGGTTATTTTTCTTTGGCACATATAGTCTATGTAGTGAAAATTATGTGATACAAAAAATCGATTACGAATTTTTTGAGCATAAACTTGTTTTGATGTCAAAAGAAGAAATTTTTGGAAAGATATCTGTCATATATCCATTACTTTACAACCCAAATTCAAGGACCAATTTTAATCAAACTTGTTATGTGGGCCTATTTTGGTTACATCATGGGACACTTTTTGGGTTTACTTAATATTTTGGGGTAGCTGTCACCAAAAAAAAAAAAAAAAAAAAAAAACCTTTTTCTCAAAATTGACTCCAACAGTAAAACACATAAAAAAATCGGGCATGAGATTAAATGGGTGCCTACCAATTTCCTTCAAATTTTAGTGAAATGTGAAGATTAATGACCCAAACAATGTACATTTTTGGTGACAATTACTTTTGGTTAGTTTATATTTTGTTGATCGGTGAGTGAGAAAGATTGTGTAAAGTTTTTGTATAGTTAAGTTTAGATAATGCACAGACAGATGTTTCCTGCCTATGGTAATAGTTTACAATACCGAAAACTATGAATCAAACAAAGGTAAAAAAATACGTCAATGCTAATGAGAACTTTAATTTAATCGAATCGAGAATAATTGAGGAAAAGAGACAAAATGGCGAACTCGAAAGGTCAAAGAAATACAAACGGCAATTAACAATGATCGAAGACAAAGTTCGTGTTATGTAAAAATAAAAAACCACAGACGTACGTTAGTAGCGGGGGAAAACCTAACCTCTATTATTTTGCCTATATTGCTTCTACGTCCTGCCAGTTGGTAGTTGTTGGTTGTGGTTAGAGAAGGCAACATGGCAAGATGGATTATTGTTTTAGTGTTGTTAACAGGTGATTTAGTCTTATATTTTAAGAATTCTTTTTAATCATATGATTTCTTCATGAAATGCAATAAGCGATGGTTATGGATAGATTATGTTTTGTACGTTAGTGATTAGTGTGATAATTTGAATCAGCTGAGAATAAAAGTAGTGTTTACAAACAGGTTCCCTGTAGGCCTATTATATGTTCATCAGCACGAATTTCTCAGAAACCGCTAGAGAGTATCAAAGTACAATATATCCTATCACACAATTTGCTCTAACTTTTTTATTCAAATGTATCCCAAGTTAAAGGTACCATCATGGTACTTACCCAGCCCCATCATAAAATGTAATACCTACAAAGATCATCTAAATGTAATGCCCAGATCTTGTAGTCTTTTTGACTCTTTAGGAATATATGAAGGGGTCTCATCCAGTAGGATAAGTTTATTTAAAACAATTGTTACACAGGTTTTTAACCTCGTAATTGTGTAGCCTATGGGCTATCGCTAGACACCAACGGAGGCTTCGTAGATGTGTATAGGCTCTATTAAAAAGTTTCCACTCGCTTCGCTTGTGTCAGTATTCCGCCCCCCCCCCAACTTCGCTACTTGTCATTTTAGAGAAGCAGTGTTAGTACCATTACATGAAGAATTGAAATCTGCAAATTTTTATTAAATTTAATGCATTTTTTAAGTTCAAAACACAAGAAATACGAACAAAAAAGTATATAATATGGCCGCCATCTTGAATTCGATTTTTCTGAATTCCAATAGGGTTCTATATGAGCACACTACAGTCCCTTATCTTTATTTTTTGTAGCCGTTATCGTTCTTAAGTCGAAAAATAACTTTTAGATTTGAAATTAAATTGTAGTGTGAAATCATATATTATAGATTTTTTTTTATGTCGAATATAACTTAATTTAAACGCACAATGAGAATTGGGTAACGTATAAGTTTTAAAAGCATTTTTTATGAGATGTGAGACAAACAATTTTCAATAGCCATAAAAGATAGATATTGATTTCTCTTTATAATTATAATTTCGGGTTTTCTGTACAATTTAAATTGGCTTTGATTTTATAAAAATAACTGTTCCTATATACAGTACCTACGGGGCTCAAGTCTTATGGTTTTAAAACACACTTGACTCTGGTATTTGCTCAGGTTTCGCCTTTAGACGTGCCGTTTTGTCAATCTTCTCTTCCGATTGAATATTACTATTCAACTTGTTATTAAGTTTATTTTAAATGTTAGCAAGCTAATGGAGATACCTTATTCCTTTTGACAGGAATAAGTCTCTAAATTGTTTCTATACTGGGGGCATTACGTAACAAAATGGGGGGGGGTATAGTTCTACGTCGCAACTCTACAAAATATCGTTTAGTTTACATCAATATTAATAAAACAAAATTAATTTCAATTAATATCAGCATATAGTTGTGGGAAAACCAAGTTGAAATTGATGTTGGGAACGAAAGCAAGGGTCCGCGGCAGTCAGTAGGCTTGCAGCAATTCCAAGCTTGCGTGACTGCAGCCATGCAAATAATAATAAGATCGCTTCTACTTCAAAGCCGTAATGTATGAACATCGACCATGAAGGCATTGGACGGCAGCTAGTTTCACAAATACTAAATACGTTTGTTTTCTGTTATGGAATTTTATTTGTTCCGTTTTCTGTATTATTATTTACTTTATTTATATATGAATCTGGAAAAAAATATTATTATTGTTATTAGATTAAAAATAAAAAAATATTTCACTATTGTTTATAGTAATTAGATTCCTATCAAACTACAATAACTGTTCATATCACGCTAAACTTCATGGCCTACAATATAAACTTACGCCTATCATTTATTTATATGACTTTCCATTGTTGTCAGCTATAAAGCGATTTTTTGCGATCATCCTTATGGAATCGCCGACACCCATCCAAGACTATGTAGGTCTCCCCCCCCCCCCCGATCCCACACAATGAATTTTGCTGCAACTTTGCCTTTCCTTTGTCAAGATTTTTTACTATAAAATAAGGTTTACATAATTACTCTATTCAAAAAATAATTAAAAGCTGATTTTTGTTTTCATTTGATATTTATTTTTAAAAAGACCTGATTTTTTTTTTCGACGGATTGATTTTCATTACTAATAATTTTATTAAATAAATTATTTTTGTATTTTGAAAAGAATGTAAAGATTATTTTACTTATTTCCCTTTATTAAACTTTATCAGTGTGGTAGGTAGATTTTATAAGAAAAAACACAAATTTTACTTTTTTAATTTTCCAAATCAACACTAATTTTGGCTTATTGTATATACAAAATTGTAAAAACTCTAGAGGTAGCAATTTTTATGCAATTTAATATGTAAACTCAGTTTTACAAACTATTAGAAAGTTTGTTAACTAGAAAAATCGATCGGTCGCCAAAATTTAAAAATGACAACCTATTTTAAATTTGTTTAATGATTTGACGGTCATTTTTTACCCTTACATTTTATAACTTTCCACAACAGCTCGTTTTGTGTTTAAAATTTGCATTTCATGATATCACAATGCTATTTCTACAGAGGGTAATGAAGAAATATTTTTAAACATAACCTCAAAATTTGATAAAATCAACCATGATTGCTGAAATTATAAATGATATTTAGTCAATTTTCCAACTAAAGCTTTGCTTTACTATTAGTTGAACTTTATTGTTACTAAAAACAAATGGTTGTACAGTTTCAAAATAGCAATAATTTTAGTAGTTAACCTACATCTTATTTAAACCTTATATAAGTCTGCCTACCCGGTGTCACCTGTAGCAGGTCGTCTACTGATCATTTCAGATTCTCAGAAACATCATTGTATTGTTCTGATAGAAGTGTGAACATGTCGAACCCATTTGAACAAACCCTGGGCTTATTGCTTATTCCTGTCTTCTTTCTGATCCTCAAAAAACTGTCATCCCCCTTATCTGTTCTTCTGGACGGCCTCTATCTTTATTTTTAATTGTCTATACCTGTTTCAAGAAATAACCTAATCACGATGTCATGTGATTGATTCCTAAAATCTTGCTTCTCATAGGTGACAACACCTTTCATCTAATAAAACCTTCGGTCAGGCAAATTCTGTTTTCAAATTGTGTGGCTTATTCCTAATTTTCTACTCAACACAAAGGAAATATGAAACAAGAGATCTCCAACCCGATAGAAAACTACCAATAATCAGTAATAACTGATCTTACAAACATGATTAAAAATTGAACTTTGAATTGATAAGGGATAACATAAGTAACTAGAAATATTCTAATCTCAAATGGTCTAGAATAATAATTATCATGAAGTATTTAGATGAGATAAACACCTACATTATCACAACAAAGAAAATAAATTGAATTGTGGTACATTATTTTTGTCCAGGAGTAAAACTCCTGGTGGTAAAAGAGATATAAAACTAGTTACTCATCAGTGAGTTTTAAATTGAACATAATCTAGCCTTCCTTTCAATGCTCTTTTTGGGTATGGAAGTTTTATTTCCTATAATTAGCTATACTTGTGGAAACATAAATTACCAAATGAGTAAAAACACAATGAAGTCTATACTGTACAAATAAAGTCTTTGTGTATTTTTTCAGTATTATTATTGTTATTAGTAGTATTATTATTGGGTTTTTTTTATTTGTATTACGAAATCTCTAAATAAAAACCAACCCAACAAAGGAAAAATGGATTTAATGATAAGGTGGTAGTCTTGGATTGTTCAGAATCACATCAAGGTTGGGAGCTCAACAATGTTATGTTTTTCTGGAGGTTATTGAACATGCTGAGATTAGTGGGAATAAATGTGAATACATAGTAGATGGCATTGAAACTCATAGACTTGAGCTGTTCTGTGACATCCAAAAGGCAATGCAATTCATCAGCATTTGAGCTCAGGAACAAAACTCTTACTTTGTCCCCTTTCTAAGGAAACTGTATCTGACATTCTCTCATTCATTACAGGAGACTGATAAAGTGACAACGTAAGATAACGTATGATCTGCATAGGTGTATTCACTGGGAAGAATTTGTGGGGAAAATGTGACCTGCATGAGAAACTGCAGAGGATATGATCTTCGTATACAAACACATTAATAGGGAAATGACTGTGACCTAAGAATCGTTAACAAAAAGGACAGACAATCTCTCAAGATAAGCTTGTCCGGAGTATTGTGAACTTTATGAAGCTTACTAGTCTTTCTAAAGATGTCTAGGTGTACTAAACTTTTTGTTTGTCATTTGGAAATGCAATAAGCCATTGTGGCTGATGAGCTATTATAAAATGAATATAGGCCATATTCAAATTTAAAAAAGAATCCACCAGAGTCAACATTACGAAACAGACTGAGTTATATTTAGTTTTTCAATTTCTAAAATATACCTAGTGTCTATATTCCTGTATTGAGAAGTTTTTAAATAACTCTTTATATAATTTAACATGTTTTCCTTAAAACCTTATAAGCTAAGATTTGTTCAATAATAATTTTGCAAAAAATAGATAAAACTTGTTTTGATTACATCAACACTCTTTAAAACTAATGGCATTTTGCAGGAAAATCCTGCAAAATAATTCTATGTTGCAAAAGAATAGCAAATACTCTTCCTGTTTTAACTTCCTGAAATAAATATGACCTTCACTCACTCATTTTTAATAGCCTCTACATGTCAATTACTTGGACCTAAGAGGCCTTGTAATATTGACTGTTTGTACTCAATGAAGAACTTTATTTTACATACGATTAATAGTTTAAAATTTAACGTAACTTCAATTTTATAATGTACAATGGATCAGCGGTTATTCAATTTTGAAGAATTGGTTACTAGAATAATAACCAATTTGTCATATCCAAAATATATTCCTGAAATGATAAGTTTACTTATGGAATTTCTTCTTAAATTAATTGATTTCAAATTTTAATATTTTTCTGCAAATCTAGGCTTTTCATCAAACAATTGACAATCAACACTTACATTGTCCTAAGCAATTTCTTATTACAAATATTTTGCAAAATTAATGGAATATACTTTCAAAATTGACAAATTATTTCCAATGTGTTTTAAATAGTGTTTGAGAGGTGACAGTTCATTGGCATCTAGGCCTATTCGAAAGCCAGGTTACAAAAAATAAAAACATATACAACTTCACACCAAAACCCAGTAACATCTTTTCACATTCAAATCTATAAATTAACATTAAACATTAAATCTCTGAAAACAAAATCTATATTTTGTATAGGCCTATTAATAATACATATTGTTTTTCAACATTCCGTTGTATATTCTAACAATAAGCAACCAAATTAAATTAATTTATTACACCTGCATCTACTCTCTTAATTAATTTTTTTATAATGAATGTGAGCTCTGCAAAACAAATCCTTACTGCATAATATGCAGATTATCTTAACTTTAATTTTAATTATTCAAAGTAGTTGAAATATATTTTTAAACCAGAAATCAAATACAATTTCATAAGCTTCATTATTCAAATATTAAAACATAACAATTCTACATTATAAGGCTATATATTAATACAAACAATGGCCACATGGAAATCAGGATTTGTGTGCCCAAGTTAGCTAATGATTTGTATTACTTAATTTTTTCAACCTAAAACTGTGTATCATAGAATCGATCTTCGATTTAATCTTTTCAGCTAGATTGATGTTCCAGTACCAGTAAGTCTCGTCCATGTAAATTATTTAAGTAAGCAGCAATTTTATACTAGTAATTAATTTTGTTCTCCGAAATCCTAATTTTATTAAACTTAAAGGTCAGATACCTTCATTAAAATGTATATCTATCTTTCAACATTATAGTAAAGATGTAAGCATAGCCTGTTTTCCTTCCGTTAAATATAATTTATTCACCTTATTATACAAAAGTCAAAATCAGATGTCTCATATTTATCTTTTTCTTAAATATTTTTATGTTTGGTGTATTAAATTTTGTAGGCCTACCTGATAATCAATATTTTTCTCTTTTAAAATGTTTTTCTAAAACAGAGCGTATTGCTTGTTCAAAGGATAACGAACAAACCAATCCATGTTTTCCCTCACTAAACCAAACTTCCGTACTACACCTTAACCAGAAATTACATCTTGTGTAATGTACTCTTGCAAATCACTTTCATGACAGTATTCAACTAAAACCACCTATAAATTTGAAACCTTTCAACCATATTTTATTATTTTTTAAATTCTAAATAATCATTACAAACTACGTTATTGATAAAAAGTATTGCTGAAATGCCCAAAATTAATTGGAAAATATGGATTTCGTCTTAATTTTAATAAAAAATTGTTAAAACTTGAGAATTATTACAATGATTTTTAAAAAAAGGTTTGCAGCTCCCATTGCACTTAAATCATATACCAACTCAGTCACTCAAAAAACACATATAGTCGCAGAAAATTTTAAGAAATTGAACAAAATATATTAATAAACCTGTATATTTTACTTTTTGGTAGTAAAAAACTGTTATATCTTGGAAACTACTGCACTGTTTTAAACAAATTTTCAGTTCTGAGTAGTGTTCAAATCGTGTACCAACTTTCCACTGACAAAATATACAACGTCACTGAAAATTTTAAGACATGTCATTGAATATTTTAAGAAAATCCGTAAATTATGTTACAAATTCATGTTTTCGTATTACTTGTACAGACATAACTTGAGAATAACTGGATTAGTTTAATTCAAAGCCTAAATCCAGACCAGATATCGTAACGACATAAGAAAGAAAACTGAGTCAAAATCATGATTATGATTTAACCATACTTTAATTATTGGGACTAATTACTTTTAAATATTAATTACAGTAAATTTAAATATAGTAATCTTTACCCTTTTTTCAAATATTCATTATTTAAAAAGAAAAAATATTGTAAATATATCTTACCACAAGACATACCTAAAACCTGCTGTTATAAGAAAAATCACTTTTGTAAGAAAAATCATTACTTTAAAGCATGCGGAGGTAATTTTTTCAGAAATCGTTATAGGTTATAATAGCAATAAATTATTTTGCAATGTATAATTAATTAATTAGGTTTATTGGCATATATTTTTAGATTTCACAAAGGAATGTAACGGATATCCTAGAAAATTATATTTTTTTGACTATTACTCAGGAAATATTTTAAGTTAATATAATTTTAATGGGATTACAATCCAGGATGGAAAGAGGATAATGATTTTAGCAATTAGAAAAGAGCTTAAAATTAAAAGTTTGTTACGACATGAATCACTGGTTTTTCTCAAGGCCAAATTAACTTGAGTCTGTTAAGTCCAACATAAGAGTGGGAGTTATGATCTTAGTTCTTGCACTGTACAACAAACTTTTACACCCAGTTGTACAAGGAACAATCAAAATTGATCATATTTTAATCTGGCATCATCAAAAGTGTCATCCATAAACACATCATGAATCAAACTATGATCATAGAATAATTTCTTATTAAATCTGACCATTCAATTTTCTTTAATCAAATGTTTGATCACAGATTAATAAGAAAATAACCTCAAAATTTGTTTCTAGTCATGTCAAACAATTTTACTCGACTTTATAGTGCTATTCTAGTTTAGCTTCAAAATCAAATAAATGGGAGTAACTTACTGTGGTATAATTTTGGCTAGGTATAGATTATAGGTGGTACGCTATCCATCTGATTATTGTTTGCTTTCATAAGAATTAATATTTTAATTCATTGGTAATTGCCACATAATATATTATACATTTCCTTAGGGGAACTGTGATGGATCAAAAAACCAATGTTGTTGTTTTAAGTGAAATATCTATTTTGAAGTGCTCCGAGTCCAAAAATTTTTTTTTATTTTTCATTTTTTCAATAACTAAAAACTTGGGAACATCTGCCATAAAAAAATCCTATTATCTCAAAATTGGCTCTATTGATTTTGATCAAATTTTGCTAAAATGTAACCCTTAAGCACCCAAACAAAACTAATATTTGCCATCTCTCCGAAAATACTAGTACGTGAGTTACCAGTAAAAATGAATAAAAGTAACCATGGAGCTTATAAAAACGTAATTTCATTGCAATTTTATTTAAAATCTGAAGAATAATTACCCAAACCAGTGAACAAAATCATAAGTAAAATAAATGTATGATTCAGAAATAATTGGCAATAAACAAGACTAACAATGATCAGTCATTTAAAACTTAATTTCAATCAAATAATATATAAGGTTATAGAGAGTTCATAACAGAAACAAAAAGCTAGCGTAAGCTCTATTTTAAAATAATAATAATTTCACAAAAATTGATAAAAAAACCTCTTCCTTGAATTCATAAAAACAACAAACAAAATGAATATCAATTCAAAATATTCACAATTAGGCGAATTGGAAACATGAAACTATTTTTTAAACATACTATATAAAAATAAAATAGATTTAGTAAAATGCCTCAACTAATTCTACCATAATTTAATAACACTCATACAAATCTTTATGGTAGATTGGGTAACATCCTTCATAGAAAATATAGTATTCGAATCCATCACTTTTATCCATTATCATGCCAAAAAAACACAAAATTACATTCCCACGAATAATGCATTTTTCGAAAAATTTATACATTTTCACCTCACGGATATTTCTTCTTTTTTTTTTTACTAATGTTGTTCCGAGCATTTACATCCCCAGAACCTCAAAACACACACACACACCTATAATCAACCATAAACACAAAATCATTCACACTTACAAAAATAAGAACAATACCTTACTTTCAAATACCCATTAAATGCTCCACGCCATTCAAACTGAAAAATCGCACTTTCGTCAGATTTAAAAAAGTATTTAATTTTACATTTTGCTTAAAGTTTTGTGGAATTTTGTTAAACATTTTAAACGCAACAAATGCATAAAATTTAACATATGTACCTAGGTTGAACTAAGTTTTGGAACTTATTTTCTATATTCAAAATCACAAAATGCTTAGAAAACTACCATCTTATTGCACAGATATCCCATTCTATAGCCATGTGTACATCATTCCATGAGTCATACAAATAGCAAAGGCCTGTATCATCTGCAAATTGTCCTTTAAAATTGCCTTTGCAAGAGGCTATTGATATATTCAGAAAAAGTGTAGATCCTAACGCTAAAACTTATGGGACACCCATCATAGCACCTGAATTATCCTCGTAAGTACTTATACACACACACAAACTGTTCTCTTCCCTTAAGAAAACTTGTAAACCATTCACGTACAATTTCTCTTATTCCACAACCATACAGCTTACTTAATAGAATTGCATCATCAACCATATCAAAAGCCTTAACGATATCCAGAAACATTTCACTCACTCGTATTCCACCATTTAAACCATCAAGCAGAAGTAAATTTTATAAGAGCATTTTCTGTACTCAGGTCAGATCTAAAACTAAATTGTTTTTTGCTAAAAAAATTACATTTTTCCAAAAAATTCGAACAATCAAACTTTCAATGATTACTCCAATATTATTGAGAAAATTGGCAAAAATAAAATAGGTCTGAAGGTATTAACTTTCTCATCCTGTCTCTCTTTTTATAGATTGGTACCACCAAAATGTACTTTAGTTTGTTAGGAAATATACCAGTTGTAAAAAGTTTATCATAAAAGAGAGGTTATCACAAATATGTTGTCCAATGTTTTTTTAATAACCCAGAACAAATACCATACACTCCGGGGAACCTGTTCTAGATTTATATTATTAATACAGTATATGTCAATAAAGTAACATGTTTAAGGAGAAGTAAAGACAGTCTTAAATATTTGTTTAAAAATATTATTAAATACCGGTACAGAATTTGTGTATGCAACTGTTGCTTGGAATTTACACAATGTATCAACTGAAAATAAATATTAAACATGTTCACAACCTTTAATTGATTCATGACAATGCAACCATCATCTTTTTTAAAAACTCATCACGGACTTTCCTTTTTTGACCCATCACTTCATTGACAATTCTCCATTGATTTTTTTTTTTATATTTCCATTGCATTTGTCTTTTAAATTCATTAAAATTCAATCTCAAATTCATACCATTTATTTGGTGTTTTATTTTTTAAAATATTTTTTAAAGATAGTTACATTATTTTACCTGGCGAGATAAATCATCTTTAATCCTAGCTTTCAACTGTATTCTATATTCGAATAAAATTTACTATTTTCAATCTCTGTTTCTAGTAAGATTTATTTAAAGCGACTCATTTAATTTTGGAGGTATTCCATATACGCGCATAAGTGCACAGATCAAAGCACCAATTTTCAGAAGCAATTTCAATTTCAGTTTTGGACATCTTCACACATATACCATTAAAATTCAAATTATATTCAGCACAATTTATTTTAAATCCTTTTGCAGAAATAGTTTTACCACAAACCCCATAAGCCGACATAATACCTTTAAATTTATTATCACAAAATAATAACAATATGTGAGAAGTTTTTTAATGTTGTCAAATAAACATACCGGAAATATATAAATATATTGTGTATTTATAAAAATGCTCAATACAGCTAGCTTGATAAAATTAAACTCTGCTAACTTAGTCCTATCAATGTCAAAGATAAGATAATGTAAAGTTCATATAAACAAAAGTTAAAAAATACTTTTGTTTAACTTCATTTTCTGTTTATCTGTCGTTTTTTCTTTTTTTTTTTTTTAAATATATAACTCCATAACTAAATAACTATTTTAAAAGTTGACTATTAAGTGCTGGAATACAAGTCTTGTAAGTTCTAGTAAATTACATCACTGTGTTCAGCATTAAAAAGGCTAAATATTTTGTAAAATCAACATTTATTGACATATTTGGCATCTAAAATTTTTAATTAATGCTAATTTCAAATTGTTAAGTGAAAAATTATAACATTTTGTGTACACGGCAAATTAACAGTAAAAAACTGTTCTCAAAATTTTATATTGATATATCTATCCATTCTGAAATTATATCTTATTTTTAAAAAATGGACAAACAGATAACGAAATATTTTTGGACATATGTTTATAGGAACTCTTTTTTAAAAATTTTAATGTCAAAGTTGCCATCCTACTACTGGACACCCTGTATAATTGATTTTCTTCTCGTGAACCAAAACCTACTTCCTGTTAGCCACAAGAGTTGAAATTAAAAAATAATTTATTATGCAAAACTTCATGAGATATAATTATCCTTGAAATAGATTTGTGCATAGCTGAAATAATGAACCGATCATTATAGTCTGTATGAACAGACATGCTTATAAGCAATGTCATTGAAATAAAACAGAAAAGATGTGAATGAACGAATGACCTTAACTATGAAAGGATTTAAACTCATTAATGACTCTGTGTTCTTTAGATCCTGTTTCGAATCCCTTTTAACACATCAGGTTTTTTATTGCTTAACTGTTGGAGCATGTCCTGCATGTAATTAAACTCTTTTCTCCTCTCTACAGATGAAGCAAACTGCCTAACAATAAAAACCAAACTACAAGTTTTTCCTCTATAATTGTTAAATAATATTTTAAGGAAAAGAAGCAATCACTTGTGGAATTTGTGTATTTAGTATATACTGTAAGTAAAAAAACTAATTTTCTACTAATATTTTAAATCGTTCAAAAAATAATACAATGAAATTAATCCACCTTCACAAATAAACACAATGCAGTCAAAAATTGCTTTACCTCAATTAAATAAAGAGGAATTAAATCTAAAATCTCCATTTATTTAAAAAATGAGTTGACTTTTAATTGAATCAAATAATTTTATTCAAACTTAAGTTTTTAATTTATACAAATGTAAGAACTACGAATAAATTATTTCAAAGGGATTGAAGGATTGTTTTCAGAAATGTTTTAGTAGTTTCCGGGCAAAATTGCATATAGATGAACAAGTATATTTAAACCTAGAAGATATGATTTGTCCAGATCCAAAAGTAATACAACCAAAAAAGAGAAAAGAAACTAAATACTAATTTTCTTTTCCAAAAATAAAGTATAATAATAAAGGTGTAAAATTGGTTAATCACTTAACTGACTTCCAGATATCCATTCACAAAAACGAACAATAAATTCAAAAACAACATAATCAAAAATATAGAAACACTAAATTAATTACACAAACACCTTGAAAGAAAATGACAGATAAGTATGATCGTTTTTTCCCCCCAATTAATAGCTACAAAAATGATTAATCCCAATTTTCTAAATTACACAACACCGTCAAATTCATATTTAATTTGTTTGACAACATTGGAGTAAAATATATTTACCGGATAATGACTTATACTATTACTCATTTTTGAAATGAAAACTTCCTTTAGCGCATTTTTTCTGAGGAGTGAACGTAAGTGAACCGTCACGCTCTGTTCGGTTGTGCTGAAATGAGTTTACTCGGCTCCAATCGACATCAAGCATGCTCGGGTCGGTGACGAACTGAAACGTCTATACTTGGCTCTAGTCGTCATCAGCCACGTTTACTGTCCGAGACAAGAAGTGTCTGTTCCAACGTCATTATATATGATCAGTGTAATATTTAAAGTGTTTACAATTTGTGCTGTATTTTACTAATAGCGAAAAATTTATTTCCCATCAAGGTAACCTCTCGCATTTCTCCAATAATATGAATGACTTAGACAACAATTAGTATAAGTTAATACTGATATTAATCAATTTCTCGGAACAACGCTTGACAGAGTGTTTTTTAGATATTTAAATAAATTTGAATCTAATGTATTTATAACATATTTCAGCTTCCATAAACCTATTGTTTCACTCTTAGAATATAATTAATTCACAAATATGATTGTATATCTTGTGACTAATATCACTTTACGAGTACAGACATAAGGATAAATACTTTTATATGACAATATTAATATCACCTTGTTTTTGATTCACCAAACTAATCCTATATATATAACTAACCTGTGTATAACATAATTATTTATATATAACAAGATAAAACAGAATGCCATCCACCAGGCTCAAACATGTAACCTTTGATGGGATACTAGTTTGAAATCCAGCGAGATAAGTGCGAGCTCTGCTAACTGAGCTATGCCGTTCCCCTTTACTACTATTTTATTTATTTACAAACAAAAATTGTAAGCCAATTATTAACTAGAAACAATAACCTATAACAATAAAATAAAAACAATCCTGAATTTTAAAGCATACAACTAAATATAGAAAACAACTTATATATTTATAGACATAAATTCATTAAGAAAGAAGTAATCCTCAAACCACAAATAACATTATAAATTTTAATAAACCCTTTTGTACATTTCGGTAACATAGCTACAATCCTCAGAGAGATATGGTTGTCTATGTACATCAATATGACACGGTGAAAAACTCTAAAATACAAGGAAAAGGTAAAATACTCGTTTTTCCCCTGAAAACGAAACACCCTTTGTTTTATCTAATTTAGCTACTCCACAGAACAATTCCACAATTAAATACAAAGAGAGGTATTCGTTCCTAACAGTTAAGTATACATTTATTTCAAATTAGCTGATTTTTTTCTATAAATTATAATTTCTCTTTAGATTAAAACAGAATATGAAGGATGAAATGGCAGAATAATGTAGTGTTCCTTGTTATGCTACCACTTAACCTCTTACTTCCGACAACTTTAGTTTAAATTTTAAACACACTGTAACAGAATTGTTGTATAAAATTTAACTCATATAAATCAGAACATAATTACAACGATTAGGTGTTTCAACTAGTTCAGTATAAATTAGTCTCACCTTTTCTATTTACATATAAATATCATTAAATAGTATTTTGACAATTTAAAATTTGTTATTCCTACCAAATGATAGTTTAGATATTTATTAACAAATTCCTACCATTACATCAATTTATCTTTACATTTCGATAAGGAAGAAATAAGATTGCAGAACTGCATAGATTAGTTTCATTATAGTAGTATGGATTATTTACACAAAGTTATTTGTATGTATGATATATAAAATCATAAATATACTTCCCTAAGTATCAAGTATAGTTTGTTTTCAAAAATATTATCATAATTCAAACTGATTTAAAATTAATACATTTTTAAATAACCTTCAACCTATACTGATTAGATAACGTCATCTAGATTCAGCAAAGCTGTTGTTAACTGTACAAAACTGCCAAGAATTAAAGGCTGATGACTTTATAAACAAAATTCTAGTAACAAATAACAATATTAAAATCGCTCTGTTCAATAATTGTTCCAACCCCTGTTCTTACAATTTTAGAAACAAATAAACCTCTGTTGAAATCCTGGTATCAATAAAAATGATTAGAGATAAAATAATATTTACTGTCAAAATATTACACAATTTTTACCTTTCTTCCTAATCCATATAGAGACAAGGAGAGCAAAAATGAATCAAAATTATGACTTTATTTTAAAGCAGGATAAACAGCTAATGAAAAAACCAAATGATATAGCAAGTAAATTCAATAACTTTTTTATAAATGTTAATCTGAAGCAAAGCAGAAGTCAATAAAACAAGTAATTTCTTAAAGGAAAGGATAAACGGAGTTCCAAACTCCTTGTTCCTTTATCCCACCACTCCTTCTGAAATTTACAAAATTATTATGAATTTAAAAAACAAGAAGTCGGTAGGCTGGGATGCAATTCCAACATCCCTGTTAAAGGCTGGTGCACATTTAATTTCAAAACCTCCTTCCTGCCTTGTAAACAATTTATATGAATCAGTTATATTCCCAAATAGTTTAAAACTTCCTATTATAAGACCACTTTTTAAAAAGGGTGATAAAAATGTTACGAACTATTAACCTATAGCACTGTTATCAATTTCTTCAAACATTTTTGAAAAATTAAAGATGACTTGAATATTTTGTTTCCTTGGAAAAAAATATATTTTAAATAAGAATCAAGTTTGGATTCTGTAAGAGTGTAAGGGATTCTCTACCTCTTCTGCTATTTTTTCTCTCCTGAACATGATTATAAATTGTATTGATAGAAAAAGTCAGGTTGCATCAGTCTTTTGTGATTAGTCAAAGGCTTTTGACTGTGTTGACCATGACATTTTAATGAGAAACTTTGATTTTTATGGTATATGGAGTAAATCAAATAATTGGATAAAGTCATATAGGCTCTATATTTAACAGAAAGCAGACGGTAGTTTATACTGACAACTGATTCAACTCCTATGAGTCTACATGGGACCTTGTACCTCATGGCGTACCACAAGGTTCAATCTTGGGACCTTTACTCTTTTTAATTTATCTGAACAATTTATCTGAAAACACTGGTCCTGCAAAATAAGTATTATTTCCTTATGGCATTACTTTCATGGTGTTTGGGCAAAGTAGTAGACTTAGCTATATCAGCAACTTTGGCAATGTCAAAGGCCATCGATTGGTTTATAGCAAATAATTTGAAATTAAATGTAGCAAAAACTAAATTAACACAATTTAAAACAACTCCAAATACAATTATTGTTAGAAGTGAGGAAGAAATTCAAAACACAGTTATTGTAAATTTTCTTGGTGTTATTGTGGATGAAAATTTAAACTGGAGATGTCACATTTCAAAGATTGTAGATTTCCTGACATCTCCGAATGGTTTCAAGGATTATCAGCGTAAAAACTATAAAATCAGTTTACTTTGCATATGTATGTTCTCGACTGAGATATGGGCTAGTCTTCTGGAGGAACTCTGTCGATGCATGTAAAATTTTCCATATTCAGAAACGAATAATTAGAGTAATGTTTAATTTGAAATTTAATCAATCATGTAGACCTTTTTTAGAAAAATATAGAATTTTGACTTTTCCATCTCTATATATAAATTTTGGTGTTTTTAAGGCAAACCAGAGTATGTTCGAAAGAAAACAACTTAACCATAAATATCTAATAATTCCCAGTGTAGGTCGTATATTTTTCACTTGAAATATTATTGTATTTTCAATACTTGCTGGTAAAAAACATATTAGCATTAAAATCAAGAAATTATTTTTAAAAATTAAAAATTCATAAATATCTCATGAGGAAAAAAGTGTTCCAATATCCTGACCACAGATTGGAATTTTTAGAACGTGGCGTTTATTACTCTGGTTTGAATTATTTAATAAACTTCCAAAAATATTATTTAAAAAAACTTTTTTCATGAATTTTCATGGATCACTCAGAGGATATACCTTTTGAGGCATGTTTTTTACTCAGTGCTTGATTACTGCGTGCTATTTCGTATTCGACTCAGATAATTCATTAATATGAGATAACATTTATACATAGTTCACTGTGTTTTAATTTGTTTGTATTTTATAAAAAATTTATCTTGTGCAATTGTTGTATTGTATCTTGTGTAGTTGTATTGTGTGTTCTGAGTGATGGTGTATATGTATTTAAGGTATGACTACACAATTGTATACCGCAGCACTCCTTCACTATGTATGGCATAAAATATGCAAATAAATAAATAAAGCTCTTTTGTGGAATTAAATAATTATTTCATTATTGCCATTTAATATGGAATTCCATCAAGCTTAGACTATTGTCACATTAAATTATATAGAATGTAAATCGGGAGTATTTCCAAATATATTACAGTTTTATATATGGCTACTGTATAAACTATACAGTCGGTGAATTAACTAAACAAGATAAATTTAGAAAAAGAAGACCTTCACATTATGATTAGAGATTTCTGTTGGTCTCAAACTTGTCTGGGAATTTACAAAGCTATAGTGGTAGCTACTACACCAACTTGGAGGCCTACCATTAAGACATCTAACACCAAATTTTAATTTTTTTTTTTTAATTGTAAATGCTTTGAGATATTGCAAAATCCTTCTTCTTCATCTTTCCTATGAGGTCTATCTTTGACCAACTCTTGTTCTATTCTGACCTTGACTCTATTAGAGTATTTAAAGTTTTTTTTCTTCCTTTTTTTTTATACGGCAATGGTGACTGAACTGTAGAGCAGTGCTCATACGACAATTGAGTATCATTTAAAATTTAAAAAACCACTTTAAATAAATGAGAAAGTAAACTGAAGATTGATTCTTATATATTTTATAACAATGAATTTAATAATATTTATAGTGATCAAATTAGCAAATGTTATCATTTCCTTTCATAGTTCTAATACAAGTCAGTATATAAAAATCAGAAACTCTTGTACAAAAAACACTCAATATCGAAATTTAGCATTATACTAGCAAACTACCTATTATAAAGGGTTTATAGTAATTACAACCACAAAACAATATAAACCATGTTTTCTAGCGGCAGAATGTTTATTTTACATTTAATCTCAATGTTGAAGCAATTGACTAACCACATAGAAATAAATTACCAGTTGACCTTGAACTAAGCATTTCTAATTTAGCTCTCTTCATTTTTCCTACATATCTTATGTTGCGTATTGACAACAAACTTATTCTATTAATATTTTTCAAGATTAAATAATACAGTGGAGTGGTGATACTTCGCATAGATTATATTTGAATAAAGTCGACCTTTTAATGATGGCAGTCAATGTTCATTTTTGTTTTTTGCCAATTATTCTTAAAAAGTAATTATTGTTACTTACAATTTTACACACATGCTTCTTTCATCTTCACTTTCACAAAAATTTACATGAAATCGGTAGAACAGATTTTGAGAAATTAGATCTTTTATACGCTCTATGGTCAATTTTTACTATTAACTCAGATGGGGGGGAGTATTCAAGGGTTTAGTAAAATTTGATCTAAATGGTAGAGACAATTTTGCGAAAATTGTAATAAATGTGCATCTAAATTTTGAATTATCAAATAAATTAAAACTAGGTTCTGAAATATAGCCAAAATTTAACCACATACAAAATTTGATGAAAATTGGTCCAGTTGTTCGAGCTATCAATTTACACGACAAGACAACAAACACATTTATTCATAATTTTTTTTGTTTTTTAACCCATCATTTAACTTCCTCTTCACAGAAAGTAAATGTGTGACCCTGCTCCTCTTTAGTGTATGACAGAAAGTTTTTTTTTTTTTAATAGAGGCTAGCAAAAAAGAAAATTGTATGATAATTTAACTGTTGTCAATTTCTAACGCAATAATTTTGTCTTTAATGGAAAGTTAAACATTTTAACAATTATTACCATTAAACAAGATGCAGCACAAAATAATTTTAAAAAGCTACAATTTCAAGAAAATTCAAGTCTCTACAAACTTTTGGCTTATTTTTACAAGGCTTCAAACTTTTTTTTGAATGCTTTTCTTGAGTTATATTTTAAATATTTTAATTCGATATTTGGAATGATTGCTAACCTTCGTAAGAATCTTCTTTTCCTACTGTTTAATTAATATCCATTATAATACCTATATTTTGGAAAATTTGTTAAAATAGCAATACCATGTGTAAAATTTTAGGTTATGTAATAACTCATGAATCAACTTCAAATTCAACTCATTTTCTTTGTAATTTTAAAATGAATAAATCTATACAAAATTTATTTTCTCAATTAATATAATAGGAAACTTACCGTCACCAATAGTCAAGAGTAGCGTTATTTAAACGACGGCCGTTTCGGCTATTGTGCCATTATCAAGTTTTCAGGAGGAGTCACTCCGTTGTCATGAACACTTAACACTTAAACACATAGTTTACATGCATCCAAAACAAATACATACATTACATCATACATTAAAAACTATCGCATATCCGGTATGCCTACTGTCTAGCGCTGTACTGGTCTGTTCACTGATAGCCTAATCTTGATATTGGTTAAAGTTGCTAATTTATAACAATTATTATTGGACGTTATTAATTTATAACAATAGTCGGTATGGCAAAAAACATAAATTGTTAATTTTCTCATTGGTAGGCTTAGATTTCTCAAATGGAGATTTTTCAAAACAAAAGAAAATACTATTTTGCTACTTAAATTAATCTCATCTACAAAGAAAGAAATTTATTGTATAATTTTAAAATGTCCCAAGAACTGATTTAAGCAATGAAACTCCCCCTCCCCCGTCAAAAGTGTTTTATGTATTATTTTACTCAACTATAATAAAAAGAACTCATATTTAATATGTATTTATATTTCACATATTTTATATACTCTAAGCTCATTATATAGTATAAACATAAACATATGCTTACAGGTGTTGTACATGACTCAACGACACAACAGTCACCATCTGAAGACAACCTGGACAACAAATTCGGTATTGGTAATTCAAACCATTATAAATTAAATAATGAAAGATTTAACTTTTTCGACTCTGAATTATTTAAGGTGAGTGTTTCACTTCATTTAAAACATTAAATTTGAATTTCTAGTAGAAATGTCAGACCAAGTAGTTTTACTTTCTATATAGGATTATTTTCATCATTTAGTAGAACTTTCATTGACTTTGTAATGAAAAGGAAATAAATTCCATTCTATTAAAAATGGTAAATATTTATTTTATTAACTATATACATTTTTACTTTCTGACATATACAAAGTATAGAGAAAGTTATGTGATGAATAAAACAATTAATGTCAAGCTTATTGCAGATATATACGTTTTAATATCACCTGAATCCAAAAATTTGGCTTTTAATATTATGTCTGTTATTAGTGCAGTGACCAAATGCATGAACCAATTTTAATCAAATTTGGTAGTGGGCATATTTTGGCCATATCCCTGGATGTTTTTACATTTTTTTAATAACTCAAAACTGTGGGTAGCTGTCACAAGAAGAAAAACAAAATTAGGATGTTAGCTTAACAATTTTGATCAAATTTTACTGGTTCTTGAGATATCAGTAAAACCACAAAACTGTTAGGGCTGTTATAAAAGACAAATATTTCTCAAAATTGGCTATACGGATTTTGTTCAAACTTTAATGTAATATGGAGATTAATCGTCCAAATTTGTGTACAAGATCGCAAATAAAAAATATTACGGTTCAGAAATAATTTTAAAAAACAAAAATTAACTTTGACCATCGTTATTAAAAGCTTGATTTTAATACAATACTATTTACTCTGAGAATGTGTTATCCTACTCGGAAGCAAACCTAGTTTAGGCAAATATGTAATTTTGTTTCAAAGATAGCGTTGATGGTGAATTCACTTTTTAATTAATAAATACGGAAATGACATTTTTGGTGACGATTTGTCCAATGTTTTTGCACCATTTATTAATAAATGTTACCAGGTGAATTAATTAAGAATCTGAAGACCTAACTGCTACCTTGGATTCAAAGTTCGTAAGTGGATTGTCAAATATGTACCATAGAGCTTAAACTTTATCGTAAAATTTTACATACTGTGCTTTAATGTAAGCAGGATGTTTAGAAAATGTCATGCCAAACTTTGAGTGGTGGTTATATGGGTCAAAATAAAGAAAAACATTTCTACGGACATAAGTCCGGAAACGTTTTGTTTTCCATCTATTGACCACTTTGTGTGTTTTTAAAACATATATAGCTTTTGAAATCATTAAGATTTTGAGTCAAAATTTGGTATACACATTTTTCATGCTAATTTTTATCAGTAAATCAAGAACTAAAACTTTATCTTACAAATTGTTAAAATGGTGACTGTGAAATTTGTAATGTTAAACATTTCTAAAACTATTAACATAAGCATTTATGGACATATTATTATAGGAACTTGTTTCTTTATTTTAACCCACACGATCACCACTTAAAATTTGGCATATTTTCTGAACACTCTGTATATAGCTATAAAAACAATAAATAATGAAATGTCACTTATACAGAACCAAAATGTGCTGTTATATTTCTGATAAGTCCAAATACAAATATGTACAAATTGTATACATTTGAGCAATTTCATTAAATAAAATTTTTTTTTATTTTTTCCATGTGTAGTTTATGTACTGTAGGTACTGAAGGCACATTAGAGGATTACACAAAGAGGACTAAAATGCTACATATTGTCTAACGCATGCAGCTAAAGTCGTATTTGACGCAACATAATGTTTACTGCACTGTGAACAAAGTTTGTGTATATTTTTTTAAACATAATCTAGATAACATTTATGGGTAATATGGTTGTAATTTTATTAATCTTACACAGGAATTAGTTAGTCGAAATGATGGAAATGTAGTGATCTCATCCGCCAGTATTAAAACTGTGCTATCTATGATCCTCGAGGGTTCACAAGGAAAAACCTACAATGAGCTGATAATGTTGATGAGATTGCCCAGCAATCATACAACTGTTCAAACAGTACTACATGATTTTCAAGCTTCGTTACATGTAAGTTATTTAATAAGCTTTATTTTTTAAATTTACTTTAATTATTTAAATTTAGAAAAATATTTTGAGAGTGTATAATTTATTTATCACATTTGATGTTTAGGTGTTTTAAACTTCAAAGAATACATTTAGATTATTTGTAGAATTTTATCTATCTGTCTGTCTATGGCATATTTGTACCTTAATGTACCCTCTATTACGTGTGGTCAGGGTAACATTGTATATCAAATTATGTTAATGAAACACTCAAATTTCCACAACAAGCAAACACATAAACAGGACAACATTTCAACGATTAAGTCATCATTCTCGCTTGCTATTTATGCATAAACTCTGTGCCACTGATCCAAGAGAGACACTATAAAATTATGAGCTCTGTAATATAATATTTTCCAAAACTGAAATGGAATCCTTCCCTCCCCAGTTCATAGAACTATTTATATGTACAGGGAAAAAATCGAGAGATCTACGGGAATTTTTTAATTTCAATTGGCTAGATAACATCATGAAGGAAAACTTTTTATTTTGCCAAGATTTTTAGGTTATGTTACCAAATAGTCTAAGCATAAAAGATTGCTTCAATGTCCTGGGTACTGATACTTTAGGACATGGGAGTATACTATTCTCTTATAAAGTTTGCGGTGAACGTCTCTGCTACCAACTGAGGCGAACATCTGCCCTGGTTATTCGATTGGTCCAGACATTCGAACCGCTTAAGGTTCCGGAAGGAGGGTTTGGAATAACGTGTTAGGACTTACCCAGTAAATATATTGGATTGTTAATTAACTCTTAGTCTCAAACCCAACTAATCACTATGTTCACAGCCAGCTTATGATGAGGTATAATGTACTAATTAAACTAAATAAATAAATATTATAATTACTTAACTTATCAATTAGAACTTACGGTTAGGGACAGGCGTGATGGGAGAATTACGTTAACCCTTTAGGTCATAATAATTCTTTCTCAATTTTAGTCGGATGACCTACTACCGTAATGACTACGTAACACCCGGGGGTCGATCAGACCCCGCAATTAAGAGTTTAGGTAGCCATTTAGGTTTATTACTCAGAGGTTAAATTGTAACAACACGCAACTTACATCCGCTGACTTCGATGCACTGTGAACGACTGCCGCTTGTTTTGACTACGATGCACGCGCATCTCATCTTATGCCGTGATCTAGATACGGTGATCCCCGAATACTCGTGGAATTACCACAAGTTTTTTAACACTTTTCTGGAAAATATTTAAACAAAAATTCTTTCGAAAGTTATCGAAATTCATTCAGATACTACTTCATAGAAAGTGCTTTTTACTCTGTAAAATAATAGCTGGCGCTTTCAACAGTACTCTAACACAGATTGTTGGTGTTAGGACATGCAGATTTGTTTTGTTGTAATTATATGTTTTTCTCATGTGTTAAATTCAATAAATTGTGTTAAAGTTTAAAGAGTATAATTTGTGGATTTTAATTTATGTAGAATTATTATTAAATTAAACATGTTTCTTCTAAATAAAAGGTGATGTAAAATAACTACAAATACTAGACCAACCAAGAATTGATTTCAATTATAAATAAATAAGCTCCAATTTAATTACAGGTTAGTTATATATATATTATACATTTCGTTTCAGAATTCTAACAACATGGTAACAATGAAATCAGCAAGTAAAATATTTATATCTCAAGATTTATCTTCAGATCCTAGATATAAAAAACTTCTTCAAGACTATTACCATGCTGATATCGACCATACTAACTTTGCAACACCAGAAATCACTGCTTATAACATTAACAACTGGGTGAAATCACACACACAGGGATTAATTACAAATCTTATTGATGCTGGTAAGTTACTGCAGTCATAGTTATGGAATTTTATACTCAACACTACATCACTTAGTGTTTGCCATTTAAGAATAATTTTTATTCTAATAAAACCATTTAAAATAAGATATTTAAGAAGTAATTAAAGAATTACTGTTGTAACCATATAAACATTTTATTTTATGTTCAAATAAAACGCACAACTTTTCTTAATAAACTCAGTACAAACTAAATCATTTTCTTGAGTTGTACACAAATATTTATCAGTAGCACAAAAAAGGTTGTGTACATGTAACAACTAAAGATTTGATGGGAAAGACAAGGGATTTGAAGCCTAAACTGATGTCCTGGCTTATGGTGATATCCACCATGGTTTACAGCACCATTGTGTGGTGGCCTATAATAGGAATCCAAAGACCAACAGAAAGACTGGAGGGCATTCAACAACTAGCATGCCTTGTCGTTCCACGATCAGTTAGTAGCGCTCCTGGTGATGCACTGGAGTGTTGTCTTAACACCCTTTTCTGTTCATAAAGATAATGGCAAGAAAAATGCATGTTGCCTACAATGTTAGGAATTATGGAAATATCCAGGACACTCCTTAATAATATCTATAGAAACGAAAGTTTGCACTTTAGAAATTATCTCTGATCATATGAAGGTATTTCTTCTTGAAACTATTTACAGTGGTAATACCTGACCGCAAAGAATGAATAGCGTGAAGGTTTTATCTATGCATGACCTGGTGACACAGATAGTTATAAAACAAAGAGTGGAACGTGGTGTTTGAATCCGAGGAGGTAGACCTGAACAAGAATACATCCTGCCAATGTGAATGTACATGACACTGTTTCAATCACAAATTACAGCCTTAATGGAATGTGTCCAAGAAAACTTCCTCCCTAAACTGGGAAAACTCAGACCCTTGGATCTTTTAGGAAAGGACAGACGATCCCTCAAGACAATCTGTAGCAGGATAAGTCTGAAGTTCACACAGCTTATGGGTTTCCCTGGGGTTGTTTAGGGGGCATCAAATCATCTATTTTCAATTTGGAAGCACAATAAACTACAGTAGAGCCCCTATTATCCGCGAGTGGATGAACCGCGGTGCGGATTATCCGCGAGTGTAACGATTTTAAAAAAAAAATACGACTGCACATGACCGAAGTCTAAAGTTTAAAGATTTCACACCGCTTTACGTTAAAGTATCACATTATTGATCCCCTCTGTCAAGTTCACTGACCTTCCCCTCTACACAAAGACCTCCCCCCTTCTCTCGACCTGCTAGCGGTGTCAGTTGTCAGTAAGCGTGCTTAGTGATCAGTTGTGTTTTATGTTTCTTTGTCAGTGCTCAAGTTTAGTGTTTCGTTAGTTCCTGAAATTAATAATGGCTGAAAAACGAAAGAAAGTTGTGTTAACTATTACACAAAAACTTGAAATGATTTCTAAAATAGAAAATGGCGCTTCTAGGAAGCAGATGTGTTTGAATTATGGGATTGGGGAAACAACAGTGCGAGACGTTTTAAAGCAAAAAGACAAACTGTTGGCCTTTGCATCAATGTCGGACAGTGCTTCTGGGATGAAAAAAAGAAAAACAATGAAGACATCCACCTATAATGAACTTGATTCGGCATTAACGGAATGGTTAGCTCAGGTGCGAAGTGAGGGCACCCCCGTGTCTGGTCCTATCATTGCAACTAAAGCAAAAATATTTTTTGATTTGTTAGGCCTGGAAGGAAATTTTGATGCGTCGTCCGGTTGGTTACATCGTTTTAAGAAACGTCATGGAATTAGAGAGATCGGTCTACACGGAGAGAAGCTGAGTGGTGATCAAGAAGCAGCTGATGATTTTCAACGTGATTTTGAAGAGTTTGTGTTGTCTGAAGATCTGTCATATGAACAAATTTATAACGCTGATGAATCAGGGCTTTTTTGGAAGTGTCTTCCCACTCGTACTTTAGCATTTGAAAGTGAACATAAAGCGGCAGGTCACAAAAGTAGCAAGGAAAGAATTACAATCTTGCCATGCAGCAACGCTGCAGGTAGTCACAAACTTAGGCTTCTTGTTATTGGTAAATCTAAGAAACCGAGGTCTTTTAAGGGGACAAGAGCAGAAAATTTACCAGTTGACTATTTCAACCAAAAAAAAAGTTGGATGAATCAGCAGATTTTTCAAGAATGGTTTGAAAAGATTTTTGTGCCTCAAGTACGTAAACATCTTGACTCAAAAAATTTGCCAATGAAGGCTGTTTTGTTAATTGACAACGCGCCTTCACACCCAAATACAAGCGTGCTTAAATCTTCTGACGGGCAAATTTTTGCACACTTTTTGCCCCCAAATGTTACTGCTCTGATACAACCTATGGACCAGGGAGTGATTGCAACAATGAAGAGAACATACAGAACAAAGTTGTTACTGTCAAAAATCGAAGAAGGCTGCGATTTCAAAGAATTTTGGAAAAATTATACAATTTTGGATAGCATTTACGATATTGCTTCTGCATGGGATTACGTCAAACCCTCAACCCTTGTTAAATCATGGAGAAAACTCTTTCCAAGTATCGAAACAAATGTCAACCAAACCATTTGTGAAGAAAAAAGTGAAGTCATGCCGACCGCTACACTTGTTGACCTATTGACATCCGTTCCAGGAGGAGAGAATGTCGACGAAGAGAACATAGATGAGTGGCTGGAATGCGACGCAAGTGTGCCTGGGTTTGAACGACTGACTGACGTAGAGATAACGAACAAAGCAATGGGATTGGACGAGAACGAAGAACAAAGTGAAAGCTCAGAAGATGAGGCGCCTGCAAGGATGACACACGAAACTGCTTTGCAGCACGTAGACGGATTGCTTCAATATTTAGAGGAACAAGATGACGACGCACAACTGGCAGAAAAACTTATGTTAAGAAAAGTACAATCTAGAATAAAGAAAAGGTGTTTTCAAAGCAAGAAGCAAAAGCGAGTGACTGATTTTTTTAAAAAGGCGTAACTGGACACTTTTTGTTTAACAGTACAGTACATGTATAGTTTTTTATTTACTGTTACTGTATTTATTTTAGTGATTTAGATGTAGAACAATGGTTTCTGTTGTACTCTACATCTTTTAAAAGTTTTCATATCATGTTTTTTGTACAATAAAACATAATTTTTATGCTGAAATATTTTTTTCGTTTTCACCTCATTTTTAGTCTTTTTTTGGGTTATCCGCGATTTTCGCTATCCGCGGTGCCCTTGCCACCCAATTCCGCGGATAATCGGGGCTCTACTGTATTGTAGTAACCATACAAAAGGGATAAACCACCCCCAATTGAGAAAAAGAAGTTACATTATCTGTAAATATTCATTTCTAAAAAAAAGTAGTAATTATACTTAAGGTAAATTATAATAATGTAGTTATTATTAATGTGCTCATTTAGTAAATAATTGTTTTCTTTCAGCATCAATTCATCCCGATTCACGCTTGATTTTGGCAAATGCAATATTCTTTAAAGGTGAATGGGAATCAGAATTCCCACCTTCAAACACAATTGTTGATTGTTTCTATCCTACACCTGACGAATGTAAGAAAGCTTATATAATGACATCAGTTGGTGTGTTCAACTACACGTCCTACACAGTGTTAGATGCTCAAGCTATTCAATTACCGTATCAAGTAAGGTTGTTGTTTTTCATACTATATATTATAAAGAGTGTATCAAAAGTAATATGACCTTTTTAAAAAAAATTAAACTTTCAGAAAGTGGGTTCAAACTTTACTATTTCTGTTTCATACAACATTGGATATGTATGTAACTGACAAAAAACTGAAGATGTATCGGATCATTATACTGTATGTGTAAACAGTACAATACATCCACGCTAATGCTCGACTATCAACGCAACATGAGTTCCCTCACCATAAACTATTTCATTGTTATCTTTAACATTGTTCACTAGATTCACTATAATCTGGAAACTTCAGTCACCAACTGAAAGAAAAAACAATTTTCCAATAATAAACATTTTGTTTGTTTAATGACTAAGTCATCATCCTCAATTGTTATACAGTAGAACCCCTCAAACTCGACACAATGTGGACTTTAAGGTTGTCGAGTTTGGGGGTTGTCGAGTTTTAGGGAACTTTGATATTTAATAGTTAGGCTTGCAACAAATACTTTAAATAACTGTACATTTATTGATTATCAATGATAATCACGTTTATTGCAAAAAAGTCCCTGCCTGACAACAACAAAAATAGTGTGTTCAATCACACATTAAAATGAAATTTATCGATGGGTCAAATGAGATTTTAAAAGTATTGGCCTTGTACAATAGGCTCAGTAAACTAAAAAGGCTTCTGTAATAAAATTTACAGTAAAGTCTAGAGTAAAAAAAATGCGGAAATAACACTATTCTTGGAAATAACACGGTCCAATATAAATGCTATAAATTGAACTGCTGATCGCATATAATTAAGAGTCGGGTCATTTTTTTCACCTGGTTAAGATCTTTATTACAAAACTTGAATCATAGTTCTACGACGCTCCGTTGAATTGTTATGACAAAAGACTTGCCGCTTACTTTTAATGGAATCGGTGCTAATGACCGGTAGCATCCGGGTGGGTAGGCGCTTGGGTTCACAACAATATGAATATTTTGACAACACATGATTGGGGCTGTCCCGGTCTACCTGGACCCTTTATCTTTAACTTTGGCCTTTACTATACAGTAGGATTAGAAAGTGGCTAGACAAAGGAGCAACCCTCACAGCCATATAAACAAAAGTGACAAGCCTCAACCTCCCAGCATCTGGCAGGCGCACATGGCGTAAAACAATGCAGTGAATGACCTTGGAAATCCCATGCTCCTGGTCACTGGCCCTGTCGAGTTTGACGGAATGTCGAGTTTGAGGGGGTCGAGTTTGAGGGGTTCTACTGTATACACAAAGACCCTCCCCGATACTAAAATATGACCGATGTGGTCGATGTCTTTACACAGTTAAACAACAGGGAACCAATTTGACCATAGCCCCAAGTCCAATGAATCACAATATATACCAGCTCTGTTTCTGTTTCTATGTTCCCCTAATCATTAATTAATGTGAGATTAGGAATTATTCATGTATATCTGATTGCATATGTTGTATTATATTTATCTTAAACTTTACATCATTGAATATATTGTGATGGCATTGGAGTAGGGGAGGGGGAGGTACCAAATTGCTTAATTCTTGTTGTGTATGTAAAGAGGATTAAACTTGCCAGTCTTAGTTCAGTGTCAAGAGAGTTTGTGTGCATGTAAAAACTTAGGTCGATGACTTGGTCTTTGAAACATCATCTTGTACTGTATTCTACAAATAAAGTGTTTATTAAGGAAAATTGTGTTTTCTTTAATTTGATGACTGTTAAACATTTAGCATAGACAGTAGTTTTCCCAAATTCTCCACTCAGTATAGCTTCAATTATCCCTCAATTTTCTGTTTTTAGGGAGGAAAATATTCAATGATAATACTTCTTCCAACAAGGAAGGACGCCATCTTTAACTTAAATAAAGACCTTGCACACAGATCTCTGAAAGATATTGTAAACTCTATGGATGAAAAGGAAATTGTGGTGAAGCTACCACGCTTTACAATTGAGTTTAAAACGGACATTGTAGACATTCTACAACATGTAAGTCTTAAAACATTAAATATTTTAATTTTAATTAATAGATTTATAGATTTTAATTTTAATAGATTTATTTTTTGTTTTTATTGTGTCATATATTTTTAATTTATTCTCATATTGAAATATAAATCTATTGAAACCGGCATCACAATGAGTCTTACCATTCAGTCACACCAACATAATGAACATAATTGTTGTTAAAGAGAGAATTCATACATGTGACAGAGCTGTACAGGAGGCATCTGCCAGCAACAAAAATTCTGTGATATTTGTAAGACATCAAGCACAAGCGCAGACTAAGTTATCCTACTTTTATTACCTAACTTAAGCCCAGATTATATTCTCCATTATCTTCTTTAATTTTGAAGCTATAATTTTGATTTAAATTGAATGTTATTAAAATTTGTGTTTTAAAATTATTAAATAATGGTGGACAAACATTGCACACAAGTTTTCTCAATTATAAAATACACATAACAAAATATAACAACTATTTATATATTATACAAATTGATGAAAAATAGTGAAAGGGAAGAATAAAATGTAATGTTAGGAAATGAGTATGAGTAGGTACTGTAGGTGATATGTGAACAAAATAGCAATGTTGGTATGAATTTACTTTTAGACCTGAAACATCAAACACTAGCTACTTATAAACTGAAATGATTGAACTCAAATTTCATTTTTTAAATCGTTGACATTGGCATCAATATGTGGAGATTGCTAAGATAAACAAAACAAGCTATTTAAGCCTAATTTAAGATATAAACGTAGAAAAGAAACTTCATACAACCCATGTCAAATAGATGGCATTTAAAAATTTCAGACTTTTTAATTAATAACAAAAAATTTAATCAATTAAGTTATCATATCCCACTTGACTGAAATTTGACTAAAATTCCGGCTACTAAATAGATTAAACTTAGTTTGATTTCTTACAAATTTTAAGTTATGCAATTATTACTTAAATTTTTAGCAAAAGGTGAATGGAAGTATTAGAGGAATATTTAAGGGAAATATGGATCAGGTGATGGAGAGTAAAAGTGAATGACAAGGCAAGTTGTGTTGGAAATGAAAGTTCTACATGTGCCATAGAGTAGTTTTTAAATCACATAATATTTACTTATATTTAAAATTAATTTAGGAGGCTGGGTTGTATAAAAATAATTCTTATTATAGTCAGCAATTTTAATGTTTTACAGTTAGGAGCTCAAGACATGTTCTCAGACAATGCAAACATGCCGGGAATAATTACAGGAGGAAAAAGAGCTAAAGTGAATGCATTCGTACACAGTGCTAAGATCGAAGTTAATGAAAAAGGAACTAAAGCAGGTGCAGCTACAGGTATGTATCATATAATTGAATAATATTCAATAGTATAGTATTAATTATAATAGTAAGGTGTTTCTATTTATTGTAAGATAAGATAAAAAAACAATAAGTAATCTTAAACTTACATGGTCTAAGGAATATTTCGATAACCCTAAATGTGAATACAGAATATTCCACTGGCACGTATTTAAAAGCATAACAATAAATATAGTTTATGCATTAGCTGGTAGGGAGTAGCACAACACAGAAATGATATAGAGGTAGAGGACTAGGAACAATTTTATGAATATAGTTGTCGTAACATGATTGCTCTAAATTGTGTTTTCTTTATAATCAACTGTTTTTGCAATATCGTCCAAACGTTCTAAATGGAACATTCTCCAGACATACTAGCAAGTCAAAAATTAATTTAATAATACTCCAATTTTATTTGTTAATTTTATATTTCATATTATTTTTTTATTTTTTAACAATAATTCCTGAACTGCAATATATTATTTTTACTTACGATTTCACGTATAGGTCTTTAATTGCCACATTTCACTTAATTATAATAAAGTTGGTAGAACCAATTTTGAGAAAGTACATCTTTTATAACAACCTCAAGGCTGATTTTTTTTTCTCTAATAACTCATGAACCGGCATTTTTGAAGAGATGTAAACTTCTAATTTTTGTTTGGGTTCTTTGAAATTATATTTGAGGACAATTTTTGATCAAAATCGTCAAGAGCAAAATTTTTGTTTGTTTACAGTAGCTATTATCAAATTCTAAGTTATCAAAAATGAAAAATGATTTCTTTAAAATATTTTAATCATTCAAAATCAAACTTTTTCACTTTTTTTTTTATTATACACCATTATTTTCGTAAACATTGGTAAAAAAATTAAATCAACATCTTGAAATTTACAATGTTGAGGGTTTCAAAAGTAAAGCTATGCATTTTTGCAATATTTCACTTGTCAGTGAAGGTCCAGCTCTTTTCAAATTGTATGGTAAGCTAATTGGTTAAGACTCTTGCAAGCAGTTACCATATGTAAAGAAATCACCATTTTTTTTTTTATTAAAATCTAATATTTTAAGTTTAAAAGCAATGTGACACTCTAGTCAATAATATTTATATTTTCATGTGATAATTACTTCTTCTTTTTTCAGCTGGTTCAGTAGTACCTTTGAGCGGCTACATTCCTCAATTTACAGCTGACCACCCATTCTTCTTCTACATCTACGATGTAAAGAAAAATGCTATTATATTTTCTGGTAAACTCTCATCCCCTGATGAAGTTACGGCAGATTCAAACCAATTAGTGCAAGTTGAAACTCTCAGTGCACAAGTACCACCGAGAGAGAGACCGACAATAACATCACACGAGCCTCAAAGCAGACCTTACCCAAATTCCGGCAGTGGACAAATAACATATCATAGAGGTTCAATCAACCAACAAGGGGAGAGGTATGATAATAACAATGACAAACCTATAAGATTCCCATGATAAAATGATAATGATAATTTATTTATTTTCTGTTCTGTATCAATATTAAATATTTAAAACCTTATTTTCACAATTTAAACAAATTAAATAAAGAATGTTTACATTAATTTGTTATTTAAATCCAAATAAAAGATAATGAACTACTATATATTTTTCTATGTAAAGTATTTAAGAACAATCTGTTGTAAATAAAAGTTGTTTTTTTAAGTTTAAAAATAAAGCTATAACAAAATGTAAATTAAACATAAATTTTCCTATAAGACACCTATCACCTACTCAAGTAACATTAATCCAAAAAAAACACCCACTTTCAATATACAAACTACTCCATACGTATGAGAGTATAGAGCTTGTATTGGTTTGGTTGAAAGGGCCATAAAACAAATGTTTAATAAATATTACATAAACATTGCACAAACTTTCTCACTCACCAATCATCAAAACCAAATAAACACTAACCAAAACTAATTGTCAACAAAAATGTCAATTCAGTAATAATTGTCAATAAAAAACTAAAAATGAACCACGGATGCCGTCTTTGAAAAGATATTTATATATTTAAAATTTTAAATGACTTGTTTAGGTTTATTAAATAATTATTCCAGAAACAAACTTTTCCTTCAGATGTTGTACATGAGTACGGGTCATTAATCTTCACATTTCACTAAAATTTTAACGAAACCAGAATTATTCTTGATACTGGATTCGGGAATTTCCCATTATCAGTTATGTCTAAAATAAAAAGACAGAATTTCATTTCATTTTATTAGCCAAATTATTGTTTGTTATATTGTATTATGTCTTTTTATTTAAACATAACTGATGATGGCCAATCCCTGAAACCGGTATTAAGAGAAACATATAACATCTTTTAATAAGAAAAATAATCATAGTATTAGGTGACGTAAAAATACATTCAAAACATAATTATCCTAATCCGTAAACTAAATGGAGCTAAAGTTGCTAAATGATGCTCTGTGACCCCATCCTATTGGAACCAAATTTCACCATGATTCTTATGAGGCATTTCCAAATTCAGATACACCACACCATACAGTAGCTTTGGGACTATGCAGCAGTTTTTAATGTACGTGCATTGGATTTTCGTCATTTAAATTATGGAAATTTTGTTTGTTAGCACTATAACAAAGATTAAAATGTACCTGATCTTACATAATTAGTTTAAAACACCTGGATTAGTTTTCAAAATTTCTTCTGCCACTCTTTAGTAACTTTCCACTGCTCATTAAAAACTGACACATTCTATTGCCGTACCCTTTATATTATATAATTTCATATATATTACCATTCAATAAGGGTGTCGAGAGGTGTGAGTTAAACTTAGGTTAATACAAATATTTTCATTAAAGCTTATGTTTTCAAAGTTGAGCACGAGAGAATACATGAAGAAATCCTATTATCAAATTAGAACAATTTTGTTTTATTATATATTCCAGTTAACCAATAAGCCAGAGAAAAGTTACTCTAAAACAAAAACATTATATCTACCAACCAACAAAATCTAGCAATGTCTATTTGCTAGTGTTTATTTTTGTAAGAAGAAATATTCAAATCCACCTGAGATGTGGGCTCGGTTACACAAGTGCTGAAATGGTTCAGTTTAAAGCAATAATATAGAGTGCCCACCTACTACAGAGGCTCATATAGTTCATTAGTGGACTTCATGTATCATGGCTGCGATCCGTTGGACTTCATGCATCATGAAGTACAAATTTAAAATTTTTGTGAATAGTATAAGTAAGTTAATTGCATAACTAAATCCTATTAGATTCATTGTAAATATAGAGCAAACTCATTCTGTAAGTTATTTTTATCTACAGTTCAATAAAGTTCCAGATTAGTGAAGTTTAGGGAAAATGTAATGAATGATAGATTGGTGAGAAATAAGTTAGACAATTTAGATTAAGCGAAGACTTGCAAGATGAGAACTGGAGTGGGTAATTAATGATGATTTGGTCAGAACAGAATCTTTATGGCCTTTATTACTTTATTCTCGATTTTCTAAAATTTCAAGAACTGTTCTGTAAGAAATTGTGTCACATAGCTTACATTATCGGAAGTTATGCTCACACTGGATACCAAAAATGCTTATGACGAAACAAAATAACAAGCAACTTGGCAGTGCTTCCACTTTTCACACATGAGATGAAGCTAATGATATTTTAAGCCACATCATCAATGGTGATGAGACATGGGAGTTTCGCACTGAAATCAAAACAACAATCCATGAAAATGAGACACACTAAATCTCTGAAAGAGCAGAAATTCAAAAAACAAGTCTATCCGGAAGATCATGTGCGCCCTTTTTTTGGTAAATCAGCTTGTTACTTTCTTGTCATAGGGTAAAATTACAAATGCTGCATCATATTATGAGACCTTATAAAAATTGTTGTGTTGTACAATCTAAAACAAAACCCAAAGCATGCTTAGTTACGGTGCTGTGTTGTTTCAAAATATTACTCAGCCGTACACCTCTGCTCATCAACCCAAAAACTCATCAAGTCATTTGGTTAGGAAAAGTGGATCATCCCAGCCATGTGACTTTTACTTATTCCTGCATTTGAAGCAATTCTTTGTTGGACAGTGCAACATAGATGAAGTATAGTTAAGGTTCTTTAAAAAATAAAATGATTTTAAATCAATTATCATTATTTTTTAATAACCTAACAGTACTTACATTTTAAACACGTTTCATATATGTATAGGCAAACTCACTCCACTTGTTTCCTAACTTCAGCCTCTTGCTTTAATGGTATAGATGTAATATTATATAAATGGGCAAAAACATTTCACTACTTTGTAAGCTTTTGAAATTGTGAAAATTTGTAGACTAATAAGTTAATAACAAAACAATGTAAAATTCAAATTTAGTCTCTTAAAACATGCACTGGATGGCCCAACAAAAATCATTATTTTAGAATTACCATTAAATAGTACAATAAAATCAAAAACACATTAACGGTCTATACACTTTAGAATATAATTTCTTAAGCTATTGGTCCATATTAACAAATTTCAACACCCTTGAAAAGAGATTTATAACGAGATTTAAAACAATGTGTTAGTCCACCCCTTTCAATATTTAAAATTTTAAGAATTGATTTCAACATTGCCTTGGGGTTGAAATTGCTGTGTTTAAAGTAAGACATATAATTCCTCTCTAAAAATAAAATTACGAGTCTGTGAGATTTATGAAAAAATGAAGTTGAATATACAAAAACATGTTTTATTTAAATGGGCCACCCGGTATATTATGAATTTCACTAATATTGACCAATAAATAAATACTGTTCTGAATTTTCAGGTTAATTTAGGTTTTTGAAACATATCTCAAAAATGGTTTGTTGTATTAAGCGACATCACAATTGATCTAGCATAACAAAATCTACAAATGCATACTAAAATAGTGCATTTATTTATTTTTAATTTTAACCACCATTTTGGATGAGTCTTATTAAACATTTTGACAACTTTGTAAACTCTTTCAATGATATGGGTACCTGTTGAGTCATTAATAGTACAATACTAAGTACATTTCAAAAATAGCATTGTCATCATCAGAGTATTGAATCACAACTTTTAATAAATTGTTAAACAGTAGTTTAATAAATGTTCTACATTTTCTTAATGGTAGTATTACATGAAAAATAACTTTTTTCATATATTTTCAAACCCTTAAAAATTTTAGAATGATATAATTTTAATAACTTCATTGATTTATACAGGAGATCTCAATGATACTGACGTTGGTGAATCTGCATGACTACATTACATCGCATGAACATGTTTGTAATTGTGATTATTTAGTTGCATTTAAAATTAATTTAAATGTAAGAATAGAATTATTCAAGCATATTTATTTATTAGTAAACGGAAAAAAAAAACTTAAATATTTTATACTCTTTTTTAAGTGTTTTTTTTTACTATAAGGAATAACAAACAATGATCATGATGAAAATGACAGTTACTAATTATTTTATAATTTTAAAATAATTTGAGTAAAATCAGGTGAGATAAGAAAGCTCGAATGTATCATCATCAATCATCCTGTGATAAATAATGTCATTTGTTTTTAAATTAAAAGTTTTAAGTGGAATTTGTAATTTATTTATTACCTGTTATTCAATTGATACTTCATATTTGTGTGTTCAAACTTTCTATGAACATTACAGTTTTCCTCTTGTTTTAATACAATCAATAAATCGTTATTGTGGTTAGTACCCAGCGTACAAAATAACATATCAATACTCATAGACCAAGATGTAACAGTAAATACGAGCTTGTAATACCACAGCTACTGTACATTTGAACAAAACACCACACAGGAAGAAATAAAGTTAAATACTTTATGAGTGGCTTACGTCTTGTATTTTGTTTGTGATTTACCATTCATTGGGATTACATTGGTAGTAAATATTATGCTGTTACTCATTGGTGTATGACTCTGGAATACCAACTATGTTAATTGAAAAACAAACCCTACCACTAGTGTCTGGTGATCCAATTCTTTGGAAGAATGAACAAACCGATTATTGTTTCTATTTTAATCTAATTCACATTGATGCATCATTACACTTGAGTGATGTTTTAGAGGAAATCTCAAGGAACAAAACAGTATAATTGTTACATAAATAATTATATTTTGTATATGAAATATAATTAATAATTAATTTCTGGAAAATGCTGAAAATTAACAAAATATAACCCAAGGTTATATCAGTATGAGTTTTAATTTTTTTAATGTATAAATATCTTGTATGAATGAATTTACAAGCTTATAGCCTAAATGGTTAATTTTAAATATAACACTGACAAGCACCAATGTATCAATTTTATAGTTTTTTATAGTTAATACACAAAAATAAAACTTATGAAATTGGTGTGTTCTGTGCAGCTTGATACTAACCAACTCCATCAACTTCACTTAAGCCAACCACTTGTATTTTATAGTGGGCTCTCCCTCTGCCATACAACAGGTTGATAAGAACCAAACTGCACAGAATTAACCTTTGTCCTGGGTGGGATTCGAACCCACAATCTCAAGTGCCACTCTTGATCACAGAATGATGCCCTCTTACTGAGCTACCATAATTACATAATGTATATAACGCCTGAACCATTCTTTGGGGTACCTAAAACATATCTTCATAATATCATGGAAAACTAGGAACAAGATCAAAAGATCAAGTATTAGTCCACCTACCACGTTCAACAAAAAAGTTTATAGTTTACTCTAAAACAAAGGCAAAAATATTACTAGATCTCATGGGCCTACTAACTGGACACTGTCCAGTGACTTAACATCTGAAACACATGGGAAAGGCAGAAGTGGATTTGTGGCGCTTCTGCCTGACACATAGAGAGACAGCCAAACACGGATTGTGTAAGTGTGAATCTCTAACCTACAAAATGCTACTTTACATCAGCATTCCTATCTCCATGACTGCAGCGGTAATGACAATATCACCCAGAACCATTTTAAGATTCTTGGAAAGCTTAAATTTTGGCTGGGACTAAATCATAATTAGTTGGGTAGTCACAAAAGATCCATTTGGGTCGCAGTGACAAGAGGCTGTTTAGCCTCGGACCCCAAATTCACTAACTAAATAAATAAGAGATTTCATAATAGGTTAAACTTAAAAATCATTAATAAAACTTTGTGTGCCTGTTCAATTCCTCTTATGTAAAAGCATAAAAAATAAGTAGCGATAACTTTTTTATTTTTTTGTTCAGATAAAAACTTTCTGTTGGGAATTTTAAGAAACAGTTAAAATTTCAATTTTCATTTGCAATTTTGTATGACTGCTTGTTATGTTTTGTTCACACCTTTCTATTTAACACTTTGAAACTTGATTCCTAATCAGAAGACTCACATCCATGTTAAAACTGTTTTGAGGGACCACGATTTTAAAAACTGTAATAACCTTGTACGTACAAAGTTCGGACTACTTGTAAAGAACTTTGCGATTGTTACACATATTTGACCGTAACTGCTTAACAAAAACATAAATAAAAATGATAAAGTTAAAACAGTGCTTTGCTTCACTAGGTCAATGAAGAATAATTAAATTTGTCTTTCACGTATTCAGAATGGTCCATTTGGCCGATGTGCAAAAGCGATGAAATGCCTAATTGATGAAGTAGCATCAATCTATGAAATTGATAACTTCATTTTTTTGATAACTGAGACTCTACCAAGTAAGATGTAAACAACGTCCTATTCTTAAATGAAAAGGCAAAGAAATTGACAACCAACTCAAAATCAAAATTAACACAACTGGGCTATACATAATATAACCTATGTTTTGTCTGCACAATTCTAAATGTCTCAGGTAAGTCGTTGCATGTTCTAGAACTGTGTTCAAAAAACTATCTGGAGATGGTACCATAAACGGACGGATGATTAAAATATCTTTTTCAATTAAATGCACAAACTTGTCATTGAATAGACACTCCATCTACAGTTTAAGTTTACAATGATCACAGAATAGGAATTCTTTGAAAGTTTACTATTTTTGTCTCTTTTTTGTTCCCAATGGGTAATAAAACATCAATGTTCCCATGAGTTTTAAACGACTTTATAAAACTCTATAAAAGTTACCCTTGTTTACAGCATGTAAAATCAAAAGAGTGAGAGACAACAAATTTACAATGCTGTCACAACTACTGAGACAAGTTGATGTTGGAACAATGTGGAGAGTCGAATTACATGAGCAAAGTACATAAACTTACTTTCACAATGACTTATATTTGAACACATTTATTCTGTTTATATGTTTCACTTATTAAGTGATTAAAATTACATGAACTTTTCTAGCAACACAGCAGATATGACGCAAGTTTTCCTACATCACACCTCTAGTTATTAATAAACAGAGTCACCGATCTTAGTCTTAAAACTAAGAAAAAAAGTCTTAAAACTTTTTTTAAAGTCAGTGACTCTTCAAATAGATATTATAAATAATAATAAGACCTATTTTGATCACATAAACATTTTTATCTATTACGTATATGCAAGAAAATAATAAGTAGTAAAAACAAATATTTATTCCTTTTTAAATACATAAATTTGTAGGAGTGCAAGGGAAAAAGAGTGGTGGGAGAAGGGAATAGAGTAGAAATAGTAATGATATCTGACTCAATGAAACCTACAGATGACATAAAAAAAAGTTTGTAATTGAAAATTGGCGAGAGTGTGATGAAACTCAATGAAGCTTCAGGTGAACTATTGGGCGCCATGGTGAAATTCAGTCTCAATACCATTCTGAGATGGGTAAATCCATTGATGTTCAAGTGATAAGTAATGAAAACACACTTTCTTGACAGCACCTAGGCCCTAATAGGTCTCGTGGATGTGTATATCTTAAAAAGCCCCCATTGCTTTCACTCATGTCAGTGTCTCAGCCACGGTAGCCTAGAAGCTGTGCTCGCTATGATTCTGTCAGTGACTTGACCCTACTGGATTTTGTAACTATACGAATATAACATTATCTTAGGAGGTCAGGATTCAAAATTACATTTTTAGCAATAACTTCAAGATTTGTCATCTAGGCATAAATCTTATTTTATTAAATCTACCTTTATTTAACAGCATGTTCAAAGTTCAATTTCGTTTTTACCAATTATTCCTAAATCATAATATTTTTTCTTGTAATTTTGCACCGGATTTGTGTCATTAATCTTCACATTTCAATCAAATATTAACAAAACCGATAGAGCCGATTTTGAAAATTAAGTAATGCATAACATCCCCATTGGTGATTCCTAGATTTTGGAGAGATGGCAATCAATACGTTTTGTTTGGGACCTTATAGACTACACTTGAGCAAAATTGTATCAAAAACATTAGAGCAGATTTAAAAATATCATTTTTTTATTATTTTTTTTATGACAGCTACCAGTATATTGTAGACTATAAAGAAAATAGAATAAAAATCTAACTTGAATGAAAATCAAAAAACAACTAAATGAAGAAAGGTGTAGATCAAGCAACGGTACCTCCATTATCGAAATAGTTAAAAGAAAAATGTATTGCCGATAACTTTCTCAAGAAACATTTTTCCATAAAATATACCCTTATACTAAATATAATTAAAAATCAGTCTAAATGTTTGGATTGTAGAGCACTGCAGATACCATAGACCAGAGGTTCTCAAAGTCCAGGCCACCACGGACCCCCACCTGAAAACTTGCCAACTTTGCGGACCCCCCCCCCCAATTTATATGATACATTTCAATCTTATTTCCTAATATGTACTTACCGAGAATTCTATATATTTATTCAGTTTTCTATATATGTTTTAGAACTACTGTCTATTTCATTACTTAACACTATTATTTTGGGCTGTGTTAGAAAAATTAATTTAAAAATGAATACCTAGGAATAAATGTTATCAAATTCCAAATGTTCTTACAAATGTTATTAAAGGTTTACTAGTAAGAACGAACTTATTGGTGTTTGTGAACAAAACATTGTTAGCCTCGTTTAAGTGCTGATATCATTCTTCATATGAGTTGTACAACAAAGACGTATTAGGATTTTAAATGACAAAACGGAAATGCTCAAACGTGTTTAATTACACAAAAAGTAAGAAAGTAAAACATAGGCTAGTAACCCATGAACATAGTTATCTATAATATTTTTAAATAATATTTATCAAGTCTCCTTTCACAAATCATTGTGTCATCGTCTCTTGAGTTTTCACAGATAAATCAATGGGACGAATGAAGTTGTTTCTTCGATTTGATAATATCCAAGGTGTTGGGGAGAATTGTTGAAATCTTCAACCTCAATGCTGGTTCAATATTCTTAAGTCGATTTATTTTAACACTTTTTATGTTACAAGTGTAGAAAATGTTTGCTCAAACAAATAAGTTGTACAAAAAGGGACAAGATGTTTGAGTGCTTCGTTAGCTAAATCTTTGAATTCAGACTGGACAAGAAATCAAAAATGACATAAATCATTTTCTTCTTTGTAGATAACTTCCCAAGTCCCACTGCAAGATAACTTTACTAATTCATCTTGCTTACCTTCATAGAGGCTTGAAAGACTAGCAATATCTGTTTTTTAAAATGGGTATCTCATCCAGTCATTATTGGTATTTGGTTCAGGGAAGTACTTTCTCAATGCATTTGACAAATCTATCATGCGTTCAACAATTATGTCTTGGACTTCAGAGGGAAGACTTTCTCACTGCCAACTAACTAATTGTAGTTATATATCTATGCTATTTATCTACTCCAGCTACATGTTGTGGTTGAATTTAACTTATTTTCTACTTTTTAGCAGGCTAGCACCGCGGACCCCCTGATACAAGCTCGCGGACCCCACTTTGAGAAACTCTGCCATAGACAACAGACAGACCAACATCATTCCAAACTTAAAATGAATATATCAGCAAAAAACTTGACATCGGTTTTTTGACCCACCACATAACTTTCTCTATTCTCGAGAGAACTCTATTGAACGGTATCAGGATTGGAAGAAAACAAGAGTTGGTCAAGAGAAACCTGATGGGAATGATGAAAGAGGGATATATAACACAATAAAAGTGTAAACTAGGGTACCTCAGTATCAGAATAGTTAAAAAAAAAATTGCTGCCGATAACATTCTCAAGTAACATTTTTCTATAAAAAAACTACTCAAAAAATAATTTTATAAAAACCTATAATGCAGTAATTTTCCAACAGATAAAAATTTATGTACAAACATGTGTAGCCATCCGAACCTGACTGGATTATTATTCTTCTATATTGTACGTATCACAACATGTGTCTTACAAAAAACAAAAAAAAAAGGCTTTGTGGACGTAAAATTTAAAAAGAAAAGGTATTGGTATAGCATGTAAGAAAAGTGACCATAACACAGAAGAACTAGAAGACAAGTTTAGTTATAACAGTTGGATTGTACAGTACGAGACTATAGTACAGTCAAGGCACTATATTTGTTGTGTAGTAGCAACTATATGTATAGCCAACACAAAAACATCCCTTCAAATCATTTGGGAAAATGTTATGTACTCAGTGTACTACCATAGTCAACAACGGAATATTTTTTAGCTTTTCCATACCCTTAGTGATTATGTGCTCTTACTACGATGAAGATGCTAGAAATAAATATGGCATACCATTCTGATGATACATTATAAATAGTTTCTGATACAATGTCTGCTCGGTTCCTGATTGGTTGGCTTAGTAAAGGTAGGCCTATCCTCTGACCTCCTAGAAGCCCTAAATCATACTTCAATTTACTTTTTTCTGGGGTACATCGAAAATATTGTAGTAAACAACAGTTTTAATAATTTGGTGCTCTTATTATGATAGAAATACAAGAAATATTGTGTACCATTTTGATATATGCAAATAGATAAGTAGTATGTGATACAATTAATGCATGGTCCCTGAATGTTTGGTTTAGTGAGTGGAGGTAAGCCTATACTCTGACCTCCTACAAGCCCAAATCACATTGTTGTACATTCTTTTCTGGGATAAATCAAAAACGTTGTAATAAATAAGAAGGTTAATGATTTGGTGTACTATTACAATGGAAATGTCAGAAATAATTAAGCATACCTGCAATGTTTGAGACTGCAACACATTATAGATGTATTGAAATGTATAATAAAGTTCCAAGTCACTTGAGGCAGATTGAAAAACCAAACAAATTCAAGAAGGGATTAGTTAAATTTCTTAATAGTTTCTATTCAGTTAATGAATTTATGTGTCAAATTATTTAGTAACTTGTGACAGATCAGAATTGCGTATATTTTGATGACTTTGGTGTGTCATTTTAGAATTGTACTCATGTGCTGTAATGTTTGTATTAAGTTTTAGTATGTTTTAGTATTAAGTTCTTGTTTTGATTATTGTTGTTTGTAGTTATTGTCTTTGACAAGTCATCTGGTATTGGATTTTTTGTCCTGTATATGCTGTTTTTGGAGAATTTAAATAAATAAATAAATACCATTTTGACACCTCCAGAGCCATAAATACTTCACATAAAGATAATCTATTAAAACATGTAAAAAAAAATCTTTTTAACGCTTAAATCATTCTAATATTTTGTGGAATGATTTTTTTTTTTTTAACAGCGTTATTCCTATTTGACAACCTTATATTATATAATAAATAGATTCTCTCATGCATTATTCCTATTAAATAGATTCTCTCATGCAATATTCCTATTACATTATGGCCTACACCACAAAATAACTGACCTCTTGGTGGAACAGGAGTAACCAACTTTTCTTCGTCCAAACTTCTTGGGCCTTCCATACACAGCTCTTTTACCACCAGAGGACCACTTCCAGGAGGTTTCTCATGAAGAAGAATGCCATAGATACGTTGACGAAGTGGTTTTACTACCTATGAACATAAACATATGTAATTTGAAACTAACTAATTATTGGAAATAATAAATTTAGTTAGAATATTTTAGTGGTATAGTTGTAATGAAGGAAATCTTCATTAACTAAATATTAACCTTTCTAAAAGCAGTAAACAGCTAATAAGAAATAATACTTCTAAAAACAGCCACTACAAACGCTAACATAAACAAGTTGCAACGAAGGTAGTTCCCCTACCCATCCCCACCATCCTAAACCAATGCCCACCCAACTACAATTTTCTATATAAAGCAGCAATGGAACAAGAAAAGAGAGAGTTGGGTCTTACCAGCTCAACCCATCCAATCCTTTCCTTTCCTACCTGTCGTAGTGGTGTATTGATACCCTCTGCAAATTCTGTAGCTGTTGCAGTGGCGTATTAAGCCCTTGGCAAATTCCGTATCCTGTTGCAGTGGCATATTGAGCCCTCGGCAAATTCCATAACCTGTTGCAGTAGCATATGAAGCCCCTGGCAACTATTAAATTGAGCCATTGGCAAATTCCGTATCAAACGGGCAGTTGTCTGCCCAATACAGTATATTGCACAATACTACTAGCACTTTCACCTTTCATTTTATAATTTCTAGTTTTTGTGAAAGGTCCAAAACAACATAGTTCCATTTTTCACCCATTTGATAACACGTTCAAAAGCTCAAGTCAGTTAAGTGACACTACACACGACACAACTTACCAAACTGAACAATGACATAGCATTCCCAGAGTGAAGAGAGGGTAACCAGTTTTGGAATGTGAATGAGGTCTGTTTTTTCTTCAAACACTATGCGTTCACTTCAAGTACAGTTAAAAGGATGATGGAAAATCGAGTTTCCACTGTATTTATAAAGTGCAACATCTATCTGTTTGTCAGCCTAATTCCCAAGAACTACTAAGCCTCTGTTCAACCTGATGAGTTCATTTTCCTGTAGCTACATTGGCCTTCCTCACCAATCTCCTATATCATCAATAATCTATCCAAAAATTCTGCCTAACATTAGTCTACTGTAAGTATAGATCCCGATGCGAAGCTGGCACTTGGACTATCGGTAGTAAACCGCTACTAACCTTACCTAAAAACATCCGTACTACTGGCGGGTAGATAAACCAATTCCATATTCAACTTGTATGATTTTCAACTTATATCTGAGGTTTTTTTAAGATATTATAATTACCTTGACATGTTAATAAAGCTGAGAATCATTCACATTTAAAAAAGGGTTGATGTATTTTCCGCTGAAAGGATGAGTCACATTAGAAAGCTGCGTTGGTAAATGTTTTTTTCCTTCACTTATGCCCTTCCCCCGCACCCTCCGCCCATCACGCAAGGGTAAGTTCAAGTGCCAGCATTCGCGCCGGTATCTATAGCTTCTGATACAACCAATTTTCTTATTCATAAAACATATATTGTCACTGAAACATTAGAAATATACTAAATAAAATGAAATTGCTATCAATCAATTACTGGGAACAAATTGTTAAAATTTATAAACTACTTAAAAATGATTTCAGTTCAAATTAGCGTTTAAATCATATACTAACTCTTACAAAATATATGAAGTTGCTGAAAAAGTTTTTTTAATGTACAAAATATGTTGAAAAATGTGGTGTTTTCATTTTTCAGCAGCAAAATATGGTTATATCTCTGGAAATTCTGCATCAATTACAAAAAAAAATCTTCAATTCCAATTATCATTCAAATCATATACAAACTTTGTCACTGACAAAATATATGTTATTATTGTAAATGTTAAAAAAAAATGTGTAAATTATGTTGAAAATTCTGGTTTTTGTATAAACAGACAAATTTAATTACAATTTCGAACTAATGAATTAATTAGAATCAAACAAAGACCTGATGAGAAATCTACCCACATACAAAATTTAACTTGCCAGCGCACGCGCGGTGTCAAGTTACACCAGTGCACGCGCGCGGACTGTGAGTCCGTTACTATTATTTCAATATTTTTTTGGTGATGTCATCTTTCCTTTAAGTTTTTACAATGAAATTTGTTTTGGGTTTTATAAAATCGCCCATTACTTAATTTTTAGTAGTGTCATAAAAAGAACTTGTCTGGAAATATACTTAAGATATATATTTTTAAATAGATTTATTTCCACATGTACGTATTTTATTCTTTAACATAGTAACCTGTTGAAAAGTAATATAGAGATTGAAATACTTTTTGTAATATATATTTATTTGTACAATAATAACAAAACACAATAAGAATTAAGTAAAGAAAAATCAAGTATATCTCAAAGTAATTACGTGTATCTAAACTGGATTTCAGTAAGTTATTACGTTAGTATTTACAAAATAATACTAAAATAGAAATCAAATAAGATAAAGTTGGAATCATGACTTTTCAATATGTTAATTTTTCATAATATTCATGTAATGGATGAAATTAGTAATATGTACAATTAAAATATGAAAGTAAGGTCATTAATATCTAAGTTACAAACATTTAATACAATATATTATTATATTTTAGCACGTTGTAAATGGTCAATCATTCACATACTTCGTCGTTGTCCAAATTGTCCACTTGTTCCACACACTCATGACAGAAGTAAAATGCTAAATGTTCTAAACATATATACTTATTACATTCATTGCATTGATATCTTGTTGGTCAATTCTTTTTTCGGTCACAAAAGTTGCATCTGCTTCTTGCGCCCTGACGATCAAGCCTTGCCGGTCCTGGACGATTTCTCTCAGTTCCCAAGATTTCTGAAAGCCTTAGTTTGATTGTTTTTGGCAAACAGGTCATTTGAACTCTTTGACGCAGAAAACCATCTAAAAGCTGTCTAGCTAAAGCTTTTAGGAATGTGCTCCTCTCCATATCTGACTTCGTGTTAGCTTTGTATATCACATGTCCATTGACACCTGCAAAGTTGAGGAATGAAAAGATAATAACTAGTGTCCACCTCTGTGTAATTCTGGCCACGTTATAAGCACTTTTAAATTCATCAACCTTGTCTACACCAGACTTAGTAGAGTTGTAGAACAATATAATTTCAGATTTATGGAGATTCGACTTTTCAACGAACTCAATGGTATTTGTCTCGGGATGCAAAGTTGAAAGTGCTACACAATTTTGTTTTTTATTTGGTTTGTGAGACACTATAGTAAGGTTTTCCTTGTATGCAAAAATGGTCGAGTCAACGGGCCAATCTTTAGCTTGTTTCAAGAATTCAGAAATCCCTTTCCTATTTTTTTTTTTTTTAAAGTTTCTACGACAGTTAACTTATCATTGTGGATTAAGTCATAAGCTAAATTTACAGATGTATACCAATTGTCACAGGTGACATTACGTCCACTATTCGAAATCGGTTGAACAAGTCTTTTAACAATACTTGGCTGTCATTTTCAACATGATATGGGCCTGCTGGTTGCTTGCCACAGTACACTTCTACGTTACTTGTGTAAAACATTTTAGCATCTGCGAGTGCAAAGATTTTCAGACCGTACTTGGCAGGTTTGTTTGGTATATATTGACGAAAGCTACATCTACCCCTAAAGGTATCCAGCATTTCATCAATAGTTACCATTTCAGAGAGGCTGTAATTCTTTTTACAGTTATTGTTAAAACTATCAATAAGATATCTTACAGCTGCTAGTTTATCTGTGATTTTCCTTTTGATTTCAGGTTCTAATGTCATCAAACCTTAAACATTTTAATAAAAACATAAACCTGTTTAAGCCTGTGGTCAGTCTAAAGAGTTCCACCCCGGTAACATCAGTTTGCCACAAATCTTCTAAATTAGTATGAGATACTTTCATGACCCCTCCAAGAAAAAGCAAACCTAAAGCCTGAAGTTCAACAATATTCGTGTCAGCTGCATCTCGTGGTCTGGAGTAACCGCTTCTGATTGAAGCTATGTAAATATTAGTACAGATAACAAATTGTTCTAGCATTTCATCCGTGAAGAAGAGTTGGAGAGCATCTATTGGGGTATGAGCATTTTTTGCATCTCTGACAACGCTAGACAAGTGGCGGACTAGGTCACACGTACGTCGTCTAGCAGTATTACGTGGGATCGGAATGTGTCGCCATATTGTGCCATCCTTTGCTTTATACAATTCATTTGTCATCCCTTCATAAACTAAGTTGTTACTTTGTATGTCTGCATGTAGCGGCTGGTTTACCTCCTCTTCAACTGGCAGAGCCTGAGGGTTGTCTAATGCAGGTAGAGTGGTGTCTTCTGCTTCAGATAGCTCGCTGTCAGTGTTGTGATCACTCTTGTATACTATGTGTCATCTCCAGCGTTGATTTCATCCTCTAACATGACTCGTGTTCTTGCCTCTTCCACTGGATCCATTTCACAGAAATAAATCAGATTACTGAACTAGCGTGTAACGATATACAAATATACAAAAAATTACTGAAAAATCTTACAAAATCATATTATTTTTAATAATAACTGAAGGTTGATTATTTAGTAGGTTTATGAAAACAGTATAGTTACCTGCACTGACGAGAAGAATGAAGTTTCACAGCAAATCAAATGGTCTAAACCTAAAATAGCTAGTTAAATTTGTCCAAATACAGAAACAGCTGAAGAACGCGCGCAGACTCACAATCCGAATATCTAAAACAGCAAGGAGAGCGCGCGGACTCACAGTCCACAGGTATGTTTACGTACTCACTGTAGCACACAGACTGATGAGCGACCGCTCTACCCTAGCAGAACCGGTTTAGAAAGGGGAGGGGGAAGAGAGATTCACATCCTTGCTTTCTTTCGAATTAAAATGACAAAACATTAATAGTGCGGACTCTCGCTCCACGGCGTGTGCACTGGCGGGTTAACTGTAAGAGTGATTGATTTATTAATCATAAGACACATACAGTGTATACATACCCGCACTATTCAATAAACAAATTTAAAATTACAAACAATACCATAGCATAAACAACAAAAACACAGCAACTAATAACAAATTAGACTTTCTGAATAACTGGTACATGGTTATCTAATATATCATTAATATACATACTGAAGCAGAAGATTTTAAATCAGTGCAGCGAAAATCTTCTATTTGTGTACTGGACTCAAAAGGCAATCCAGTTAACACTGAATACACTGATGATGGAAAGTAGTTTGTCATATGACGGAACTTAGCTTCCTCTAAAATACCTTCCCATCCTATTATTTTTTGATTTCGTCTTACAGGTCCTGAAAAATAAACATTTCCAAATAATAAATTTTGTACTTTCCTAACAGGTTATATTTATCAAAGATTAACAGAAGATATTTAGCTCAATAAATATTTTACAATTCATTTGTAATGCAGAATTACAAATAAATGGATCTATCATTTTTATATTGTGTTGTTATGTTGTTAAATATAGAACATGTATAAATTAATGATTGGTAGTATAATAGATCATCAAAAAAGAATGACTTTTTTTAATTTCTCCAGAACGGTTAAATATTTTGGAATAATTTTAGTGTTTAAATGTTTATAAATTTACTTTTTTTATGTATCTAAATAAACTTCTAAGTGAACCATTTGTATATCTTTAGATGTCAAGATGGTAGTCGTAATATCAGCAACTATTCATTCCCTTTTATATAATTTTTATATATGTGTGTGTGTGTGTGTGTGTGTGTATGACATCTGGCCAGATGTTTGCGACTGACACTATTTCTCCTTGGATGGTTCTTTACAATGTATGTCTAGGTCATCTAACACATTTGCTACCTTTAAGGTTCCAGTACAATGGACTCATGGTGGCGATATTCATGCCTGTGGAGACTGTGCTTTATCAATTTCCTTTATTTTAATTGGACTCTTATGATCTTTTGGTCTTTTGATCTGCTAACTGCCAAAGACATTGGTTTGTGACATGGTATGGCCAGAATATTTTCAAATTAATTTCTAGGCAGTAATTGATATATATCCAAGAAGTTTTGATATTAAAAGTTTTAATTAAATAAAAGAAAAGGCAAAGTTAGTTAAAAGCAATGATCCTTTATGAGCATTCTTCCCAAAACATTCATATTAACCTTGGAATGCTGATGATGAATAGCTCTGAAGACTTGTTGATAATAAATCAGCCTTGGATCTGTCTCCAAACATGGCATGAGCAATATCAGGTAAAGATCGTAGCAGAGCATCCCCTTTAGGTAGTCTTTGTATGTACTGAGCAATACAAGGAAAAAGAATTTGATAATGTATTTTGGCATAAGGACCTCGTAAGCGTCTAATCACTTCTCGATGGAAAGGCTGCAAACAAAATAAATATATGAATTATATTTTAATTAATACTGTAAGAACAATTTATCTCTAAAAATTTTACAATTTAATTAGCAACATCATACTTTATTTCCATATTTGAAACACTAGATAAAAAAGATCTAAATGATATTCAGAGATTTTCATTCAAAATTAAAGAATAATTTCTAGAGATGAAAAGAATAATTTTGAAAAAATAACTTTTACAGATGTCCTCTGGAAAAATTAATTGGTACCCAAGTAATAAAATGGTCAGATTATGTCTCCTGGATTATGTTTTAACTGTTCTTCCAAATTCATATATGGGTGTATTGTATTTTACAGACCACTCGGAAGCTCATTTATTGTGAGTTTAGGTGTGGCCATCCCGAGGTACCCCAGCAGGATCTACACCTTTCTTTCGTGTAGTCTTGGGTTAGAACCCTCTCTTCATAATTCCTATGAAGTCTTTCTTAACCAACTCATGTTTTCATACTATCCTGACATTATTATAGTATTCGAGGATTAGGATACTTCACTTTATGCTCTTTTCTGTCTTTAAAACGTGATGACTGCAAAGTTTTTCATTTTTTTAAAACAACAAATCGCAAGTCTTCTGCTCTTATAATTTTTATTTTAGTGATTTCTTTTCTGAAAGGAGTGGATCATGCTTTGCCAATTCGTCTGACTACTCATCACACCAGAATAATTGTATGTTCATATTAAACTCAACTCTTTGCTTTTAGACAACAATAGTCCTTCTTCCACTTAAGTTGATGGAAAAATTTCAAAACTATCTAATTATCAAAGACTATCATTGTTCACTATAAGATACTATCACTAACACTTATTTTGCAATAAATTAATTTAGCCATGCACATTGTAAAATATCATACACTTCTGACTAAAAATGTTAAATACACTTTGATGGAATGGGTTGCCCAGCTCCAGACTTGGCAAAACAAGCACACCACGGATGTTTCTTACTGCTAAAGCTGAAAACAGGAATTTATACATAATAATCGTATGGTGTACGTTACACCATAGAAATTTAGGAGGGTTTTTTTATAGAGACAAAAGATATTGTGTTTTGGTTTTAGTCGTTGGCAGCATTTCTGTATGAGAGCTATCGGGATAACCTGATTGTGTAAGCTTGACATATAAAGTAAGAAGTAAGATATTTAAATAATGACTTCCTCCTTTATATTATTCCTTTTCATAATCATATACAGTAACTCTTGATACTTCGACAATCAGTATACTTCGACACGGGAACCTGTCCAGACAAGTTACAAAGCGTGCTATTTCAGCATTTTAGGTACTTCCAGGATTAAACTAACAAATAAGGTTTGATAATTTACTCAAATGGAAGAAATTGAATACACATACAATATCCCTTTCCACTAATAATGACCAATCTCGCTCGCAAAGTTTAATACAGAATAAAAATATTAGCAGGCAAACAATACATTATGATGAACATATGGAGTTGATTGACAGATGTCACAAAGTATATATTTCTCATTGGCCTGTACAGTATTTTTAGACGAGGGGTGGGGTTTTATTTGTGTAACCGAAACCTTCTCAGTAAGGAAACACAACCCTATTTCCAAGAATTGAAGACAGCAGTCTCCTATGAACAAAATTACTTTGTACACAACCCAATGAAATGACCTACACAACTGCAGCATTGTTCCTGTATATTTTTTATCTTTATAGCGTCTTAAAACTGTACTACTGTATAAAGTTTTATTTCCGGTAGCTATAAATAAATCAATGAAGTTTTAGGCATGAAAATGAACGTTTAAATATGATTTTTCAGTCATTTCGTAATACTCAGATTCACATCAGTTAATATGGAAACTTGTTTAAGATTCCTTTGAGCGTCGTTTCTATTTTTACAAACTGAACTTCCGAACTTTTTTTGACTAATTCAGTTCAACCGGAACTTGGTTAGTAGGGACTCTACTGTACTCCTACTATTGTTGAATGTTATAGTATTCATTAAATTTGTGCAATTTTCTTATAAAAGTAGTGTTTTTTCTCCCTATGGTATTAGTGTATGTCCAATAAACTCCCTATAGTTCGACATTTTGATACATTCGACACCCCCTAAGTTCACAAAGTGTTGAACTATCGAAGTTTTACCATACTTAGATTTAACCTAATTACATAAAGACCTAGACTTTTAGATAGTCTTATTAGTGCACTCAAAACCATACCCAATGTTTACCTGTTCATTGACACTAGGAAACTATCAACTACATACAAGATTCATTGCTGCAGCCTTTTTATGATCATTTCTCCAGAGTTAAATAACATTTATCTTACTGCTTTTTCCAGCACGAGGTTGAAAAGTAGTATTGATAAGGCATCCCCTTTTAACTCCCCTTCCAACAATAAATCCTTCAGAGGACCAATAAGGTACAAGCGAAGCCAAAAATATTTAGATATTTTTCAAAATATTAAAAAACATACTTAACAAAGAGTTTATAAAGAGTACCTTTCAATAACAACTTATCTTCAATAAAACAAACATGGAGAGGAATCTTAATAATATAATAAATTACATTAATTTATTCCTCATGTAGCCAATAAGAAAAGACATTCTTGGGGAAATGGGTACTAATGCTTTTTTGGGGTTAGATTTTGGTTTGTGGTTGGGTGAAAGTTAGTGGAATATTTATATACCGTTTATTATCTCTATATTTATGAAACATACTATATGTCGATATACTTTATGAATAACTTATCCAATAGTCCTAATAATGCTTTTTAAAAGGCAATTTTCGTATCAATTGGCTGCTTATTTGTTACTTAATAATTATTAAGTAAAATCCTATCCATATAGTTTCACTTTCTGTCTATAGTCTAGCTAGAGTGAATAATTTTATTCCTACCAGCCCTCAACTTTCAGCTTCATCATCTAGAAAAATCACCATCTTTAGAGGAAGGTAAGAAGCTAACTTAAATATATTTATAGTAATTGCTTGAAAAACAAATGAATTATATATTAAAATTTAGTTCAAAGAAAAATAAATAATAGATATAGGCCATCTCAAAATTGTTACAAAATTATGATAACTAAAATCACTTGTAGTTCTAATGAACCCATTTTACTAACAAGTAAAATACATGTTATTTGAAACAAATAAGCTTATTATCAATCATAAAAAAACAGATTTAATTCCATTTACCTTGGGTAAACCTGGGAAAAAATCAGTTTTACTGCTTCTATACACCTAAATTTTAGGCTTATCTGGATGACTCATAGAAACTACTTGTGTACTTGCCTAGCAAGAGTTGCATATTTTCTAAAAGAGTTGAAATTAAATTAAAACATAGGTCTAGTTATGAATGCCTATTTTCTTTTTTTCCATTCACATTGCTCCATGGGGTAACTTTGTGGGGTAATTCATCAGATGTACAACAATTTTTCTTGTGGAAAAAAAGGCAATTTTAGTTATAAAAATAGTCACTGAGTAAGAATCTTGTAGACCAATGATCTGACAAGAGATAAGTCACAGACATGAGCATAGCAAGTGTAGGCTCCTAGATATATGTACAGCTTCAAGGCAACCCAGGGATGAGACCCTGACATGAGGAACATGAGTGGAGATGTTTTAATACACATGTACACATCCGTTATAGCCTGGCCGACATTAAAAAGGAGTGATATACACAATTATTATGAGGTTCAGAAAAACTGTGTAAATAAAATTACCATAATGGATGAGACTCCTTGATCTACCAATATAGTTTAACACTTACTATAAAGCTCGAGTAACCATTTTTTTTGGCATTACATTTAGAGGATCTGTTCGTATTACATTGTATGATGGTGCTGGGTAACTGCCATGAAGATACCCATCAACATGTTGAAACAAGTCAAAATGATGCAAATATAAAGTTTTAAATAAATCATTTTATATCAGAAATGTATGTAAATAAAAATGTTTGAATACGACAACACCTAGCGGCAAACTCGCGAACTATATTATAAATTAAGTAAGCTTAAATAGTTAACAAATTCTCGACCAATTACGACGAATTACTTAATATCACTACATTTAACCTAAACCTAGACCATATAAATTAAAGGCCTAAACATCTCAGTTATCTAATAAAAGTAACAAAACGGCAGTAGAAAGTCAAAAAGAAACTTTTAGAAGCAAAATTTTCCAACACAGAAATGACCGCCGCCTTAGAATAATAGCGTCAGAGAAATTGAAATAGCAATAAAACCATGATAGCTACGACCAAATAAACTTGGCCTATGGAAGAAACAGTTACTTCTACATAAAATTTGTCACCTGAATTAATATCGAAAACCTCAGAATAATTAGGTATTTGCATAAATACGACAAAAGTTCGAAATTCAAAGATGGCTGCCTAGATCCGTGTTGGACACATATTTTAGAACGATCCAGTCACGTCATCAAAACAGATTAAAAAAATAATAAATGATATAAGCGGGAATTTTAACCAACTTTAGATTGTGACCAAGATAAAATTGTATTTAGTTGTAAGATAATTTTAATGATAAAAAAAGAAGTTATTTGGATCCCTATAGCGTGTCTTCAACATCAAATTTTATTAAAAGTAGAGTCAGTAATTATTAATGAAGTTATTAACAACTTTTGTCTTGTAAATTAGGGTCATATAGATTTCATTTGTGCTACAAATCCAAAACATGATCGAAAAAGAAAATGTATAACAGTGAATCTCTTTGTAGAGCCTAACAATAGATTTTAGTTGTCAGTCAGGAACTCATAAAGGCAATACCTATTTAAGCTTGGCTCCTGCCTGAAGATTTTTTTTAAATATAAAAATATTGTTTTAATTTTCTAAAAGTGGCTGAGAAGAAGCCTAGAAGATCAGTGTTTAGTAAAAATAAAAAGTTTGAAAATATACCCCAAGATAGATTAAATATTGACCATTTTTAACTGCTGTATAATCCAAATTGGTGAGATCGTTCAATTTATTACTATAATATTATCTCATTCCTTTTAAACTATTGAGCCTATGAGGCATTATTAAAAAAGAACTAAATATTCACAAGTTTAGTAAAAAAGAAAATATAAAATGTAGAAACAATTTTATATATATATCAAAAGTACAGAATAACTGCTATATAAATCAACAATCATCTTTTCATCTTCATCAAACAAAAAAAAAATATTCCTTATTATTTAATTTATGATTAATTATGTTAATATTTATAAGTCCCTGACTTCCTTGATAAAAGTCAGCACCAACCCGATACCCCGAGATAAAGAGACTTTGTGCATTAATAATTATTTTACCCCCGAGATATAGACTTTTATAATTATATAATTAATTTATGACTTTGATTGTTATGTATGTGTATTTTACTCCCCGAGATATAGACTCTTATTATTCCCCACAATCATTACCCCGAGAATAGACTCTGAAATATTCATGAATTATAATAATATGTATTTTTTTTTGTTATTAATTTATGTATGTACCAATTTTATGTTCGATTTTTTAAAGATCTTTTGTTTTCTTCAATTGATATTGCTAAATGATGTTTAACCAGCAGATGAATTTAATGAATTTTAAAGAATAATAAATCAAACACTTAGAAAAACAAGAAATGCAGTATGTAAAAACAAAACTACAATTTAGAAATTTACTTTTAAATATTGTACTGTATGTAAAACTTATGGAATGAAAATTTAATCTTACAAATTTAAAACTGTATGAGCAAACTAAAAAAATAATGTTCAACTCACGTAACTAACGATTACAACTTGAAAAAGTCTTTAATAGTTTTCTGCTTCACCGTTTCTGTACGTTTTCTTGCCGCAATATCTCTTAACTTTCTCAAACATATAATGTCGGCTGAAGATAGTCCTTGTTGTTAAGTAATGTACTCTAGTGCTCCGTCTAGCATTTTAAATCCTTCTGAATGTGGGATCAAATTTACATTGCACTCGGGCAGTTCTTCTTCTTCCAAACATTCTTCACTTGTCACCATTTTAATAATATCGTCGTCTCTTATTTCATATTCATCGTCATTGTTCATCCACTCATTGATGTTATTATCATTCACTTCTTCACATCCTGGAATTTTTTCTAACAGTGAAATTACCTCTTCTTTTTCTACTTTATTTTCATTATTTTTCAACTCCCCGCCATCTATTTCAATAAACTTGTTTCCCCCATGATCCAAGAGAACCTTCCATGAAGAAACGATTGAAATAGGAGTGATTTCTTCCCACCCTTCAGCTACCCACTTAATAACATCCAACAAGTCAATCTTCTTCAGTGCACTGACGTAATCCTCATCATTATCAATTGCCGAAATCAAATAACTAAGAAGTCGGTGACGGTATTTTAACTTTAATGCCTGAAGTATTCCTTGATCCATAGGCTGGCAAACGGCTGTAACATTTGGCGGCAAGAACACAGCTTTGATGTTTTTGTCTTTCAATTCGTCAGCGATCGGATGTGTTGAGGCATTGTCTAACAACAAAATGGCTTTTCTTGGTAAATTGTTTGCAGCTAGATGTTTTTCTACTGAAGGGACAAATTCACTGAAAAACCAGGTCTTAAAAATTGCAGAATTCATCCACGCTTTTTGTTGGTTTGTATACCAAAGAGGCAACTCATCATTTCTTTTCATTTTTTTAAAAGCTCTGGGTTGTTTTGATTTTCCAATCAATGTCAATCTAAGCTTATGGTTGCCGGTCACATTGCTACAAGCCAACACCGTAACTCGTTCCTTGGTCTTTTTATAGCCCGGGGTTGAAGCTTCTTTTTTTGATGCAAGAGTTTTCGTTGGCAGCATTTTATAATTTAGACCAGTCTCATCACAATTGTATAGCTGGTCGCCGGAAATTCCTTCTTTGTCGAGGATACTAAATAGGAGCGTCTTAAATTCAGGATCAGCGCCTTTGTTGGCAGATAAAGCCTCCCCACTTATTGAGAGTTGATTAATGCTATATCTTTTTTTCCACCGGTCGAGCCAACCGTCACTAGCAGTGAATTCCCTCAATTTCTCGCTTGAAATGCAAAGACTTTTCTTGGAGCATAGGACCCGTAACGGGAACACATTTACCCCTTAAATGTTCGTGCCACAAAAACAATATCTCTTCAACTTCTACATGTTTACCTTTGTGCATATTTTTCCTCACTTTTATCGCACTTCCACTAGATTGAGAGGAACACCATTTTTCTATTTGTTCGCGATTTTTCCTCCAATCTGAAACTGTACTTGTTCCTACACCTAACTCTAGAGCAATTTTTTTTGCAGATTCCCCAACATCAATTCGTTTTATGGCACGGAGTTTCCTCCACTGATACACAAACCTTTTTACATTTATTACTCATCTCACTTGAAAATGAGAAGCGAAAAACACAGAGAAACCACACAACACAAAGTAAATTAACGTCTGCACTGAGTGGGCGCGGTCAACTGCTCGTAGTGTTTACCCACTGTTGTGGAGGGGCGTGTTAATGCCCTACCCCTCCTCAGCCGCACGGAAACTTCCACTGCCCATGAATCATTACAAAATACGTCATTCATGCAATGCGGAAGATCGCGTGAAAATTGAAGGCGCTAAAGCTGCAAATTGTTATAAAAACATTTTACAGTCCGGTCCGGATTTTCGTGATCCGAATTTATGAAAGTCTACTGTATTCACATTTTACTAAAATTTGAATAGGTATAGCCGAGATATTATATATTATTTTATAACAACCCTATGACAGATTGTTTTTGGTTTTTCATCAATAACGCTTTTGTACATTCAGAGTTCTTTTGACGATAAATATGTTATATTTGGGTGTTCATTATACATTTTTAAAATATCTAATCAAAATCGTAAGTAATTTTGTTTTTTGCAAATGTCTACCTTTGAAATATCAAAATTTAAATTTTTGAGTCATGAAAAAAAATGTGTAAAACTACCACGAGATATTACCAAAATATGCCCATGATACAAAGACTGGTTACATATTAATTTGGTTTGGACAGACAGATAGATGATGTGGAGTGATATAAATTCGAACCAAGAAATAATGACTAGCAAAGTCAATATTAAACTTAATTATGTTTGCATAAGACAGCGACCAGATCTTTGTAAAAATAATTATGACTTCTTTAACATGTTTAATATAAAGTACATTATGAAATGTCAAAATAATAAGGCAGCAGGCGGTCCGCCTAGCAACTGATAAAATTAGAACGAAGTATTTTCTTAATGGTTGAAAAGTAAACTAATCGGAAAAATAGTTGAAAAAGTGGTGACTGTAGAAGTTGCGAGAAAAGATCCTTTCTCTTCTTAGCCACCAGCTGGGCTGGTAGGAACAGTAAATAAGTTTATGGACGAATGTTCAAACCTACCAAGTGATAGGCAAGATTATTTCCACCAAGTATATAAAATTCGTTTTAAAAAAAGGGAAGTCCAATAATTGCACTTTTAACTAGAGACAACGCACAAGCGTCCATGGTATAGACGCAAATCTTTAGTATATTTATATATTATTATAGAATTAATGATTAATTATAAAATAGATGAAGAAGAAAAACATTCAACAATAGAAGATAATTTTGATATAGTAGAATATCTAAATTAATGAGTAATTGCTTTCAGTGGAGGAAAAGAGACTTGGATCATTTGTTTTTATGTTTAATTAATAATCAAAGGGATTGTAACATTTATAATAAATAAACAGTATGAATGGGTGATGGGTTGAGGGATTTGTGGTCAAAAGAAAAGTGAGATCTTAGATGCATGTTAAGCCTAAATGTAAAACCTTAAAATTCGTTCTAGCCTAATAATTTAATTAACTTCAAGATTTTGGAAATTTTAAATAAATAATTATACAGCACATATTATAATAACTACAGCTAATTTAAAGAAAACTTACCTTTAAACTTACCATTTCAAAAACAATAACAACAGTAACTTTACTTAATAACCTAAAATGATTAAGTAAGAACATTTTACTATTCTTTTATAATTTATTTCATGTTTAGATAATTAGTTTTAATTTAAATTCAATATATATTGTGTATTAGTTAATTTAAATAACAAACTGATCGAATAGGATAAATTAGGTTAGTTTTAGTGTTTACAACGAATTACAATAAAGTGAAACAGTGTGAACTGGCGGCGATAGTTGGAACTATCGTTGAAATTTAGGCAGTGGTGTATAAAAATCATAAATATATAAAAAGTGAATGTGTATGAATTAAAACCTTTTTAAAACAATTTTAACTACAGATATGTCTACAAACTATAAATAATGTAAATATACCATTTAAAACGACTATTAAAGGACTTTTTTTAAATAAAAATATTTGATATGTTTGAGTGCACGGCCATATGCAAAGCCGATAGCGGAAAATATACCAGTGATGGCGGTACTGCATTGTAGCCCGGGGATGGTTGAAAAAAAAATAATAGTAGTGCTAAAAAAAAGAATACCATTGAGGTAAGACCTATTTTCGTTATTCAGCAATTTTAAAAGAAAGACTTTATAGAAAAGTTCAATAATATAATAACACAAACATATCAGAAGAATAAATAATAAACTACAAGATTTATTGCTAGTAATTTCAAGAATAGATATTTAAACAAATTTCAACATCATTCATTTGGACTTCAGTAAATATATAGATTTTATGAATATTAAAAAAAAAAATTGAACTTTAAGAACTTTTAATATTAATACTATTAAGCAGATTTGTGAATTTTAAGATATATGTCCATAATTGTATAATAATTGCACATTTAAAAAGCCCGAACCTTAAGACCCGAGATTAAAGAGTAATTTAAGAATTGATTGATAAATAGTTTTACAATTTTAACTCATACTATAACATAAAATATTATATTTAAGTTTGTAACAAAAAATCAAAGAAATTTCATGATTTAATTAAAACGAACTTGTTAAAAGAATTGAGTTCTTATTCCAATAGTTAACCATTATATTTTAAAGTAAAGTTAACGTGCTAGAGCAAGACCCAAATTGGATAATATTAATAATATAATAACTGTTAAAAAAACTGTTATTATAGGATATAACATTTTGATATTATGATATGTGAATTATGTTATTCAACGGCTTTCCAACATAGGGCAAATTAAAGGTTTGCAAATTGTTACAGTTGCCTTTCAAATGAGGTGTAAATTTAAGATTTACAAATTGTTACAGTTACCATTCCAACATGGGGCAAATTAAAAGTTCGCAGATTGTTACAATCATTTCAAAGACCTTTTTTTTACTTGGGGATTCAAAACAGATAAATCTGAAGAAAAAAATGTTATAGATTTTTTTGACCAATCATATAACTTTTCTACACTGTGTATAATCTACTAAAGTAAAAATGAACCTTACCTTAAGATCATCTGCAGGTATAACATCATTGCCAATTAAGGTTGCAAGTAATGGTAGTTCTTTTGGATGAATACGTAATGTATTCGCTAGCTCCCAACGGTTATAATACAGCGTTTTCATTGTTTTGATATCCAGATGTATTATAGACAAATAATAATGATTACTATCATATATTACATAATCTGAATCTTGACCAAGGATGGCAAAACAATTATTCTTACGAGCATAATCTGCTATTTCTTCATCACATTCAACAATTGATATGTATACCTGTTATAAACAAAAGTAAAATACTGTATTTGATTTTTTTTATATATATAGATTAGAGTTACAGATGATTATTATAACACAGTAAAATTTTCACCGATGAGACTCAAATGGAAGCCAGACACAGCAGGGGGAGGAGGAGTATATACCAAGTCATTCTCTCACTACACTCTGATAGGCAAACATGCAACAGGAGTTGAAGAGGAAATAAAAGCTATCTTTCAAAAAGGTGGTCCTCTTGATCGATTCATAAGCAGTCATTCAAACAGTGTTTACAAACAAATCACCATGTAATTATCTTATTGGCATACACCTGTTAGCCACTACAACAAAGTTTTAACGTGCACTGGATAATACCCATTTTATAACATAATTATTACGTATTGCTTACATATGATGTCTATTGTATCTCTCTATTATGCATCCTAATATGTATCTCTTAATAAAATAGGCCTACAGTTCTGTTTATTAGTTTCGGTACTATGTTTAAATAAACATTTTATAATATATATATATATATATATATATATATATATATATATATTCTATTATTTTTACAAAGTTGTTATATCAACATATTTTGGCCATTAACAAATAATCACTGCAATGTACCTGTAATGTTAAAATTTATATTTCTTCATTCATTACTAGGCCATATAAAATATTTATGATTTTTTTCTTACACTAAAGATGAATCAAAGTGCATAAAAGTTTAAAAACAAAGTTTCACCAGTGCATTTCAAGTCAATGCATGTGGTAATTTTTGTTTACGTTACATTAAAAAACACTATCTCGATCACCAATCTTGTCGAGTGTCAAATGTCACTCTGTGATTAGATTTTTCTAAGCAAAAAATATTCATCTTTTTGAAATACATCGATAACTTGTGTAAGTAGCTTATATGAGAAAGTAGTTATGAACAAGGGAAATGTACAACAGTATAGATGTTCAAGATTAGTCACAATCCGGACGAGCAACTTTTTTCTCTGAAAACTTAACCAAAAAATCAATAAGCATATTCTTGAAACAGGGACTTTTGATATTGATGAACTGGGTGAGCCTTTTCCTCAAATTTCGCAATCTGCATTTCTGTTAAAGGGGAACACTAGAAAAATTAGGAGCCCTGTTCTGTCATTTTTTGGAGTGCTATAACAAAAGTAGTGATGAATTTTTTAACCACATTGTGACCAGCGATGAAACTTTGATCTATCATTATATACCTAAGATAAAATGGCAGTCCACAGAATGGCACCTCCGACGAAACTAAAAAGTTGAAGTAGACTCAGTCAACTTAAAAATTATGGCTACAGTTTTCTGACAATGGAAAACCAGCCTGTTGTCGACATGACCTACTCACAAGCGGCAATCTGTCTACCTCATGACAACGCTCTACACACACTACAGTATTAACATCGTCATTACTGGATAAGTTTGATTTGGAAAAACTTTATCAAGTCCCCTTGTTTTTTTCTTTTAAACAACAAGAAGAAAATATATATATCTCTATGGAGACTAAGTACGAAAATAAAGAAATGTTGTAGTTTATATTGCTAGATGAAATTTTCTGTAACCTATAACAAAACTTACTTAAAAAATAACCCCCTTATGTTGAAGTCGGACGGTACTCTTCCACGCAGTGTCACCTGGAAACTGCACTCTTCTAGTCTTGACTAGGAGGGTGCAGGCTAATGTACCGACGCCGCACAGCCTGGGTAGAGGTAATTAAATCTCTCTCTGTCCCAGGCAAGTACCTACACAGAGATGATAGGGAAGTGCGACCAGTGCAGGACATACATAGGCCTGGATAGGGGGTTCCTCCCCCCTGCTGGGAAAGTGGGGCGCCCAGGTATACCCTGCTTGGGCGATACGGTGACCCTTGATGAAGGGGTGGCTGGTGATTGAGGTGAAGGCTCTTTGTGGAGGGTTGGATCCAACACATCACTTTGCGCTCTGGAGGCTTGGGTGAGCCGCGATCGGGTCTGGCAAGCCCAGATCAGGGGTTCTCACTATGCGAATGCGTAGTGGGGCAAGTGCAGTTGCTGTGAGTAGGCTTATTGAAGGAGGAACAACCCAGTTTCCATGGTCGGTTCTGGGAAGGTCCTCTGGATAGACAGCCGAGGGGCAGTGGCTGGGCTACGGAGAGTCTGAGTCGCGGGAGGACTTTGTCTGGTGAATGCCTCACCGAGGATGGTGAGAACGTTGCTCAGGACCCTAGATGGGGCAAAAACCCAATACACAACTTCATGGACAATCAAAACAGACCAGAAGTGAACAGGCGGTCAGGTGCAGAGAGGGAATCTCCAGTTGAGAATGTCCTCAGTCTGCGCCTTGACGATGTAGAAATGCCACTGGAAGTCCCAATGGGTCAGGCCAGAAACATGGCAGGTCAAGAGATGGTTGAAGCTCCAGTTGAGCAGGCTACCACTTCCTCAAGGGACAGCGGCGACAGGTCTGCTACGGCAGAAAGTCGATCCACTGTACCACCCTCTGAGGCAAGCACATCAGATGCAGATCTGAGTCAAACGGCATCCAGGATCAACCGGATGCACGTTGGTAACACAGCCAAGAAAGGCGCCGCCTTCTATCGTGAGAAGAAGAGGCGTCGGAAGGAGGAGAAGATGGCTGCGGGCACTTGGGTGGAACACCCGAAAGCTACTCCGATGAGCAGGGGAGCGGCTGTTGATGTAGGAACGCCAAAAAGGCAAAGGTCCGATGTCAGCAGTCCTTCAAGCTCTGGAGTCAACCAGGCACCAAAGAGACCCAGGAGGGGGTTGGAAATCTCATATGCAGATAGGCTAACTTCTTTCGGGGTTGCGGTGGTGCCTAAGGACTTTCTGGAAAGGTCACTCACTGAGGAGGACATCCTGGAGCTCTCGTCTGCTCTCATTGCGCAGATGAGGCCCCTCTCAGATGGATGTCTACCAGGCTTCAATGAGTCGCCTAGGCTGGAAATCGGTGCTATGATACTGCAGTGCTGCAATCTCGAAACCAAGGGGTGGCTAGAGCAGGCTGTAGCCATATGCAATCCCTGGAAAGGGAACATCTTGGAGGTGGTGGACGCGTAAAAGGTGATTAACATTACCAAGGTTATCACCAGGTTTCCGCCCCCATTCGACAAGATGAAGGTGGAGGACGTACTGTCCAGGATCCAGCAACATGATCTCTCGATCTTGACAAAAGATTGGAGGATCATCAATGCTAGAACCACTGGCCCTCAGGGGAGAACAGTGGTTCTTGGTCTCAATGAGAAGGATTTGGAGATGCTCAAGAGGAGAAACCTCAGGGTTAGGCTCGGGCTTGGGCAGATCCAGTTCCAGATCATTGGTAAAAGAACTAGGGATGGTGCAGCCAATGAAGGTGCTGAAGGTGGTCCAGGCCAATCTTCAGCATAAAAAGGCGGCCAGCCTTAACCTAGCCAGCAGATTCAAGGCCGAAGGCATCGATGTGGCTCTGATCCAGGAGCCATGGGCGGTGAAAGGTAAGGTTCTGGGGCTGGGAGACTCTGGGGGCAGGCTGATGTACGATACGTCATCGGACGCTCCCAGAACATGCATGTTAGTGAATAAGAATTTAAGTGTCTTTTTGCTAAATGAGTTCTGTTCCAGGGATCTGGTGGCAGCTAAGGTGAGATTGGAGGACCAGGAGGTGTGTGGTGAAATTACCATAGGCTCTGCATACTTCCCGTTCGACTTGGCCAATCCACCTCCAACTTACGAGTTTACACGCATTGTGGGAGAAGCGAAGAGGAAAGGTGAACACCTAGTCCTTGGAGTGGATTCCAATGCGCATCACCTTGCATGGGGCAGCTCCAACTGCAATGCAAGAGGTAAGTCTCTATTTGACTATTTGTCTAGTTTTAATTTAGATATAGTTAATGTAGGTAACAAACCGACCTTCATCAACAGAGTGAGGAGGGAGGTCATTGACATCACAGTCTGCACTGAACGTACTGCCCAACTCATCAAGGGTTGGAGGGTCTCGGTGGAGCCATCATTGGCAGATCACCAGCACATTCAATTCGAGATGAGGTGGAAGCAGAAGAGTGTCATCTGGTTCAGAAACCCCAAAAGGACGAACTGGGAAAAGTACAGGGAAGACTTGGGGCAGGCTGTTCAGGATATAGTGCCTGAAGTGAGGGGGATAGAGGAGTTGGAAGAAGTATCGGTGCAGCTGCAGGCTGCGGTGCAGGGTGCTTTTCAGGCCAACTGCCCCCTCACACAAAGGAAAAAACACGACACGGTAAGGTGGTGGAACAAGGACCTAGCAAAAATGAAGAGGGAGGTTAGAACTCTGTTCAAGGCCTCTAAACATCAAGGTTGCTGGGAACCCTATCACAAAAAACTTACTGAGTATAACTCAGCAATTCGGAAAGCCAAGCGGGATTCCTGGAGAAAGTACTGTGAAAGAGTGGAAGAGTGCTCTGAAACGGCTAGACTCCAGAAGATCCTGAGGGCTGAACATACCAATATGGTGGGCTCTCTGGAAAAACCAGATGGCTCGTATACGCAGTCTGGAAGGGAGACTCTGGAAGTACTCCTGAGATGTCACTTCCCGGATTGCGAGATAGAGGGAGGAAGTGATCCCTCCCTGTACACTAGGGCAAGTCCGCGTAGAGCGGACTGGAACTGCTCGAGGAGACTCATTAATGAGGATAAGGTGGACTGGGCCATTAGATCGTTCGAGACGCACAGGGCCCCGGGGCCGGACGGGATCACTCCCTTACTCCTCAAGGAGGGTTTGGAGGTGCTCAGGCCGGTTATCACGGGGGCTTTTCGGGCGAGCTTGGCGTTGCGCCATGTTCCAAGGAATTGGTCTGTGGCGAGGGTTGTCTTCGCTCCAAAGCCTGGAAGAGCGGGATATGCTCAGGCCAAGGCCTACAGACCAATTTGCCTAAACTCTTTCCTGCTAAAGGCTATGGAGAGAATTCTGGATGTTAACATCAAAGATAGCGTGCTTAGGAGTTCAGGTTTGCACGATAATCAATTTGCTTATAGACCAGGCAGGTCCACTGAGGCTGCTCTACATCATATAGTAAGTAGAATAGAGGAAAGTCTGGAAGCAAAGGAAATAGCTCTGGGGGCGTTTCTGGATATAGAGGGAGCCTTCAGTAACACTTCAATACAATCAATGATTAGTGCTTTGGAGGATTGTGAAGTGAACAAGACTGTTGTAGGATGGGTCTCTGCCATGCTGAACAACAGGTCAATCCAGGCTACTCTGTATGATGAAATCATCACGATCAGAGCTAGACGTGGATGTGCTCAGGGCGGAGTCTTATCCCCCCTGTTATGGCACCTTGTAGTGGATAAGATCCTTAGGCGGTTAAACGAACAAGGATTCTACTCACAGGGATACGCTGATGATGTGGCCATCGTGGTTAGAGGTAGAGACATGAGTGTTGTTTGTGACCTTATGCAGGCTGCCTTTAACCAGGTGGAAAGGTGGTGTCAGGAGGAACAGTTATCTGTGAATCCTGTAAAAACTTCTCTCATTCCCTTCACAAGAAAAAGGAATCTGGGAGTGAGGTCGCTACCTAAGCTCTTTGGGCAGGAGGTAGCGTTGGAGAACCAGGTGAAGTACCTAGGTACTGTGTTAGATAAAAGGCTCACCTGGAACCCACAGATAGAACGGGTAGTAACCAGAGCCAAGTGTCTTATGTTTGCGTGTAAGAGGGCTGTTGGTAAACAATGGGGTCTGCAACCCAAGGTGGTTATGTGGATTTACACCATGATTATTAGACCACTAATCTCCTATGCTGCGGTGGTTTGGTGGACTAAGACGCTACAAGGTGGGGTTGGAAGTAGAATGGATGGTCTCCAAAGGGTGGCCTGCTTGGCTATCACGGGGGCCATGGGGTCTACACCAACAGTTACCTTGAATGCACTTCTGGATCTCCCTCCCCTAGGGGTATATATTCAGGGACAGGCCAGGATGAGTGCATATAGACTACAGCAAACGGGGTGCTGGAGGAAGAGGTGGCCTGCAATTGGGCATTGCAGGATAAATCAAGTGGTCAATAGGGAAGTGTTAGACATGCCCTCTGATCACATGATACCTAAGGTTTCATTAGACAAGCCTTTTAAGACGAAGATCTTCTCTAGGGAAGAATGGGAGTCTGGAAGGAAGTTATACAACGAGCAAGATATAGTCTGGTTCACAGATGGCTCGAAAACAGAGATGGGTACAGGCGGTGGCGTTAATGGGTTTAACCCAGAGAGGTCCATCGTACTGAGCCTAGGTAAGCATGCTACTGTTTTCCAAGCAGAAGTAGGTGCTATCTCTGAATGCATCAAGGAGAATCAAAGAATGAAATACATTGGTAAGAACATTCTGATTTTCACAGATAGTCAAGCTGCCATTAAGGCACTTAACACGACAAAGGTAAAGTCGAAGCAGGTATGGGACTGCATCTCATCATTGATAAAGCTTAGTCAAATGAACACGGTCACTGTTGGCTGGGTTCCTGGCCACTCAGGTATTGATGGTAATGAGAGAGCAGATGAACTAGCCAGGTCAGGCTCTGAATCCCCTTTCGTTGGCCCGGAACCGGTGCTCGGAATCTCTTATGGACATGCCAGGGCAGCGGTTGATACGTGGATGTGGGAGGGGATGAACAGGGTCTGGACGAATTCAACCACTAGTAGACTTGCTAAAAGGTTAATCAGACCAAGCAAGAAACATGCGGAACAACTCATCTCTCTCAGAAGGGATAACTTGAGGTGGGTGGTTGGTCTCTTAACGAGCCACTGTCACCTCAAAAAACACCTACACAGGATAGGAATTGCTGCAGATAATACATGCAGGAAATGTGGTTTGGCTGAAGAGTCTGCAGAACACATTCTTTTGGAGTGTGAGGCGCTAGGACGAGCCAGGCTGTACTCTCTAGGCCCTCCGGGGAAAGAGATGGAAACCATCCTAGACAACCCTATCGGTAGTATCTGTTCCTTCATAAGGATGACGGGTATTACTGATTGGGTGTAGGAAGGAAATTGGGGCGGCAAAAGACCTTTAGGTCGACGCCGGTGAGGCCTCTGATGGAGGCTATCACAGCCCAGTTAATAAAAAAAAAAAAAAAAAAAAAAAAAAAACCCCTTATGTTTAAAATACTGCTACTTTATTCTATAGCAAATTAAACTTCAATTTTATCATTATGTTACACATTTAATTATATATATTATAATTTGTAATGTTATACATTAAAAGTCTAAAATTGATCATAATTTCACTTGTAACAGATACAATGTGAAAATCAACTTTTCAACAAATATGTATTCTTATTGTAACAGAAAAAAAGCTGAACAAAGGTTTACATTACCTTAATTGGCAACATGTGCTTTCGGCAGTGGAACCAGTCAAATAAGTATCTATTCTTAATGAAAAAAACAAACATAATAATTATTTAGTAAATTCTACAATTTTATTGAGTCTTGCCGACCATGGTTTCGCCAGCAACGGCATTCACAAGGCAGCTTAACAATCAGTCTTTGTTAAGCTGCCTTGTGAATGCTGTTGCTGGCGAAACCATGGTCGGCAAGACTCAATAAAATGTAGAATTTACTAAATATTGTGTTTGTTTTTTTCATTAAAAATGGAGTTCTACCAAATACCTTCGGTCAGTAGTGTAAAGTATCTATTCTATTATCATATCCATCATGGTTCCTGATTCTTGATAGAAAATCAAGTTTTACTGTACTTCTTAGTGTTTTAAATCCACAATTAACAATAATTCAAACTAACAAAATTTAATAAATTTTAAATTAGGTTAGTTAAAACAGTTTTCTGAGAAGGACGTTTAAAAGCCAGACAGAGTAAAATGAAAACAGAGGAAAAGTAGACAAATCTCCCATCTATTTCTTGTGAATCAAAAGTATTTAACCTAATAGAAAGATCCCCTGCTTTTATGAACTTTCTTTAAATTTTATACTTTTTTAGGATGTGAAAATGAATTTTTTTAAATAGGTACACCAAAGGTAGAAATTAATTAAAATAACATGAAAACAGTTCAACTGTTTAAATAACCAGAAATGACTAAAATTGGAGAAGTTTGGATAACTTCCAATTTATATACTCTACATACATACCTTATATGGTATTGAAAAATGTATGTAATGGGTCCAAAATTCAATGTTAAGTTTTTCACAGAAATACTTACTATGAGATACTCTGAACCACCATTCCCAAATGTATTTTTTAATGCTTGTCCAACAACTGTGCAGTGATCTGCAGCCCAAATTAGTGCAACAAATTTAATTAATGTGGGTATGTTTTGGGCCACATCTCAAGGGACTTTTTCTTTTGTCTAATAACTCAAAATTATGGTAGCTGCCATAAAACCAAACTTTAAAATTCAGATTTTCTTAAAATCAACTCCAGCAATTTGTATAAAATATTCCCGTTGATAAAATTTATATAATAATAAATAAATTGATAAAATTTTATTAGAGAATAACACAAACAAAATGTACTGGTTCCTCCATAAATGTTTGTAATAGGTTAAGTGAAATATGAATCACAAGCGCCGTCTAAAAACTTGTATATCTCAAAATCAGTGAAAATTGTTTCCATCAAATTTTCATGAAATATAAATATTTATAACCCAAAGTAATGTGCCAAATTAGTAGTCAAAGGAAATTAGTTCATGATATTAAAACTCCTAAAGTCAATTTAAGAAAATCATAATTTTGTTGTTGTAGTGATATAGTAGCTCCCCCTGTGAATTTTGATACATGGCAATTAATTTGGTGTATGAGAAAGTTTGTGACCCATATACTTTTTGTGAATTTGATTTTCGATAGGCATGAAATAAAAAGTTATCAAAATATTTTGTTGAATATCGTTGCAAACTTTAATAAATAAGAATATCAGATGCTATAAATGGACAATTCAATTCGTAGAATTATTTTATCTTAAAGGTAATTTTTTTTTTATATATATAAAATTTTGATGGAATCATAAGGGCTACAGTATTTTTAATAAACTTTAGAGAAGCTCATTTTTAGAAAGTGGGTAAAATAATACATAATTAAACTACCTATCGCAAGGAATGCACATATTTACAGAATTTTTATCATGGTCAATGTATTAAAATGTTTTAAATAGACTATTTTTTGTCAAGGTAAGTTACCTCACATCCACACTCTTGTTGCAGAATCTGATGAGTTATGAAACTAATACCACTTGGCAATAAATTCAAGTTTTTATCAATATCTGTCGTTTTACGATCATTTGCAAGTAAGTCTAATATTTTGTATACATCGTGCATGGTTTTGATACGCCTTTGAACCCATGTTGCCCTCTTCCTATTTGCAGTTGGTCCATCAAAAAAAAAGACTAATTTTACACCTAGTTGTGTAAACTGTGTCACAAAGAAGATAAGTTTTTCAGAATATTGTTTCATCTGACCTCCAGAAACAAATTCTAAATCACCATACAAAGGTCTTAAACAGGATGACCCATCGACAACAATAACTGGGTTTTGGTTACCAGTTACATACCTGTGAAAAGAAACATAATATAAAATAATCATTTTGTACATTAAACTTTTTTAACATTAAGAATATTCATAAAATAAGAACAAAAAGTGTTAGTTTTTTGGTATAAGCATTCTCCGATATAAATGTGACAAAACACGACACTCTAGCCCTTATTTATTCCACTCTTTTTAAAGTGACAATTACGGTGTTCACCCTACAATACAATTAACATTGAACTTAAAGTAACATTTCAAATATTTATTAAGAATGTAGATATTGATGTTTCTGTTCATGATTGGTTCGTGAAGCAATATAATCACTTCCCTCATTTAAAGATTTCACATTTGAATTTTTATTTTTTTATTTCAGTATTTATAAGTTTGGAAACCAAGGATTTAACTGATATCAAATTTAAACTTAGTACTATAATGATACCGTAAGACTGGTTGTAAATAAACTATGACCCCAGAGTAACATAGCATAAATCCTAAGACCCTGACCACCAACAACATAGTTATGAACACCAGATTTTTCACATGTCCCATTTCATAAATTAAACTTAATTGTATATAATCATAATAATGTAACATATAGCCTATAGTTTTACCAGTGCATGTTTTTTTACTCAAAGTGCACCACAAATAAAAAATTTAAAATGAAGAAAAAGAAATATGAAAAAAAAGTTTCAACAGGCATTATGAAAAAGAGGCATTATTGAAGAGGAGTACAAGCTGGGCAGATCATAAAATAATTAATGATATACATGATTCATTTAAAAGAGAAGAATGGTATATCATGTCAGATATAAAAACATACGTGAATATGTATGTCATATGTATGCCACCCACTTTTAATTTTTTAAAAGAAGTACCTGGTAATTATAAATATCTGCAAAACTGGTAAGTGGCCAGAAACCAATTCAACATCCATCAGGATTAACTACATAACCTGTTATCATAAACTTTAAACATCAACCAAGTAATTAGATAATTGTCCGAGATATATTCAAAAATGAATATCTATTAGGCCTATATAAGAGAAATAAAATTAACATTTATACAAACTAAGTTACAGCAATGCAGAACAGTTTTAAAATACCGTACAATAATCACATGTGTAAGACACTATGGTTATTTCAACTTGAAGTTCCCAAGAACAACAAGGAAAATATACAGAAAACTCTGAGAACTGGTCTCTATGAACTTAAAGATTTTCTAGGTAAAATACACAATTGTAAAAAGAAACGTCCAATCAGAAAAAAGCCTGCGAATATCAACCTATGAAATTTATAGGACATTCAAAGCTAATTTAAAATGATTACCGGAGTAAACATAAAGTGAGGGAGATGCTTAAGTCTTCCGTCTCAGTCTTCCAACAATAAGCAAACCAACCAAACGTAATAAAGGCTATTACAAACATAAATGTGTTAAGAGTACAATTTAAACAAGTGTTAAGTAAAAGTTCAGAAATTATATCAATAATAACTACCAATATAGAAAAGTGAAAGGTGTGTAAAGTCAAATTTGAAAGTGCTACGAACCGAAACATAGCTAATTATGTGAGTAATCATTAATTTAAAACATTCATGTAAGGGAGATCTCGTAACTAAAATCATTTAATTAATATTAAAAATAAACTTAAAATCAAATTAAAGTCAATACAACTAATTATATTCACTATAACTAAAATAATATTTAAATAAACTATTTTTAACTAACGCTAAGTTTTTTAAATTCGAAACTCCTTTGGTAAAAGTTAGCTGAAATAAGGATCTTACGATACCTTCCAAGGAATTTTAAAGGAGCTAGAAAACTCTTAAAACGAGTCAAATTTATGTAAAGTGTCACATAGTAATTGAAACTGCATAGCTTTAAGTAATATAAAAATATTTAATTATGTTAGAATAAATAAGAAATTGTAGGCTATATTAGATTGTAATAAAAGTCTTTGAACAAAATTGGTTGAATTAAATGTTGAATGGCCTGTATAGAAAACCTAGCATAGTTCTCTCTAGCACAAATCTGAATATTTTAATGAATAATAAAGTCAGTAAATTCTATTAAGATAAATCAGCAGGTATTGATATTTAAAGTTATTTAAATTTAGCGATAAGTTTTGAAATATATGTAATTTAAAATAAAATTAGGCTATAATATATTCAAACAAAATAATAATAATACACAGATTAATCTTGTCTCATTACTATTAATTATTTAAAACATTGAGTCAGATAAATCCTATCACAGCCAAGCTGTATAGTTATTCGGGAAACCGAGTTATAATGGTACAAATTAATAGAAGCAAGTCTGATAAACAAGTAGGGAATACATATAACCTCTCCCAAATTAAAAAATGGGTTGAAAAAATGTAAGAGACCATACAAATACTGGTAGGTTGTAAAATATAAGAATTTGTAAAATTAGACCATTATCAAATAATTTATAATCAGAAAGTTAGACATTTTGAATTCTAATTGTAGCCAAGCCAAAGTGTAGATTAGGTGGTAAAATTTTGACCTATATTAAAAAAGATTATGAAAAGTAATAATTCGATATATAGTGTTTATTTGAACAATTAAAATTGTTACAAATCATTTTTGGAATTAAAATATAGCTAAAAAGTTAAAACACTCAAAATAATTTCACGACATAACGAACTCGTTGCCTTGACAACGGATTCACCGCCCAATAAGAATGGACGACTCAAATCAATAAGAATGGACGACTCAAATCAATGCAGTTGTAGCCGGCAAGCTTGAAAATACGGTAGCGTCCTTTTTGGGAACTGCTGAGAGAAACGCTGAAGGAGCAAGATGTGTTTTTTTTGTGTATGCGAGGAAAAGTGAATTTCGCAGTTATATCGACCGAAGTTGAACCTAGAAATACTGGTAACAAAACAACATAGTGAACAATTTCAACTAAATTCTTTTCATAATATATCAAAATTTAAATAACTTTTCTTTTGTATATAATTTTGCATATATGACAGGATTTCTTGGCCAGAACGAGCTCCCCTTCCCCAAGATATTGTATTTTTAAATAAAGAAAACATTTTGACATATTTAACCATTGTATCGATAATCAACCAAAGACAATTTAATTTGATATTGTTAAATTAATTCAAAGACTACTTACCTAGCATAGAATTTGTTATATAGTAGACCCCAAAATCCAAAATTCATACAAAATAAAAGGTAGTATAAAAAAGGATCTTACACAAAGACTCACCTTATGTTGTTCAAACCGTTATTCATCATCTCCTACCTTCACTCAAATCTATCACCCATCTAGCCTGTAGCTTATCACCAAATTGATGTTGTTAATGTTAAGTATTTAATATTTATTTGAGACAATTAAATATTATTAAACTGTTATTATTTGAGAATCCATATACATAAAAGTTAGCTGAGACAATTTAAAGACAATACACAAGATAAAAACTTAATTTATATGAATAAAAATTGTAAATAATTAGATTGTAAAAACCAATAATTGTTTTTAATAAATAACAGTTCATTACTTGCATCATTATTGCATTTATTTACGGTACCTTCAAAAACACTTAATCTTAAATATTTTATTGTTACGTTGAGAATTTAGTAAATTTGCAAACCAATTAAGCAAAAAACCAAGTCAAATTTGAACTCAACACCTTTAAAAAAAACATATTTTATGTCAACACAATCAGAAAAAGAAATAGAGATTTCTTTAAAATATTACTGTTTAACCATAACACTAATAGTTATCAATGAGAGTTGGTCAATAACTTAATCGATTCATATTAACAAAAGCAATTAACTATAAACAAACACATTAGCTAACATATTAGATGGCACATTTTTGTTCATACATACTTGAATTGCACTTTATTATATCATTTACAAGATATCATTTGTTAAGCTACCTATATTTAATTGCTTGGGATAAAATAGAGATTTTTACTTTCTGTTTTTTTCATTACTGAACCTACGAGTAATACCCAAAAACAAAATATCGTACCTACGACTTATAGTCAAACTTGCTTTAAATATACTAGGCCTAATAAAGTAAATGGTAATTATGTATTGTACCTCACAGTGTGATTTAACTTAGTTAAGAAATTTCTGAAAATCGTTTACTATATACCTTATTTTGAAAAAATGAGACCACATTTGATGTCGGAAGACACTACTCAAAATGCATGAAAATTGTCTTTTTAAATAGCTTGTTTTTGACATAAATAAGTTTTTGTTTTGAAAAGTATAAATTGTGGTAAAGGAAGATGTCATTTATGTAACAGTAGGGGTTTATATCAAATTGTCAACATGTAGCTAGTAGGTTGTGGTAGTCGATTGCACAATTACCCAATGCATAAATACCTAGTAAACTTCAAAGAATATAGATCTATGACAATTGTTAAATTATGAGAACAACAAGTTTAAGTTTTATATTGCAAAAGTAACACTAGTTATCCACTAGTTTGGTATCCATTTCTAGGCTAACCTAAGTTTCCCACTTCATAATCAGGAATAAATCTCACAACTAAAACTTTCTAGCAGTGATTTTGCCATTATTTGGACCACAACTTTAATATTATTTTTAACTGACAACACAAATAAACCATGATGTATAACAAAAATACGATGATTAATCATAATATGAATTTGCTTGAAGCCCTAATAATACTGTTCTTTTTTTATATATAACTTACTTATAATTTGTAACAAGTTCTGGAATATAGACTTCTGGACAGGCATTCTGGCAATGATGTTCAAGATAAGTTTGCAAGCCTCTAACGCCCATTATAAATAATTAAATCAACCACAATAACAATCATAAAAATTCTACTCTGTTATCAAACACTGATTTGAACTAATGTTTACATTACAACAGATCAGCTGTGACACTTAATTTAAAACTAGAGATTAAGGAGACCAAAATGGGCAATACAATAAAGTATATAGCATTATATAAACACAAGGAATATTTAATTAGACTAGTTAAGTTAACACTTTTAGTTTTTAATTATATATTAATTGTTTATTTTAGAATCTGAAAATGAATGATACCGAATCGGTAAATGTGTGGAAATGTATCATGTTTCTGTGCCTTCTCACATTAGCATAAAGTTGATCTCCTAGTTTTTTTTTTTTTTCTTTTCCATAGGATACGTAGAATGTCTTCAAAAAGACAAAACTATATAACGTGGATTACTACCCTGAAGATGTTGACAAATTAAGTACTTTCTTGATGTCGGGTATGTCCTAACGGTCGATTTAGATGTGTACACTACTAATTTCTTAACATCCGCAAGGTACACTTAACAGTCGACGTAGATGAGTATATTGAGTCGACGTAATGCTGAAAAGGCATTGAGAAAAAAGGAAAGAGAAGTATATTACTATATTACTACTTTGTTGACATCTGCTAGGCCCTAACGGTCAACTAGATGTGTATACATATTACTACTTTCTTGACGTCGGCTAACCCCTATTGAACGACGTAAACGTGTATTGTCTACTTTCTTGAAATCGGCTAGGCCCTAACGGTCCTCGTAGATGTACATATTACTAATTTCATATCGTCGGCTAGGCCCTAAAGGTCGACGTAGATATATAAATCACTAGTTTTATGACGTCGGCTAGGCAATAACGGTTTATGTAGACGAGTATATTACTATTTTCATTACGTCGGCTAGTTCATAATGGTCCTCGTAGTAATGAATATATATTAAAAAGTCTTCATTCACTTCGCTGTCTCTGTCTTGCAGGCCTCGAAGATGTACATATCAGAAGAATCGTCTACTCTATTAGTTTATGACATGGACCCTGACGGATGTAGTAACTATAAGAAGATCATATTTTTGTTAGGTGGTCAAAATTGAAATAACATTTTTTACAAAAAAAAATACATTCGTTATTTTCCAAAATAGAGTTGTGGTGTTGGTATTATTAAATAAAGAATTGAAATCTGCAAATTTTTATCTAATTTATTGTGTTTTAAGTTCAATAACACACAATATATGAACAATAAACTGTTTAAAATGGCCGTCGTTTTGACATTTTAAATTCGATTTTATGTTTTTCTTTAAACCAAATTTCATGTTCGTATCTTAATTTTTGTGGCCGCTACCATCCTTGCATACAGACGACAACGGACAGAAGACATGTAGAAAATCACTTTTATATTTCTTGAAGACATGAACGTGAAAATCAGTTTTAAAAAATCTCGAAATTACCAAACTTAGCCTATAATTAAACTGGGTAAGTAAAATGAACCAGCCATAACTTTCCGTTGAGTTTAGAGATGAAACTGGATAACCAAATGAACAAATATTAAATTCCCATTAATTTTCAGATACTTTATCTTATCACACAAAGTTAAGATTGGTAGTAAATTGAAAATTCCATTATTACTAATTTAAGATCCGGAAATCTGACAAATAAATTTTGTTTCTTGGTAAAAATTTACTAAAAACAGTAATACACTCCAAACTACGTTTCTACTTTGAAATATAAAATCCTTTGTTATTAGTTTATGGAAATTCTCTTTTTAGTATTTCAAACGAAGATCTATTAGAGATCAGAATAGTGATTACTGAAAAGGTTTCAAATTATTAATACTGAATTAATCTAAAATTATTAAATATATGTTTTAAAAAGCTGTTTATTGTATATTGTCATTAATTAATTATAAATTTTCTCAAATTGTCAGTAAATATTAAAAGAAAAAGTTTTTAATGGTTGAACAAACTCAAGTGTCGAAAAATTATTGACTCAAGTTCCTTTCCCTAAAACATACTTATTTACATACTTACTTTAATTTTACGATAATATATTATGATGTAACATCAGAGGTAACCATCATGAGTACGGATATAGCAATCCCGAGGCACTTGGCTGGATCTATATCTCTTTCACGTAGTATTGGGTTAGATCCCCCTCATTCATATTTCCTATCATGACCAAATCTTATTCTTTTCTAACACGTAGGTTACAGTATTAAAATATTCGAGGGCTAGGAGTCTTTATTTTTACGTTTTTTTCTTCCTTTTTATAAGGCAATATTTCTACACCCTTAACAGGGGGGGGGGGGGAATAATATTATGTAACAATTTCAAAAGAATTTTCAACTCGTACAGCTTTTACTATTGTTTCAGTGGAAGTTTCAGTTTTAAGTGTCACAAAAAAGTTTACTTGAGATTTTATATACAATTTTTGGTGACAAATTTAAGCTCTTTTTCAGTCCACGAATATACGACTATTTCCATGGCCTTTAAAATGGCTACGTACCTTTTATTTTATTGAAGTGAACCTCCTGCAGATGGATTATTGAAGTCGAAATGTATCTAACGCCGTATTTCAGAAATTATTTTTACCGATCCTCACAATATTTTGCATTAATTAAAAACGACACTGTATAGAGTATGGCAAAGGTAGCATTTAAATTTTAAACTTGTGTCTGAAGACCTGGTTGACCAAATAATTAATTAAAATAAATACATCAAGGCAATAGGAACTTACAAATCAGCTGTCTGTTGAAAGTGTTTCAAAATTTGTTACCATAACAGCCAATGTAATAAATTTAATAACAACTGATTTGTTAAAATAACTATCGAATCAATTTGAGGTTAGGTTAACCAACTAAATACTTTAACAATTATCATCATAACATTTATTACTTCTGGTATGTCTCATAATGACTGGTTTATCTTTTAGAGGACAAAACTATCGCAAAAATTTTCTCACAAGGTTAAGAAAAAAGTTTAATAGATTACTCCAGCTGTTTGAACGTTAATATCTAGTTAGGATTTAATTCTGTAAAAGAAAATTTCAATCCTTATAAGTTTTTATTTCTTGTACAGTTGTCCTATTGTAATCAATAGGCAATAGGCCTACTGAGAAACTTGCTCCGCTCCATTATGTCATTTCCAGTATGATGACCTAGTTATTTCCAAAAACACGTTCAATGTAACCAGATTTGCTTAGGTAATCCATCAACTAATTAGCAAAATAGTTGAACTGTATTAATAAACTTTTATGTTAATTTTATGATCACTATAAATGTAAAATAAATTTATTACACCCTTTAAAGAAAGTTACTATGCAAATAAGTGTGGTTAGTGTGTCAATTGGTTGGTTCATTGTTTTACCCATCGGATTATTTAGCTCTAGGTGGCTAATACGCATGCGCAGTACAACTCGCGACCTTCATTATACGGGGGTGTTGACTTCTTGTGGAGCATGTAGATTCAAGAGGCATTATTGTGCCTACCGTTACCTTAAAGCTTTAGTAGGTTTTTATTGTTGTTTAAAGGCAAAAACCTCTCGGTCATCATCGCCTTATAAATAAAGGAAAAAGAGCATAAAATTTAGACCTCCCCACCCCAGTCCTTGAATGCTCTAATAGCGTCAGGGCCGAAAAGAAGAAGTTTTAGTCAAGAGAGACCTGATAAGAAAGCTTAAAAACCCGAAATTATATCAGAGTTTATTGAATAATTTGGTACTTACGTATTAACGCCACCGCAGCAGAACTTGCTAATGCGCATGCGCCAATATTTGCTTACTTTGCGATATAATAATTATATATCACGACAGGTTTGGCCAGCTATATATATATAAACACCTGGCCAAACCTTATATATATATATTTATATATATATATATATATATATATATATATATATATATATATATATATATATATACTGTATAATCACCTGGCCAAACCTTTCGTAAGTTTATTGAAGTTAATAATTTGAAATTAGATCATGGATAAACATGAGCTTTAAAAGTGAAGTGCCGCCAATCTATGCCTAAAATTTTTGCGACAAATCATAAAATGAAAGTATATGAATCTCAAAGCTGAAAAAAATGGAATTCTGCTTCCCTTAAACCAGTTTGTTCTTTATTGGCGCATGCGCATTAGCGCAACTTCTGCTGCGGTGGCGTTAATACGTAAGTACCAATAATTTACAATTCTGTATACTTGTTTTAAATTTCAATAAAATTTAAAACATTTGCCAAGTAATTGCAAAAAGCTCCCCCATAGGTAAACTTAACATCACAGTAAAAGAGGAAAAAACCTGATTATTCCAAATAGACCTACTGTTGATCTGCTGGCAAATAAACGGTACACAAACATTGCATACAATTTCTTTCACATACATAAGATAAAATACAATACTAATCAAGTTCAAAAATACAATATTTATATTTGTTCAAAATTTAACTAAAATGTAGGGTTCTTAAAAATAGCAGTTCGAGAGGTAAAGGTTAAAAAGAAAAAACTTTACTGTTTTAAATGATCAAATTTCTCAAAATTGTTTGAAGCGATTTCGATAAAATTTTGGTTAAATATGAAAATTTACCTTAACCGATCTGACAAACGGCAAGAAAAATTACCATTTGTGAGTAATTAAAAAAACAATAAAACCTGGATTATAAATCTTCATTTTAGCAAATGTGTTTGAGCCAATTTTGAACGAATTTTGATGGCATACATGGTTCTATTTTTATTTTTAACCGATAACTCGCGAAGATTTGTTGAGAAATGCATTTAAAATGTTTTATTTGGGTCCTTGGAGGATATACAAAAACTATCAAAAATTGTTCTTCTTTTTTTGTATGGATTAAGAAAATGGCTCCTTTAATATAGAAAAACTACAGGATGGTCTTACTTAGTATATTTTTTGTTTAAAGTTTAATTTAAATTTAAAATGCTACAATTAATTGTAAGTGTTTTGATTATATACATATTTTTATCTTTGTTTAATAAAATTGAAGGCTATTCAGAAATGTTGACGCTTTTTAAAAGGGTCTTAGGTAAAACCAAGGATTGTCTGTCTGTAAGTCGCAAACAGACAAGACAATAAATCTTATATACTTGGATTTATATTCTTTGTATTGTCCCACATATAGGGAAAATATTGCGGTAACAAAAAAAGTGACTTTGGGGTAGTTAGGGGGCAAAAGTATGGAGTTGATATTTTTTTATAAATATTATGTGTGGGGTATCAAATTAATAAAACTAGAAATTATTCTGATTATGAATATGTATGTTTATTTGACGAAAAAAATAAAATAATGACGCTAGGCCAAATTTATAGTGTAGTCTAGCCCTCCCCCTAACACGTCGTGATCTACAAATCTAAAAAATAATTATTTGCAATTGAAATTAAATTTCTGTATGAAACCACATTTTATAATTTTTGTTTATGACGAATACAAATTAATTTAACCACACAATCAGAAATAAGTAGCGTATAAGTTTTAAAACCAGTTTTTGTGAGATGTGAGCCAAATAATTCAATAGCTATTAAATGATGGATTGCACTTTCATTGATTTCTCTTTATTATGGTACGTAGGTAAAATCAAAACCCTTATATATTTACACCCGTGTCTGTCTGTATGTCGCAACCCGTTTACATAGACAAGACGATAATTCCTACATATTTCAAACTTTGTATTTTTATTCTTTGTATTGACCCACATATAAGGAAAAATATAACGGCAACATAAAATGATCTTGGGGTAGTTAAGGGCTAAAACTATCGAGATGAAATTTTTTTTTTGAAATATTATGTTTCGATTCAAATAAAACTAGGAGTGATTCTCATTACGAGAATCGGTGTTTAATTAACGAAAAAATTAATATATTGGTGCTAGGCCGCTTAAAAGACTTCAATTTTATAAAAATAATTATCCCAAGGACCCCAAGTCAAGTGGTTTTAGCACAAAATTGACCTTATTTATTTCTGTCATAGTATAGCAGAGTTTCATATTATTTTTTAAATTTATTCTTACTTCAACTGCATTTTTAGTCGATGTTTTAGTCGATTGGGTAACTATTTTTTTAAGAATTTTATTTTGTGAATAGATGAAAGTTTATTCGCCGTTTGTTTAAAATCAAATCAGAATTTAAACACAAATAAATTTACAATCTAAATTATTTATTTCTCGGATTGCTCCCGCTACAGCGAGGAAGCCTAGGATACGCCGTTAGATTAAAAACAAGAAAACCTGGCGAGTTGAGAGTGGCGAAGCGGGCACTATAAAACCTATATTAATAATAAGGAAGTGATGGTGGGGCCAGTCGAGTTGTGAGCTTCTTGCGATGGTCATCAAAACTATAGGTAAGTTACACTGAATCAGTTAGTTGTAAAAATTTTCAAAATGTAAAGTTAAATAAAAACAAGAGATTGAGAAGGCAGTACATTTTTGTGTGTGTTTTCGGTAGAAATAATGTTGATTACAAAGTTGGAATTTAAAACAATATTGGAGTACATTGGAGCATCACAGATTTTTCTTTTTACGTTAAATTTTTCCTTACACAAATAACATTAAAAATAATAAAATAATAATATATTTATTTTTATAATTTTTAGAGAAATCAAAATATTTAAAAGTTGTAAAGAGTGAAATTTCCTAATTCGGGTTCAAAAATTTAAATTTTTGGAGCAACTAGAGGAAATAGTGAGACTTATAGGAAAAAACAGTTTCTAATCCCCATTATCAATAACTCAGTAAATTTTTGATGTAAAGAGATACAGTAGGCTACTATATTAAGTTTCTTAACGAATTACAATAAATTAATTGTCTGTTTATTTCAATTTTTGTTATACAATTATTGTTTCAATTACTTGTAAATACATATATATACAAATAAATAGCAAAAATAGTTTGTTTTTATATATAGCCAAATGGGTATAAAATGGAAAAATATCTATTACTTTTGTAAATTTTTACTACTACACAAGAATGCTTCAAAAAGTTTTATACATATTTTAAAATTACAACATATTAAAATAAAATTTTAATTTTCTTTACATAAAACTTCTATTAGTGTTATTTTACTTTCTCACATATATGCAGTGATGTGATGTGTCAAAAAAACCGATGTCTAGTTTATTGAAGGATGATTCCGTTTGAGGTTCCCTGAGTCCAAAAACGTCATTTGTCTAGCAAGTGTCTGTCATCATCTGTTATATGTCCAGTGCTCTACAGCTACAGCCCAAATGTACTTTAATCAAATTTGGTAGGTGGGATATTTTGGCCTTATCTTGGGACTTTTTGACAACTCAATATTTGGGTGTTGCTGCCATAAGAAAATACACAAAATTTTGATTTTATGGAAATTGGCTCTAATGATTTTTATCAATTTTTGCTCAAGTGTTGCCTCTAAGGAAGGACCCTAACAAAATGTATTGGTCGCCATCTCTCAAAAAATGGTAGTTCGTGAGTTATAAGTAAACAAAAATAGCCATGTGGATGTTATAAAAGACATAATATTGTACATATAAAATTGGCTGTAAAATTTCATTCGAATTTTAGTGAAACGTAAAGATTAAAGACCAAATTTTTTGGAAATAATGAGATGATTATTTAATTCCACAAAACAGCTTTAATTGCGACATATGTTTCGCCGTTAGGCATTTTCAAGCAACTAAATTGAAAACAAAACAAGTCTAAACTAAAAATGTGAGACAAAAGGAAAGGCTAGAAGAGTAAAGGGGTTGAGAAATGACAAAAGAAAGGTCAATGATCTAACCTGTGGGATGGAAGTGGGGGTGTTTTAGAAAACAAAGGTTACATAATAGGTCTCAATAGTGGTGATGAGTTGAGATGTATTTTTGTTAATTTAAGTTGGAAGTATGGTTTTTTAAAATTGATTTCTAAACATTCCAGGTTATTGAGTTTCCTACTTTTTTGTTCCATATGCAGAAGTTTAACGTTTAACTTAGGATCAAAATTATGTCCTGTGTCTAATAAATGATTTGCAAAATTTGAATTAGATTTGCCATACTTCCAACTGTGTACATGTTCTTTAACTCTATTCTTAACTGACCTTCCGGATTGACCTATGTATTCACAATTGCAATCATTACAAGAAATTTTATACACACCACTATTTTCTAAACTATTTCTCTTATCCTTATTGTTAATAATTAATTTTCCTATATTTCTAGAGCAATAAAACGCAGGTTTATAATGATATCTATTAGATATTAAATTTCCAACTTTATAACTAGTGTTTCCAATGAAATTAACCTTACAATATTTGATGTTTTCTTTTTCATTGTACTTAGAATTATATAGCAAAATTTTTGTATAAAATCGCAAGTAAAAAGATTATGGGTCATGAAAAATTGGCAGAATACAACAATGAGGATCCATTTAAAGCACAAGCAAATCAAATTAAAAATACAATTTAAAAGTTTGTATTAAGAACATAAATGACAAAAAAAAGTTTTAATATATACTACCATACAGTTACAGGATGGTGGTTTACTTTTGTTTAATTTTGACAAGTTGTCATATCAAAATTTTCATCCCATTAATGTTTTTTTCCTTCGATAGACTTTTAATCAAAGTAACATTTGCCTATACTAATTTTTGAAATTTTTTAGTTACCTCCTCTCTCCAACCTTAGAGGAAAGCTTGAAACTACTACTATTAGTAGCCTTTTTTAATGTTTTTATTAGGCAAAAGTTAAGATTGTTAATATTAGGGTTTTATGTATCATGAGGGACATCACAATTAATAGAATTTCTATTTTATAAATTTGCTAAAATTAACATTATATTTTCTAAAATGTAGTGAGATATTACATCAAATCTAACAAGTCTAACTATTTTACATTTCAGTCGCCATTGTGCTCTCATCCCTCTTGGTAGCCAGCATTGATAGTGTGGCTATCCAACAATATGACAGCAACTTTGTTGGGGAAGGTACCAACGACTTAGCTACCACTTTGCTTCAGGTAAGAGAAACCTTAATATTATACACTGTTTCATATTTATTTGGCAGTGTATGAAAAGTTTTGACTATGAAAATTAAATGGAAGTTTCAGATAGTGTTGCCAAATTGTTAACTTCAAATTAAAACAAACTCACTAGAGTTTCTGAGCTGACCTAAAAAAAAAATATTTGCAATACTTTTACCCAACCATTTATTTCATGCAATAGTACAATTTACTTAAATAGACATTAAATTGTAACATATTCTTTTAGGGTTTTGTGGAAGAAGAAAGGAACTTTGTGTTTTCACCACTAGGATATTCTACTAGTTTAGCTATTTTATCTGAAGGTGCGAGAGGAGAGACACGAAATCAGTTGGTTTCTGTTCTTCATTTACCTGAAGATACATATGCAGTCAGGAAAACCTACAAAAATGTCTTGGAAGGATTAAAGGTATTTTAATTTTAAGTTATAATTGTACAATAAAATATACATTAAATAAGGAATTTGATTTACCATGTCATATTACTTTTATTTATTTTTATGTAATTCAGTTTCTATTCATACGGAAATCTTTTAAGTATAGAAAAATTATTTTAAAGAAAAAAATAAGACACTGATATGTTTTTTAAAATATATATGCACAGATGTAAAAAGGTAACTTATTTGATTGTTTTGAAAAGGCATGGCTGAATTTAAATGTACTCGTATAATAAAAGTAGATCATTTAAGAACTTCTTTGATAACGAGAAAATTTGTTTTAATTAATGAAAGTTTATAATGATAGGAATTCAAATAATAAATTGAAACTAATTAATAAAAAAAGCACTTACCACTCTCATAAAGTTAAATAGTAGGAAACAGGAATCCCTTCTATGAATTTGAACAAGTAATACCATGAGAATATAGCACCTTGAATACACCTATAATGTATTATACTTTTTTAATTCATGTCTTCTTAAGTGAATATAATTGTGTGTATACTTTTATTTGTACAGGAAAAATGGACATTGAACAAACCAGAATTTAAAAATTGGTTTTATGTGTACAAGAATTACTCAATTGATCAAAATTACAAAAACATACTTATTGAAAATTACTTAACAGAAGTAAGAAGTGTTGATAGAGTACATAATGAATTGAGTTTTGATTTAGACAGTTCTGCTGAAATTAAACCAGTTCCAACTAAGGAAACTCCAACGGAGGAAAAAGTTAATGAAAATGAAAAGAAAAAGGTGGAAAAAGAAGATAATGAAAATCAGGCATCGGAAGAAAATTTAAACAAAAATGTTCAGAAAGTAGATAAACAAGATTCCGAAGGAAAGAAACCGTTGTTTGAAGAAGAAAAGAAGAAAGAAACGTTGAAAGAAAATGATAGCAAGAAAGTGCAGACAGAAGATGACAAAAAACAGATTTCTGATGAAAATGAGTTTGAAGAAGATGACGAAATTACACAAGCTTCAGGTAGAAAGGATAATAAACATCAAGATATTGCCAGTATTCTTTCTGCTAACAAGATTGTAGGTCGTAATACTTCAGGTAAGAAGATGATTAACCTTTTTTTATGTTAATTATAAAAGAATTACAGATTTATTATTATCAATAATCTATTGTTAGAAGTGCTCATAAAGGGACGGCTTTACAGTTGAGTAATGATTGGCTAACACTTAGAGGTCCCTTTGCCGTAATTCTACCCTTTACAATTAGAATTTGCTACCGATCATAGCTCTCCACTTTTTCTCAACACCACAATTTTTTAGTTCCAACAGTTCACACGCCACTAACCAAAAAGCTCATATTTATAAAAATGTGGATGTAAATTGTTTATTCTTTGCAATCTATTTAAAAGTCAATGAGTGTAGATGGTTAGTATTTTGTGGGAAGAGGTCCTAAATTTTGTTCATAATAAGATTCTTTGTTGATTATAAACTCACATATAAAATATGAACAACACACAGAAAATGTACATATACATTTTAAAATGAAGTTGTCTTGACTGTAATTGTATGTGTAAATTATTTAAGGTTTGAAGAATTTATTTTCTATTTAAAAACACATACCGGTACCGTAAGGCGGGGTTACTTTGCTCCACTTTTTTCACATTTTTTGATAAAATTAACATAACTTTTAAAATATTTATGGCACATGTATAATTGATAGTGCTACAAAATGTCCAAGTGTTGTATTACTATGGGTAAGAAGCTCATATAATTATATTTTGTTTTTGTTAATTTTATAACATCATAAAAAGTGGTGCAAAGTATCCCATAGGATGAGGATACTTTGCACCGCAATTAAAATGATATTAAAAATTAAAGAAAATGTTAATTTGGTGCAATGTTATAATACAATAAGAAAACTTTGCACCTTTAAACACCTATCACAAATAAACAAATCTATTAAAATTTTATTAAAAATGAAGAGAAATTTTTATTTGGTATAATGTTATAATACAATAAGAAAACTTTGCATTTTCAAAACAATCACATATAAACAAAACTATTACAATTATATTAAAAATGAAGGGAAATGTTAATTTGGTACAATGTTATAATACAATAAGGAAACTTTGCACTTTTAAAACAATCTCATATAAACAAAACTATTACGATTACATTAAAAATGAAGACAAATGTTAATTTGGATAAGAAAACTGCATCTCTGTCACATATAAAAATCAGCTAAAACCAAATGTCTGAAAGTTCTGGAACCAAGAAAAATCCTCTTTTATTTATTGGTCTTGGTGGATTAATGCAACCCAAAATCTTGTCCCAAGTATACACCATTTTATCTGGTTTGGTGGGCCACTTCCAAGCTTTTGTCGAGCGTTGCATTGATGAAATGACCACTCTTTCATCAGTAAAATGTTCGATAATTCCAGGAAAAACTTCACCTTCATAAGAGAATACCACATACTCCCCAATCTTCTTATTTAAAGGACGAAATGTTTTTCCAAATATATTTTGTAATTCTTTATTCTCAGGAAATAAATCTTGAAAATCTTCTATTCCACTTGATGAATCATGAAGAGAAAAAGCATCTTCACCTTCTGATGAAGATTGGTACCGGTAATCTAATGATTGCTTACTATTAATTTTCTTTTTCTTTATCTTAACTTCGCTTAATACTTCTTGAACATTTACAATTTTATTTGAATTAATTAAGTCTACAGTGTTAAGGTGATGTTCATCAACAGTTTTTTGAAGACTTTCTTTAGATTTTTCTTGGTTTACAATACTGACTTGTTTGGACGAACCAACATCAGTTAGTACCGGTACTGGTACCGGTACCACATCATCAACGTACCGATAAACTTCATGAGCAATACTTTTTCCAGCTGCAACATTCACTTTTCTCTTTTTCTTCATTGGAACTGTATTGCCTACAACGATATCCCTCTTCTTGGATAAAAACTCTTTAAAACTGTCCTCGATTGTTTCTTTCTCACATGTAATGCCAGGTAAACGTTCTAGAAGGACGTCCACGTCACAGGGGAAAATTCCACATTTTCTAAAACCACTGACTAAATTTTGAACTGATGTTGGCGCCATTGCATCCATTAACTTTTTTAATAGTAGAGGAAAGTGTTGCTTTTGGAGGACAGCGTTTTGAATTCCGGCTTGGCTTTCTTTGTAGGATCCTAAAATTTTTCTCCAAGCACATTTGAAAGGACGGAAAAATGCAACGTCTAACGGTTGAGTAAGATGGGTGCTGTTGGGGGGCAAACATACAAAACAGACATTATTTTCTATACACAGCTTTAAAACAATGTCATTTATATGTGAGGATAAATTGTCTCCTATAAGCACCTTTTTCCCTTCAAGCTTTTTTAACTTAGGAAGAACGATAGTTTGGAACCAATCTGTAAATATTTCTGTTGTAAACCAACCAGATTTTGAATTATTATATCTACATCCTACAGGTCCTCCTTCAGTCCAAGTTGACCACATATTTTTTGATTTATATACTATGTATGGGGGTAAAACTTCACCAATTGCAGAACCACACATCATTAAAGACACACTTGCCTTGGAAGCATTGCGAATATTCTCAGGATATTTTACGCCTCTTTTAGTAAGAACCCTTTTCGAACCCGGGTCATCGGTTAAATTACTCTCATCATAATTAAAAATATTGGACGGTGGCACATCAATTAAAACCTGATTTAAATTTTGAATATACTCTCTAAGTGTAACTTCGTTTATTGATGCCCTAGATTTTTTTATATTTGCTGCAAAACGTACAGTTACTTCAGGATTTCGTTTTAAAAAGCTTCTCAGCCATTCTTTTCCAGGAAAGTTATTCGTAAACTGTTTAACTTGTCTTCCAATTCTAGATAGGTAAGCGTTGACAATACATCTCAATTCTAATTCATTAACAGGGAATCCGAACTCACTCATGGAAAAAACACAATCTACAAAAGTTTTCTCTTCTTCTACACTAAAAATAGCAGGTTTTCCTGGTTTACTTGAATGATACCCTTTCATTTTATTAATAATCGTACGTCTGGGAATACCAAAATGTGCCTCAGCCTTTCTTGTTGTCATGGTTCCATTTCGAATAGCTGATAGACACTCATTCAACTTATCCGAAGAGTAGTCCATGTATTGCCTACTTCCAAGCTTTCGTTCGTATTTCCTAGGCATATTTCTCCTGAAACACAACAAAAACCAAAACATGTTTTAGTTCATTAACCAGACAAATGAAAGAAAAGAGAAACAGAATGTCTTTATAACCAGGAATATACTAGGCCAAATATATATTGGATAAAACATTACAAGCAGGTTATGCGATCATTTTTAAAGAAAATATAAATATAAGCAGAATATTTGTAATCAAGAAAGATTAAATATGTATTAAATCAAACTTTACAAGCAAATTCTATACATTTTTAATGATATTTTTAGTTATAAGTAACACATTTGTTGCTAAAAATACATTGGGGTTACTTTGCTCCATTTTCTTACTGGAGCAAAGTATCCCCAAACTAACCAAATTGTTGATAGAGCATGGTTTTATATGAACTAAGAACTTTTCACTGAAGGTTTTCTAAAAACACTTAAATTTATATGAATATAGGCTAATACAGAATAGAAATAAATTGGCCTTACCTGATAATCTCTTATACAGTTGAATGTAGCAAGAAAAGTTATGAACATGTATTCTTACACACTTATCACAACAAAACTTCATTTGTAAATCTCAGTTACAAACTTTGGCTTGGATAGCATCTGTTTGCATTCAAAATATGCATTGGAATGCCATCTACAGGGTACATTAAGAATTATGTTGATCTAGTTTGATTGTTTACCAATAGATGGCAGCAAATGTTTTTATTTTAATGGTGCAAAGTATCCCCTGATGGAGCAAAGTAACCCCACCTTACGGTAGCTGATTTGTTAGGCAAACAATGACTAGTTGAAAATGAAATTTGTAAAATAACTTTATATTCAACTCATCACTTTACTAGTGTAAACATTTGTTTTAAAAATATCTTACTCTACATCTTTGTCTGAAATCTGCTTTCCTAAAATGATTGGTTTGTTTTCAAAGACATTAGAGTGTGTCAAAACTAAACCTATACCATTACATTTTTTTTTTAAACCTGTTCAGGGGGTCAGAAGTGGAACATATTCTACATACTTGTTAGGATCTTAATTTAAGGACAACTTATTTTTCCTATGGAAACTCATTAATAAAATCTCATTATACAATAATTACAGTATTTAAATTATTTTATAATATTTGTCTAAAAACAGATTTTGTCAGTTTGTTTAGGCACCTATATGGTGTGTTCTTTAGAAAGAAGTGAATAAATTCAAAACTCTGTTTCTCTAAATCATGCACTCCTTCATTTCAGATCTGCTCTCAGGATGAACTAATATAAGAAAAGTTTTTACAGAAACTATAAGCATGTTATATTATTTTACTACAGATAAAAACAAAGTTAATATTGTCCAATGTTATTTACTAATTCTAGATGCAAGACCGAATCCAAATTCCAAAATGATCATATTCAATGGTCTATTTTTCCGTGGTTCATGGGAAACACCATTTACAATAACAAATGAAAAGGATGAAAAAAGTTTCTACAAGTCCAAAGAAGAGAAGATTCCTGTAGAAACCATGCACGCTAAAGGTAACTTCCATGTTGGAGAGATTACTGATCTAGACTGTGAAGCCATTGAGATTCCATATGAGGTATGACATTTTATATTTATGTTTGTTATTTTAAGTAGTGGTGGTAATAAAATATTAAAAAATTTAAAAAATCTTTAATTAGATTTTACATATAAACTCTTTTTGTGTTTAATATAGAACTTTCTATAAAAATATAGGCAAAGTATTCTATTTTAAAAGTTACTAGATAATGATGGGTTGTTTGTAGAGTTTATTAGGGCATTTACCATCTTTTATATACAATAAACAGTGCAAACCTTCAACACACACCCATACATAACTCAAAATTTCTGTCGATTTTAAAATTGGTTCAAATGATTAATTTTGCTAATGAACGATTAATTAGCTAATAACGATTAATTTTGTTATGAAGGTACAAATAAAATGCATTGATCATAATCTCCCCAAAATCCTAGTTCAGATTACTCTGTATACAATTTAAAAATCTTCTATAGAGCTCTTTTTTTCTTTCTTTTTTTAATTGCTATATCTGTTACAATGAAGTGTGAAAATTAATGTCCTAAACAAGTAAGAAGAATTCTAAATTGCAAGTAGAAGGAAATTATGGTTTAGGAATTAATGTCAAAAAATTAAAATTAAGATTTTGAGAAACTACACATCTTATGAGTTCCATGAATGGCTTTTAACAGATAATTCCTAAACCATTTGTAACAATTGAAGAGCTACAACATAAAATAAATACAATAAGCCATACGTAGTACATTATCAAACTTAATTAATTGGTATAATACAATTAAACAATAGTTTTTTTTTAAACAATTGTATATATTAAAGATTAAATAAAATCTTTGCCCATTTAAGCAGTTGATGTACTGTACTTTAACACGTTCGCTCCGATAATTTTTTTTTCCGATTTTTGAAGTTTTTGAAAACTCCGACGTGTACCACCGGTGGTACACGCAGTGATTCCCAAAACTCCGACGTGCGCCACCGGTGGACACCGTTACTATGGCGATTGCACACTAAAAATAGGCATCCCGGAGTCTTTTTGAATGGTTTGACTATGTATTCGTGGTTGTAGAAGGCACACAAAACGTGTCCACCGGTGGTACATGATCCAAATTTAGGTTACAATACAAATAAAACACCAAGTTACAAACAAAATTTATTTTTATTTATGACAATAAAAAACCATTTTATATATGAAAAAATTAACTTAAAATTCAGTCTTTGCTGTAGTTAAGGAATTACTTGGTTTTTATTACAATAAAAAACATTTATATATATATATATATATATGAAAAATATAAGTAAAAAGTCTTTCTTTACTGCAGTTCATGGAAATACTTATTTTTATTACAATGAAAAACCTTTTTATATATATGAAAAAATGAACTAAAAAGTCTTTCTTTACTGCAGTTCATGGATTACTTGTTTTCAGTGTTTTTCATTGAAACAGGTTAGGCACATTGGGGGATTTCCCTCGCACATGTTACAGAATGTTGAAACCCTCTTTGCCAGCTTTCTTGCAGTCGCTGCTCCTTTTTCTTCTGTAATCTTCTTGTAGCAAGGAAGACATCTTTTCCTACTTGTCCTCACGCTTCCTTCTTTCTTGGAAAACTTATGTTTTTTCCTGTTGTCAGGTTGAGCTGGTGTTTGAGGACCAGGTGGAGGATTTTTTTTGATCAGGTGGTTGATGATTGTTTCTCTGAACAGCAGCATATCCATTTTTTTCTGCCCAAACTGGTTGCATAAAACAAATGCGTTTACAACGCATGTACAGAGTAAGATTTCAAGGGCAACCTTCTTATACCAAGCCAGTGATTTTCGCAGTGGTGTATAATACGATGCCATCTGGTCAGGATGCACTGCTATTATGCAGTACGTAGCGTGGCCACGGGTGGTACACGTCGACCCCGAGTTATATCGACATGATGACAGGTCGACGTGTACCACGGTTTAATTAGCATAATTATTATCTTAAATTGTTACTAAAACTGTACCAAGATAGTAGAGTTGATAATTAATTAATTATGTCTAATTATTATTTTAAACATACTTTCGTTTTTTTGGAAAGTCTATGGTAATTTGAACACGTATTTACTTTTGGCCTAAATTTCATTCGTGTACCACCGGTGGTACACGCCGGAGCGAACGTGTTAAACACTTTTTTTATACTAAGAATACAAATGCCATAAAAAAGTTTATTTAAATAATAATGCTCACATGATAATCACTACCTACTGATTAAAGTAAATATTTTTTAAATGTACCTATCCTATAATTAAGTAACTTTGATATTATTTTAGAATATTATTATGGGCAAGGTCAGTCCATAGAATTAATACATAATTTTAATTTGATTCTTGCCAACAATTAATGACTTTTTAATTAATATACTATTTATTTATGTCATTCTTCACAACCATTGTTAATTTTAAAACTTACATGAAATTAATAAGAAACTGTAAACATCAAATATAACAATTTAACAGGTTGGACTGCCATTTTAATAGTATTGAATGTAACAGCAGAACTTTAAATAGTAAAGTTAGTAAAAAAATAATTTTCATTCTTCTTTCCTCTCCCAGGGTTAAACACGCCTAACACTATCATACCAAACACAATATTATAGGCCATGTTTTATGACATTCAGAGGAAGGAAAACTATATGTGCTACAAACTACTTAAATTTCTCTTGAATTTTATAGGCATTGTTTTGTTAGGTTTGACTTGTTGAGTTAATGAATCCTTCAAATCACTATTTTACTTCAAAATAGATTTAATTTCAAAAATGTTAAAGTTGTAACATTTGGAATTACATTATTCTCACAATATAAAATAAAAGTGAAAATTCTCTATCCAGACAATAATTGCTTCTTTATTCTTGAAATTCAAATATTTTTCTTTTATAATAGCTTAACCAACTATAACATCTTGTTAAAATTCAACATTCATTATTAAAATAGTGTTTTTATTATTATTGTTTTTTCTTGCTTTCTAACAAAAATCATTTTTTGTGGATAAACTTTTTTTATACATGCATTTATTTATATATTTCACTTCTTTAAGGACAATTATAAATAATAGAGCAATTAATACAATTTTGTAATTTAAAAACGTAGATTAAATTTAACGATTTTATAAAATCCATTAAAAAAAAGTGTAATACATAAAAATATAATTGTGTAATCCATTACATTGTTTTACTACTTTTTTTGTTATCTAGGGTGGTCGCTACTCACTATTGGTTTTATTGCCAAATTCACGAGATGGATTACGCAAACTAATTTCTGACCTATCTGGATTTTCATTGAACAAAATATATAAGGATTTGGACTTACGCCCGACAGAAGTTTCTCTTCCTAAATTTCATTTCCAAACCATCAGCGACCCCAAAAATGTTCTGGAAAAGGTAAGAACGAAACCAACCTCATTGATTTTTATTGTATGAAATGCAAATATATAGGTCGTTTTGTAGATACAAATTTTCAGTTATCTTCAGTTACCATAAATCTAATTGAATAAAACTGAAAAATGAATCAAAACAAACAACTTTGAAAATTATGTAATAAACAGATACTACCAGGCACTAAAATAAGTTATGAATTTTTTTAAATACATTACTTTATTCTTACAGTACTTCTGAATTCTTGCATCCAGTTTCAAATAATGTTGATTAAACCTGTATAATTGAGCAATAGATTGTCTGCACTGGTGTTTGCCTCTGAAGCTCATATAATAATTTCTGTTTTATAGAGTTTAATACTTACAAAATACTATAGATCGATGTGTTCCAGGTTCGCAGATTATCTCCCTGTGACTTTTTAATTTCATTTAATCTATTTCCTATTGTTGTTGTACAAATATTATTTGTGTAACATGAGTTACAATACCTAATTTAATAAATAAAATTTAATGTTTTAAACAAATATATGGACACTATTATAACTTACATAGATATTATTATAAATGTACGTTAACAAAAATTTAGACCAACATAAATAGTATAGTCATACTCAAACAAAAACAATGAATATAATAAACAAAGTACTATAATAAATAATAAATTGACATATATAACAACATTAAAACATACAATATTAGACTGAACTGAGTAAAGTAGAATTCATAAATTCATCCTTATGATTATCAAACTCACTCAGAGAGTAAAAGGACAGAGACTATGAAAGTTGAGCATCATAGGCTGGTTTAAAATTTGTATAAATTTCCCTCCAATCTTATATGTAAACTCTGAGAGTTTGTTAATAAGATTTACTCCAGCTTGTGAGGACACTTTTTTTAAAAATATTACGCCTATGCTGCTGATACCACATCAAATCAGCTCCACTGGTATTGTGATTATGAATATTTTCATTATATCAGGTTTACTTTTAATCCAATTCTCTAAAATGGTTTACCTAATGCATTTTGGTGAATCAACTATATTAAAACGATATGTGAGTAATAAATTATTCTGTATGCCCTGTTCTGAAGAGGGAGATGAAAATTTGATTTTGTCTAATTATTTTCCTGAACATATGATGAAGGTCATTTGATTTCTTTAATATCTGAAAAATAGATGTTCCAGATTGTTATTGTTCTATCTGGGATTAATTAGTCTGCTGCTTAAGTTCTCTACTTCCCTCTGCAGAATCAAATATCCTATCTGTTGAATGGTTCCCTTCAAGCGAATTCAGATGAAAGTGAAAGTACCTATTGCAAAGTTATCGGCTATTTCATTATGTGATATGTCACAGTGCAGAGGAATCAATTGGAATTTTGTTAAACTCTGATGTAAGTAATAACAGAAGTATGTGTGAAGAGGTTAAAAGTAGGAAGATTTTTCTAAAAATGCATTTCGGAGTCAATATTGAACACAGCATTTCATGTTTTTTGAATATGAGTAGAGTTTTAAAATTTATTAACCTCTTAATGATAATGAAAAATTATCACTTAAAATTTCTTGATGACTATTATGTTGTTTGTGAAAAAAGGGTGAGATACATAAACATAAATATTATCTGGTGATCGATGTGGCTTTTTATTATATCTTACCATGTAATTTAATATAATTCCAGTATGGAGTGACAGACATTTTCTCTGAGAAGGCAGATTTGTCTGGAATAACTAATGAAGAGCTGAGACTAGGAGAACTTGTTCAGATGGTAACTGTACAAGTGGATGAAGGAAATTCGGAAGCCAACTATCTCACAGGTATTTTAGTAATTAAAATAACAAATTGATAGGTGTCCCCTAGTTTTGCTTCGCCTTGAAGTGGTTCATATATGAAAAAAATCCACTTTCTAAGCTCATATTAGTACCTGGTCCTTGTTCCTATGAAAAAATCACATTTTCTTGACAGGTTAGGGTTTGAAATTTTGGCAATAGCTTATATTTTTCATTATATAACATTACATAATTTAATGTGACAACAGTCGGTGCTTGATCGAATTCCATATTAATGGAAATAATTAAACAATTATTTAATTCCACAAAAGAGCTTAATTGAGCGACATATGTTTTGCCGATACAATGGGTACCTTTACGTATGTAATGAAAATTTAATTTAGTATGTATCGAGTTGAAATAATAATAACAATCATATTCCTGTGGCACAACAAATTGTGAATAAGCAAGGCCTGCTAGATAGCTTTATAGATGGGTATAAGACTGGTATAAACATTCAATTCCCATTGCTTTAATTCTAGTTTTTGAAACCAGAATTTATTTCAATTTGTATCTCACCATGGTGTGTGATAATTGTAAAAATATATCAACAAGAAAAAGAAAAGAAAAATTTTTGTATTGAACTTGAAGAGTTCTTAATTTTTTATGTTTTAAGTTGAAGAAAAAATGATTTTATAAGTGCTTATTTTATAATTATTGGGCGCCAGACTTTCGTCATTGTTTAACATAGAAAAAATTGAATTTAATGAATTTATAATCTCAGGGGTCGCAAGCTCTTTTAAAAGTGTACTCACAGTGAATTCTGGTATTAAATGAGAACATTTGTAGCTGAAATTTTAACATAAAGATTTATTAAACATTTTGGCAATTAGTTTTAACATAAATCAAAAACAAAATATTAACATACATTGATTACATACAAATTATGATGAATATAAATGCTTATTAAAGCCTTGTTACTTTATAAATTTTACTAATTCTGAAAAAGATTGATCATATCTTTAGTTTTAAAAATTTCAACTTTAATTTGAAATTATATTGTTGAGAAATCAAACTTGCAAGTATTTAATCCATTAATTGAATTTAAGAATTTAGATATAAGTATTTTACTTATTCTTTTTAATCGATACAAGAAATATATAAAATAAAAATTAATTTTGTTCTTTATTTACATGATACTCAGACTCACATAGATTTTTTATGAAATGAATGAAATTCATATCTATTACATAAACAATTCAAAGAAAATACATATATCATTTTATAAAGAGTTTATATGAAACAATAGAACCTGTGATTCACGTTTGCGGAGTTCATTGTCCATTGAGTAACATCATAGCTGTTCTCGTAATTGTAGTAGATGAACACTGTTGAAATATGTCTGCACTCTTTAAAGATGTCGTGGTCGTAATCTAAAAAGTTCATTTTTACTAACTAATGAATATAATCGTTCATTGTCCATGTTTCGAAAACCACGTGCATTATATTGCATAATTTTGCTCAACCTAACGTGTTTTCCTACTTTTTTGTTAAAAGTTTATTTATGAAAAAAAAACTACTGATCACTATTAATCGTCTATCATAGTTACTTTCTCGAATTTTTCTCATTTTGTAGAAATTCAATTACATTCTAGCACACAACCCAAACAGGTCCATCTAACTTTAAAACACACCTTGTCCATTCAAACGGTAGACTCCAACTTTTTTAGAAACACGTCCATCGTCTCCAAGCGGTGGACTCAAACTGAACTTACCACGTTTCTCTCGCTCTTGCGAGCCTGTTCATACCCGCTAAAACAGTTTTTTATAGTTCACACACTCCCTTTGGTATTTCTATTTCGAATTACACAGCACAAATTTAACAAACACATTATTTAAACAATTCATTTTAACATTATACAGTATTAACTATATTGTTGATTTGAAAATCTATTTCCATATTTGAATTTACTTTACTAATTATAAAATATCATTTAACCAAATTACCCCTTCCCTTACAACCGCGTCTTTTCAAACCTACTACAAAATTTAATTTTTCACATTGTCACAGGTGATAGACCACCTGCTCAATAACTTAAAGAATGTTCAGCAGAAAATATTCTACTAAGTAAGCTTAACTCAGTTGGTCCTATCGATATTTGTGAGTCGATTACTCTGTGACTAATATTTATGGGTATCAACTTTGTGAAATCGCTTTGGTTTGCATTGTATTTGTCTAGCTGCCTATAAGTGGTATCAAGTAAGTTGCAAATGTCGGTAAACAATATCAAAATTATTTTCAACAGAAAAATATTTAAACATTTTCATTTATTAACAACAAAACATGGAAAATTAAACGTTCCTTTTCTAAACCGTATGTACAAGTAACTATATCAAAATTATTTTCAACGGAAATGTATCTTAACATTTCCTTTCATCAACGACAACATAGAAAAATAAAACTTTCCTTTTCTAAACTTTACGTACAGGTAACTGCTTTGCAATAAAATTAGTTTTACACAATTACTGTATACTACTCATCACTCGACAACTCTTAAACTTAATTTTATGTTAAACATACTTGTAATTCAGTGAAAAATATAGTCCACTAAATAAATAATTCAAATTCCAACAAAATATCAAAACAGGATCAATAACATAACTTTTTGAGCCCTAAAGAGATTGAACCTAGAACCTCTCATGCACAACAAAGTGAGAGGACTAACCACTAGAAATTCTATGAGGATTTGGATTATTCAAAACATATTAACAAAAACTAATTGCCAAATTACTGCCATTTTTAAATTGTCATTTAATTTTTCTGAATGTCAATAGGTTTATGGACAAACCCATATAGCAAATTTCAAATCCCTATCTTATTTTTTGTGGTCACTATCATATTTATATATAGACAGTAATTAGTAACAACAACAAAGTCAATAATAAAACATAAATATTAATGAAACTTATTTCTTCTGACTACTTGGACTATTAATTGTGAAAAAGACTAAAAAATGAAGATTGTATTTTTTGTGTTTACCATCCTTACTACTTTTGTTGGGTTAGACAAGTTAAAACGGTCTCATATTCAAACAGAAAATTAATGTTAACAGTCCTTGTAAGACACTGAGTCAGAGCTCATAAAAATCTTAAGTTTGACTCAGTTTAAATGAGGACTAAATTTAAAAACCCATAGCAACACATCAATATTTAATATACTATGAAGCCTGTCTGGAAAGTATTCAGCCATTCAATACTAACAAATAACATCTTATTTAGTCCTCGCACACTGTTGTTTTTAAAAAAAAATTATCAACTGCCTCGCTGTGCTCTTATTGTGTCAATAGTTTCCATGGATGTTTTAAGTAACACTTGCAGTGGAGCCATTTGATCTAGAATAGAACAAACATATAAAAATGCAAATGTTACTGACAATTCACCCTCTTCCTTCATTAAATCTAACAATCATTAAGCAAATCCCTATAACAGTGGATACCATGACATGTCCCTTAACTAATTTGTGTGTTCTATAGTGAGGCTCCTTGGAAAATGGTTGAAGTTAACCTGGATTTGACTATTAACTTTTTTTTGCTTAAACATTATCTTCTGATTGGCTACCACATTTTAGAAACCATTCTCATGATATTTCAAATGGCTGAAAATTTTCAGGACAGACCTTGTATATTAAAACAACTTTTTATTAATAATAATGTTGTTGCTCAAGTCTCTGGGTGTCAGTCATGATATAAATACAGACTTCACACTAAATTATTGTAATAACTTATTTTCATAATAAAATTAGTACAAATGTATTATATAGAAGAATTTTGTTTAATTAAATCAATGTATTGCTTAAATTAATATTGCGTGTATATTGGATGACTAGCTCTATACCAAGAATGTATTGGTCTTTTACAGAACAATAAAGAAATGAAATGTTTTATAATTCAAATACGATTTTAATAGTAATAACTTCATTTTCAGCATTGGATGTTGGCGACTTGCGTGCAGATTATGAGACTTTCAAAGCGGATCACCCATTTTTGTTTTTCATCCGTGATCGTACCAACAATGTGATCGTAGTTGCAGGAAAAGTTATGGATCCAACCAGTGATAATAGTTTCTTTAAGAGATAGTAATTTTATATGTATTTATAAACCATTTCCTAATCATATACTCTATTTATTATAAGCCTATAGTTCATATTTATTATATTTGTTACTGTAATTTATAAGTATATATATTTTTTATTAAAGTCACAAAATAAAGATGAACTAGAATTTCAATTTGTATTACCATTGTAAGATTTTTTAAAAAATGTCTAAATAGAGCTCAATAGTAGCATCCATTGAGCCACTTGTACAACCTTTCACTTCCTATAAAGTAAGAGTACCTTTCATTAATAATTATGGTTACAGACGTTTTTATTATCTTGATAACTTGTTTTCCCTAAATGGCATATAAACTTACATGAATTAAAAATAAAATTAAGCATCGTTTATATTAGTAACAATTAATTAAGGAAACATTATCCTCCAAGCAAAGAAGGGTCCTTATTTAACTCTATCACTTGGCATTTCATTTGTTTAGGGTTATGCAGTTATAGCCAAACACGGCTACCTATCATTATGAAATTTAGGAATAAGGTTCTTTGCAACTAGGCCAAATACTGTAAGTACATTTTTAAATTTTATTTTCTATTTTAAACAGTCCCAAACATGAACGTGGGTGCTCTAACTAGAGATAAAAGAACACTGTGAAGTACTAAATATAATAGTGTTAACAAAGCATATTAAGGAGCAGTCATATAAAAAGTACAAATGAAATATTAAATTTGAATTGTTTTCTACAACTTTCCCTCAGGAAGTTTTTACCTACCAAAAATAAAAAGTTATTCAATGTTTTCATGTGTATGGATTTAAACCCTTCTGTGTTTTATAGGGTTTTTAAACATCAAATAAATTATTATTTTTATAACACTTACACTATTTGTTCCCCAGAGATTTCCTCTAAAACTTGATATAATTTCCTGTAATTTATATGTAACTACATGAATTTGAATAGACTCCAGGTAATTTCCACTTCTAACATATTGGACCACCAGCGGTGGAGGTTAAAGTTAGTTTTTCAGTTAAGGCATCCCAGCGTTTATATAACTAGTTATCCATTAAGAGGTGTCATTTTGAATTTCACAGTATTTTTTATCAATCACACTTACAGATGCTAGTTATTAACAGCTGTTAAGCAAAAAAAAAAAAAAATGCAATTGAATTTAATGTAATTTTAAAATAACAGAAAGTGAAAGTAGAACAATATACTTTTCCAACAATGCATAGAAATTTTAAAACTTTACTACAAAAATGGTGAACATTTTGCACAGACAATATGTAAAGGACGCGGTCATAATTAAGCACCTTCTCGTTCAGAAATTGTAAAACTAATCACTAAATTTGAAGTAACTAGCCAGGTTACTAATGTAAAGGTGAAAGTCCGTCAATATAGTGTTAGGTTAGTTGCAAACATTAACATTGTGGCTGAAAGTGTTGTTTAAAACCCAGATTTCCAATTTCAAGATGTTCAATAAGATTCTACATCACACTGTGAATAAGGATCTTGGTCTAGATGGTTACAAAGTGCAGCTGATGCAACGAATGTAGCAAAGTGACCATGCATAACATTGTGCGTTCGTTGATTGAGTATTGAAAATGCAGGCAGATGACTCCATTTTTAAGAACATTATCAAGGTTCACTTCAACTGCCATCAACAGAACTGCCTTGTGTGGGTTTCTAAAACCCCTAGAATACTTTGTTGAGCAATGTGTCTGTCCACATGTGACTGTGCTGCTTTTGGCCATATTTTTTCAACAAAGATTATGGTGGTGTGGCTTTTGGGCTGTATTATTTCCTACAATGATGAATGTGGTGCAATTACAGTCAATACAGAGCACTATTGCACAATGATCCTAAATGACTTTAATTGGTCACCTAGACTGTGCTAACACCTTTTGATTTTTTTTTCGTTTGGGACTTTGTGAAGAAAAAAAGTCTACACCGATAATCCACAAATAGATAAAGTTCTTAAAGAGAATAATAAATCTGTTGTTTGCCTAATAACACCGCAATTACATGAAAATGTGATCCAGAATTTCCTTCACAGAATTAACATTTAAAACTGTAACTGAGGTGGCCATTTCCCAGATATTGTGTTCTACATTTAATCATAAATATTCTACTTTAGATTGGAGATTTTTTTTTTTTAAATATGTATATTTTATTTTAGTGGTTTAAAATGAAATATCTTAATGAATCCTTATATATGTATAATATATATGCTTATGGGAAAATTATAATATTTATTACTAATGTGCTAATATTTATTACACATAGGCTGCATATGCAGATTATGTGGTTCTCAAAGTAAGAAGTGAGAGAGCATGAAAGAAATGTTTTAAGAGCTGACACCAAGAGAGAAAATTAAACAGGATTAATAAAATGAGGTTAAGATAAAATATACAAAAGTGACCAGGTACATAAAGTTATTCATGACTTTTAAGTGGAAGATTTTACTTGTAAAATCTGAATGTATATAAGTATTTCGGTTCTGTAGTGACAAAAAGTCATAACTTTTTGTCACTACAAGAACAGAAATACTTAAATATGTCATTAAATAACTGCAGAAACTATGTGTAGAATTGCTGCAAGTAATCTGTATTTTTTGTCCCTGTAAACAGTTGATGACACCAATTTTACACAAGTAAGTAAAATAAGAGTATATGAGATAATCATAACACCTATCTAAGAAGCATTATAGGAAGGTTGCATGAAAAAAAATGAGGATGGGACATGGAGGATACTTATAATTGTCGAGATTAACCTAATCTAATTAATCTAATTGATGAAGAAAATGTAGTGAGATTTATTAAATACCAGAGGAATAAGTGCATTAATCATTTGAACCCTATGAAGTCTTCAAGAAAAGTCAGAAGAAAAGCGAGGTCCACAAAAGGGAAGGAAAATGAATGGTGTGGATCAGTGAATGGTGAAGGTGGATCTGGGAAGACTATGAGCAAGGAACTGAAGAGCTGTTGCTGTTAATAAATGTACCTGGAGTAAAATCGTGCATGAGACCAAGGTCCATAAAAATCTGTAAATGCCAGAAGAGTAAGTTATTCTCAGCCATAATATTTTTGTACAGTATATAATATTTGTTAATTGTTTTTATTAAAATAAATAAAAATTTTACTTGTAGGAAAATAAAAAAATAAATTACTTTATATGGGTCTACATTATAGAAAAACATATACGGACTCAAGTCTTATTTTATTTCTGATTACATTGGAATATTTTATATTGTAATAATTTTAAAAGAAATGTTGACAGGAAATAAATAAAAAACATATTTTAAAATAAATAAACTACAAGCTTGGGCAGGCCTATTGGAGGCTGAATGATAGACCCCTGTTGTCTAATTAAGTCCAACACAAGACAAACACTGAACACATTTGTGACATACTAAGCAATGTACACAATTAACTAGTTTAGACAAGAGTGACATGCAGAATCAGACTATATTTGAACAATAGTGTGTTCTGAATCAGCTGCCAGAAAACCTAACCAAGCTTAAAATAACTCAAACATTAAACATATTTATTCAAATAAAACAATAATAAAACAATATAAATGTATTACTAATCAGTACCAATGACATCATTACATCATAATTCAAGGATTAAATAAAGCAATAAAGCTAAAGTTTCAAAATTATTTTAATAATATAAATGAGCTAAAATTGTTTCGCCTTGCGGCATCATCGGGCAACTATTATCACGTTTTCTATTATCAAGAGTTGCCTGATGATGCCACAAGGCGAAACAATTGTAGCTCATTTATATTATTAACATAATTTTGAAACTTTAGCTTTATTGCTTTATTTAATACTTGAAAATGGAGTTTCAACAAGAAATATCTGCTTTTATATTAAATAACATCATAATTGTTTTCCTTCATTATATGATTAACTTAATATATTGTCTAACTGAATATATTATAGTATAATTTTTAACAAATTAATTACATTTTAAAATCATTAACAAATTCACAACCCAGCTGGAAAAATAATGTATTAAATTAAAATTAATGTCATAACATAGAATCATTGTTATAATTAATTTATTGTACTTTTGAAACTAAAATAATTTTGGTTTAAGCTTTTTTTACACAATTGAAGACAAAATACATTCAAGATATTTTTATATCACAAAGAGCGTAACCAGTGCAGGGAAACATATTACACAGCCAATAATATTTAACAAGAAACAACACTTACATAATATTACAAATAAACTATATAATATATAACAAATAATATAAAATAGAAATGAAAGTGCATAACTGGATAGTGCATATGTACTGGAAATTAACTTTGTATATTAACTTAATTGTATATAATATGAAAATTCAATCAACTCTATTTGGTTATGAATTTTTCTGCACCATAGTACTTTGCACTATATTCAGACTAAATAATTTTTTTTAAACACAAAATTTTACACTTATACTTGGAAGTAAAACAATAACATAACTTGATACAAATATGCAAACAATAATAAACATTAATTTCTTTAGTATACGGTTATACTTTTGTTACAAATAACCATCTTGTAACCTAGATAGAATAAAAACTTGAATACAAGATATCACAAAAATAACGTTTCTTTAATCAAGTTATAGTTTAGTTATTGTACCTCATGTATCACTGAGGATGGCGACTTTGTCATTGAAACACGTTTGATTAAGTAAACATAATTTTTGTGAGAACGTGTGTTAAGAGTTTTTATTCTATTTAATATTATCTCTCAAGCTCAATATTTATTTATATCTTATAACCTCATAATTTTATTATAAATAACTATCATCTTATCGTGATTCATTAACATATTCACTGACATCTTTCCATCACTATACAGTTTCCTACTTAAGATTAAACATGAACCTAGACATATATTTTACAACTACTTCAAACTCTTTTGTGGTCTTGATAATCAAATATAAAGATGTATCATTATGTGATTGGTTTCAGAATTAGCCAATCAGAAATGTTAATGATTTATAAAGTATACTTTTACTTCTTTGTATTAAAAATAATAAATAAAAGAAAATAGAAATCAAAAACACTTTATATTTCAGTTTATTTCAACCTGTTTCAAATGCATACAAGAACAAAAAAACACTAATGGTATAACAATTTAGTCAGCTGTTAACATGCAATCAGCTCTTATTTGGCAATATTAAACTACAGTATTAAAAATTTAGTATGTTTTTAGAATATTCAGGCCATCTGGATATTTTAAGGAAGTATTAAATGGTGAGATATTTCTACTTGTTGCAATTTTAATTTATTTGTGTCCACAGGTAATTGTTTTATGGCCTTTAAGTTATAACAATTTTCAAAACTTTGTTGATCACAAGTTTAGTGACTTTGTAATCACGGCTTGTGAAGTTTTAACTGGGGGGAAAAGTTATACCTTAGGGGTTTCCTTGATAGGATAGGATTGTCTGATTTTAGTAACTTTATATAAATAATAAATATATTCTTTATAATATATTGATATTGATATAATTGTCCAATGTTGTAACATGAGTGTAATGTGTACTATTTATATAAAAGAAGAAAAATTCCTTTCAACGATGAATGTTATAAAAAGACAATTGAACTTTTATTTGATTATATCAACATTTAAAACAGTGATCATTTAGCTGGCACTGGCTTCTACACAGAATTAAATTTATTATAGAAATATCTTAAGGAAATTATTACTAAAGTCTTATACATTCAATTTCATTTCAATATACTGACCTAAACCCAGCTAACATTTTGCTATAAATATAAAATTGTTATTATTATTAACAAATAGTTTTATTTAAATAAATCAATTTGCTCCATCTGTCATATCTAAATCTCCATTATTTTTTAAAAAATAAGTAATTTTACAACAACAATTATATTGATTTTTTATTAAAATTTCAACAATTGAAAAAACAAATTGTGATATTTATCTATTAATAACAACTTTACATTTAGACTAAACTTATTAAGTAACGTTATACTTATTGAAACAAAATTCCTTATAATGGCTGTGATTATAAATCTAAACAGTGTTATACAGTAGAGTCTCACAAACTCGGCACTCGATAACCCGGCAGTCCGAGTAACACTGCAACCCCGACGGGAAAAAATATATTGCTAAAAACAGCAATGTTCGTAAAAGTTCGGCAGATCCCAAAGCGGGCATTAACTTCGATCGCTCGAATCATTGATGGTACTTTTCCCACGTTAAACTCGTTACAAAGCTTTTTTACAGATTCCCCTCTGTCAAGTCTATTTAACACATTTAACCGCGTCTCAAATGAAACCAACACAAAGCTTCCGTTTTCGTAACTCGCTCATTTTTATTTACTGTATATACTGTGCGTAGATCATAACCAGTCAAAGAAAACTGAAAAGAAATGTTATATTTTCCATAATGTATACTAAATGGATTCGTGGAAAAAAAGCGGTCCATCAAACGTTTTTGCAGGTGTATGTCTGCTATACCGACGGGTGCCAATGCCGCGGTGTTTTTACGCCGCCAACATTGGGATACCGCTATTGACAAAGTCTTTAGATATCGCCGCCGCTTTGATGCCGCGATGTTTTTACACCGCCGACAATGGGATACCGCTATCGACAAAGTCGTTTGACTCGCTGCTATGGTGCCGCGATGTTTTTACACTGCCGACAAAGGGATATCGCTATCCACAAAGTCGTTTGATATCACCGCCGCTTTGGTGTTTCAATTACAATTTATTTTTTGCCCTTATTCCCGATAACCCGGCATTTCACAAACTCGGCACACTTCCGGTCCACATTACGCTGAGTTTGCGGGACTCTACTGTATAAGGCAGACTCCACACTATGACGATAAAATATTTATCACACGATCATTGAGATAAATCTCTTAAGATAAATTTGCTGCGCACTAAAGTGATATGACCTGTTGGAAAGAGATATTTTTTCTAGTCAGTTGACTTGATAATGAGTTGTGATTTATACTCTGGAAATGTTGTGTCTTAATTTCCTATACACAAATGATGGCAAATGTCCGAATAAACGATATTAATAATATGAACAATACATCATTATCAAATAACTTTAAAACTAGAACAGTTCAGTTACAGATGATGTTTTTGTAACATACATATTTGTTTTCGCCATTCCGACTACTGATTAATAATTAAATATATTATAAGACTTACCGTCACAATAGTCTAATTTATCTGTAGTTATCTCACTACGGCCGTTTCGGCTATTCAGCCATTTTCAAGTTCTATGCGGGTATTACCGTTGTCTTAGTTTAAAATAGAAACCACGAACACACGACACATCACAAACACACAAGTTCTTTATACATTTAAAACATGATGTAGTAGGCCCACTGTCACAACGCGTACGCGAACGCGTAATACATTACCTAATACATGTATCTTACAATAGATGTTGTTATTGTACTGGTGTAGACCTGTTTAGCCACTACAACAAGATCTGAATGCACACTAGTGATATATATCTTATAAGATAATTATCTTGTATAGCTTACGAGTTTTAGATATGTATTGCATCGCTCTAGTGTGCAGCTGGCCTAACACAAACAAATTGTAGGTTATATTAAACATTAGTAATTAAGTAAAAGAGGGGTTTAAAGGTAACAGTCTAAATACATTTGTAAGAAAATTACTACATTACAACTTATTTAAATATTATATTAACAAATATATACACACTAAAAGAATAAGCTATAATTTTAGAATATATACGACTAATTTCACAACTAGATGTATAAGATAAAAGGAGCACTGGTTCATCAAGACAAGATTGGAATATAAATTGCCAATTAATATAATATAGGTGTCTCAAAAAGTCCTGTCTTTCTCATATAAATTTTGAAAGACTGAATTTAAAAAGGTTTTGGAAAACATTATAAAACTAAAAAGCTTACTTTTTAAGTAGTTAACTTGGTTACAAAAAAATTGAATGATAACTATAACTGAAAGATAGTGATGTGTTTGGTTGTGATGTTATGTGGTGTGTTTTATATTACACATATTAAAGAAAACTGAAAGTAACTATATTGACTCTATCTATAGCAGATGACATAAATTTAATGAAAAGAATTTAATTACAATGGAGGCTGGTAAATTAGTGAGAAATCATTATTAACAAAGTCTTTGTGACCAAAACCTTCTTGGAGTTCTTAATTCACAGGAAAATAATAGGGTTAGGAGAGCTCAAATAAATTTAGGAAAATATGAAGGCATATCACCTATCTAAAGCATTCATGAACAAAACACCCACTGATTATACATTTGCCAGTAACAACAAATGTTTCAATTTAGCTTTATTTTTTGAAGTTATACTTCTTTGCGCCCGTTAGACACTTTGGGATGGGATGTTGGTCGAGAAACCGCGTCACGCTGAAAAGTAAGAACAAATTTTTAAGAACTAGCGTTCGGGTAGACTCGGCGGCAGTCGTGAACGCTCGGGTGATTCCCATCTGCTACAAAGAGACACAGGTGTTCGTATCAGCCGAGGCAAAACCGAGTAAATAATACTTACCATGTGTTTTAGTATATTGTTATTGATTGTAAGAAAAATCTTGAATATTATAACAGCACAATTATACATTTTTGTGTTATCATGAAATGCTATAGACTGATACTAGTTTAGTTTATTCAAAACTAGGCTAGACAAAGTTGATTAAGATTTTTACTGCCCGCCTGATTTATGGCCTACTGACATTGTTGTAAATTAATATTACACTATAAGGTTATAATATAGTAACGGTTGCATAAAACTTTGCGCCCGTTAGACACTTTGGGATGGGATGTTGGTCGAGAAACCGCGTCACGCTGAAAAGTAAGAACAAATTTTTAAGAACTAGCGTTCGGGTAGACTCGGCGGCAGTCGTGAACGCTCGGGTGATTCCCATCTGCTACAAAGAGACACAGGTGTTCGTATCAGCCGAGGCAAAACCGAGTAAATAATACTTACCATGTGTTTTAGTATATTGTTATTGATTGTAAGAAAAATCTTGAATATTATAACAGCACAATTATACATTTTTGTGTTATCATGAAATGCTATAGACTGATACTAGTTTAGTTTATTCAAAACTAGGCTAGACAAAGTTGATTAAGATTTTTACTGCCCGCCTGATTTATGGCCTACTGACATTGTTGTAAATTAATATTACACTATAAGGTTATAATATAGTAACGGTTGCATAAAACTTTGCGCCCGTTAGACACTTTGGGATGGGATGTTGGTCGAGAAACCGCGTCACGCTGAAAAGTAAGAACAAATTTTTAAGAACTAGCGTTCGGGTAGACTCGGCGGCAGTCGTGAACGCTCGGGTGATTCCCATCTGCTACAAAGAGACACAGGTGTTCGTATCAGCCGAGGCAAAACCGAGTAAATAATACTTACCATGTGTTTTAGTATATTGTTATTGATTGTAAGAAAAATCTTGAATATTATAACAGCACAATTATACATTTTTGTGTTATCATGAAATGCTATAGACTGATACTAGTTTAGTTTATTCAAAACTAGGCTAGACAAAGTTGATTAAGATTTTTACTGCCCGCCTGATTTATGGCCTACTGACATTGTTGTAAATTAATATTACACTATAAGGTTATAATATAGTAACGGTTGCATAAAATAACAAGTGAATGGCCAAAGAAGTATAACTTCCACCGTCTGGTCCGATGCAGACCGTTTTTACAAAATACAACACAATAAATTCAATACAAGTGGTTACACATAAACTTTGCTAACCATATTATCTTAGAAGTCTTCACCTTGAGACTGTTTTAAACTGTCTACATCTGTTAATAGTCTATTATAAAGAGTAATTTCAGCTTGAGTAGGGTGTCTTTTATAGATGTTTAATCTATGCTGACCATATTTAAAATTCCCCTCTCTCCTTCTTTTTGTGTTATTGAAATGAAAATGAGCTGTATGGCTCTTAAATCGACAATAAGTTTAGGATATACAGCTTGGAAGTGTTACGATATTTAAATTCTTAAAGCTTCACTGAACGACTTTTTATATTTTAATTTCTCGATTTCTTGTATATGTATTACTTATTTGAGCATAGCTTAAGATTGTAATAATCCAGTATTAAAAAAAAATATATAAAAAAAATAAAAAAATTAAATGGAAGTTTGTTAGACCATAATAAATCAACTTTAATACATGAGAGTTACAATAATTGGACAAATTCTGGAGTAAAACCACTATTGAAGTTATTTTTAACAGGTCATTTATATGATCTGCTCAAGACAATCCATTGTCTATCGTTAAACCTGAAAATTTAGCTGACTCAACCCTTCTAGTAATACATCATACAAATACATGTTAGGACGTATATTGAGAAACCTACTCAAGAAGATGACATGTTTCTTGTTCTTTTTGAGGTTGATTATTAGATTAATTTTAATAAATATCAACTTGCCATATTAACTTGTATATAAGTTTTCTCATTTTATAAAGGAAACAGTAAAACTTTAATAACAGCTCAATGGTAAATTTTTTTGTTTTATCGATAACTTATGAACTGGAATTTTTGGTGAAATGGCAACCAATATGTTTTGTTTGGATCCTTAGAGTTTATGCTTGAGCAAAATTTGAGGAAAATGGAATTTTTGTAAAGTCCAAGATATTGCCGAACTATGCTCACACACCAAATTTGATTAAAATCTATCCATATGTTTGGTCTGGTATATGACATATTTGCCAAGGATCCTAAATGGAAATTTCCCCAAAAACTTGAAAACAATATTTAAACTTAAATCTCAGGTACAAATTCCACAAGCTAGGAATATATTCGGTTTATATCAGCATAGGTGACGTAAATCTCCTGCCACAACCTACCCTCTCAGTATGGAGTAACCAACCTACCCTCTCTGAGTCACTGACAAACTTCGTGACAGACTTTTGTAAACATTTTATTCTTATTTACACCAATAAAAGAAACGAAAGTAGAGTATGCGTTTACACAGAAGCATTTGAGGTCTATATTTTTTTATTGGGGTTGTACTGCTGAAAGTAAACGCAACAAAGTGTGGTGGCCCCTCTTTTCCTCTCCACCCCAGACACATTCCTACCTTGAGGATGCTGTATTTTAACAACAATGTTCACAACAATAAATAAAAACCTTTAGCAAATAATAATCAAAACATTAGAAATTATTTTATATTTTGGCTTCAGGTGACTTCGAAATGGATTTTTCTGCTAAAAATTTGACATTTTTTTGACCAATCACAGAACTTTCTCTATACTACAAATCATGTGAGAAATTAAAAAAAAAAAAAAAAAAATCCAATAATTTATTATCAGCTGTTTTTCATTTCAATTGTTATTACTATGATTGTTTCTCACTATTGATGAAACATTACAGAGAAGATATCAATGTTTTACAAAACTATGTGTTGGTATTTGAATTTAAACATCATATGCCACAGAAAAAAACAAACTATAAATATACAGGGTTAGGTAAATGTACAGCTATGACATATATTTGTAATTAAATCAACTTCTAGCTGTGGTAGGATGATGTTCAAGTCGATATTAGAAAGCTTTTAAATACAACTATTCATGCAATGTGACAAAATTAGAGTTCCTTATACAGAATTTTCCGAAAAACAACAATATATAAACATTTTCAGATAGTACTAATAAAAATACATCTTACAGTGAAAAATAAGTAGATTTGAATGAACAAAGAAATAAACTATGTATTGTGGTAAGAACATTGTATGCTGTGTAAAATCAAGTAGAATTGGTTGTTGGAAAATGTGAAGATGATGTCTCAAGCAGGACTGCTCAATAAAATTCCTGTGCAAGAATTGGAGGGAGGGGATACAAGAAGTAGGAGGAGAGGGAGAGAGCGAATGAGAGAGAGAGAGAGAGAGAGAGAGAGAGAGAGAGAGAGAGAGACCTAGGAGGTGCTGGATTCTAGGAGGATGTGGAAGGAAACTTGAAGAGTATAGGATGTAGGAAAAAGGAACTGGAGAGGAATCACAGACAAACGGGAAGGTGGAAATTAGTGGAGGAAGCCAAAGATCACAATGATCTGGTCACAAAAGCTTTGGCAGTAAGTAAAGTACAGTGAAATTACTAAACGCTGCTAAAGAAAATTCACTCCTAACAACAAAAAAATCTTTCGTAACGAGTTATAGCAAACTTATTATTAATAATGGTTATTAATTATTTATTAATAATGTAATCACCTTGCTTGAATTCAAGTTAAAAATCAATGTGAATAAACATTAGAAAGATGTTTATCTAATCTATCAACAAAATGTGATGAAATTTTGTGTTCACTTACAGAGTATTCATTAAATTATAAAATAAACTGAATGTTTCCAATTTAAATGTTTTCGAATATTAAAATTGGATTTCTAGGCTGTACACTACTTAAATTGTAGTGTACAATTAAATTGTACACATTAATTGGCGACATTTCAATGGTCTCTCTTAAGGCAATCTTGAGGAGTGATACACTCACAAAAAACACTGAAACAAAACTAACGTAATCTGCTTGTACAGGGACTTATACAGACTAGCCAATTCATTGAGTGCTTTGATTTGCTGTTCAACTGAATCAACCAGAACGTGTCAATCCTGGTTTTTACAAATCAGGAAGCTTGTAGCTTTTATCTCTATTTATGTTATCAGAATTTTTAATAATCGAGATTCTTTCCAGTACTTTCCTAGGCCATTAACCATCAACTCTGGCAACAAGTTTTGATTGATCAAAATTAACCATAGGCTTGGTTAAAAACATTTGTTCTACTACTGCTGATTGTTTGGCATTTCCATTTTTGTCAGCTCGAATGTGTTTTTTTAGACTTGTTTCTAAATTAAGGGCGGTCTATCTTACAAATACCTTCCCAGAGCTTCAAGGCACTTAGTGAACACGGATCTGCACAATACTTTTAACTGTGCCAAAAACGCATACTCCATATATTTTATATATGATATTTATCCTGTCAATAAGTACCTACTCTTCACATAGGGAAGCTGAACCATAAACTTAAGGTTTTCCTTAAGTACACTTATCCTTCCAACTTGTTCCAGACATCTATCCATCACATGAGGATTATAGTTATTCTTTTGGAGTATCCTTTACATATGTAATTTCTGGGGTTTGGAAATAATTTTTACTCTAAATACCCAGGATTTACATGACATTACTCTGTATTGGATGGTGCTGTAAAGTGGTATTGAGATAAAAATCAGTGTATGTTGGTTTGTGATAGACTGAGAGGGCTCTGTGTATGGCCCAGGAATCCAATTTTAATACACTAATTTTATAACGTTCACTGTAAAAACCTGCATTCTGTATTAATCTAAGTTATTCGTTTCTATTTCAATCAAATATAAACGTGTATAGAAGCAAGTAAATCTACAAAATAACGGTCTATCCACTGTACATTTTGCTCAATCCTGTATATATATATATATATAAATGAAGAACCAGTACAAACATGTTCTGTAGACCTTAATCGGACACAAAATTAAAAGATGTGAATACCTAACAAATATGATAATTACTTTTTACAATTCAAAAATCATTACAAATTACAACTATAATGAAGACACATTATTATCGTTCTCATGCCTTTGTCTTGGGACCAATAAGTCCTGCCATCATATCAAAAGAGTTACCATCAGGTTGAACTGTAAACTCTTTGCTTTCCCCTCTAACTTTAAGAAAGCCATATTCATTGATACCTGTAATTGTAACACGTTGTACACTGCCATCAGGATCTTTCACATCAACTTCAACGCCTCTGCAATCAAATAATCATAAGCAGAGTTCCTTTAAAAACATAGTTTATAGTAGGAGTAATTATTATACTTGTAATTATGCATTTCATAACTTAGTACAACTAAATTTTTACATTATGAATTAAGAAATGCATTCAATTTCATTCTTAGATTTTTTAAAAATGAATAACAGTCCGTATATTTCAACGTGTCTTTTAAGAAACAATGCTTACTTTCTGAACATACCTCGTAAAAATAAATTTCAACAAACACTCAAAATAAATGTTTTATGGATATTTATTCACTTGATGGTCCTGAGTCAAAATGTTGTTATAAGGGCGGCTGAAACGACATATTTCTAAAACTTAAATCATTCATGGGTTTTACAGCTTTAACTTGATTATAAGCTTAATTGCTAATCCTTTAAAGAATTTTTCGTTCTAATCAGAGACATGTTAGATATAGAGAACATGATTCATGAATTTATGTAAGTGGAAGCAGTTTTGATGAAAAGAGATAGACATTAAAACATTACTTAACGTAATGATTCTGATCTTTTTCTAATAATATCTGCACAATGCACACACAATGAAGTTTGTGGCGGTATCAACAAAAACATTGAAACTATGTTATAAAAAAGAATAGTAATAAAACTTGTGTAATAATGAAGAAAACCAAAATCCTTCTAATTGTAGTAAACTTCATTTTATATTATAATTATTTTTACTTTCATGATTAACAAAATAATTATTTTGAAAGCCCATTTTGGATAACAACACAAAATAAAATAAAAGTTCGGATTATTCTGAACACTCTGAAGTTATGCAAACTTATTTTAAACTTTGAGAAAATAAAATCACCAATTTTTAAATTAGTACAGTAGAACCCCTCAAACTCGACACAATGTGGACTTTAAGGTTGTCGAGTTTGGGGGTTGTCGAGTTTTAGGGAACTTTGGTATTTAATGTTTAGGTTTGCAACAAATACTCAAAATTATTTTAAATAACTGTACATTTATTGATTATCAATGATTAAACGTTTATTGCAAAAAAGTCCCTGCCTGACAAAAAAAAAATAGTGTGTTCAATCACACATTAAAATTAAATTTATCGATCGGTCAAATGAGATTTAAAAAGTGTTGGCCTTGTACAATAGGTTTAGTAAACTAAAAAGACCTATCCTAATATGCTATAATAAAATTTACAGTAAAGTCTACAGTAAATAACAGACAGTCCCTTAAATATTTTTAAAGATTAAAACAATTTTATATATAAAAAAAAAAAAAACATTAGAGCAAAGTTAGCATTGTTTGAAAAAAACTTTTGATTGATCTTTGTTTTTCATTTTCGACTGGACGTCTGGCAGCTTCATCTCGAAGTCGCCGAAGAAAAAGAAAGTCCATACCAAACACAGTCCAATACAAATGCTATAAAATGAACTGCTGATCGCATATAATTAAGAGTCGGATCATTTTTCTCACATGGTTAAGACCTTTATTACAAAACTTGAATCATAGTTCTACGACGGTCCGTTGAATTGTTATGACAAAAGACTTGCCTCTTACTTTAATGGAATCGGTGCTAATGACCGGTAGCATCCGGGTGGTTAGGCACTTGGGTTCACAACAATATGAATGTTTTGACAACAAATGTTTAGGGCTGTCCTGGTCTACCTGGACCCTTTATCTTTAACTTTGGCCTCTACTATACAGTAGGATTAGAAAGTGGCTAGACAAAGGAGCATCCCTCACAGCTGTATAAACAAAAGTAAAAAGCCTCAACCTCCGGGCATTTGGCACGCACATGGTGTAAAACAATGCAGTGAATGACCTTGGAAATCCCATGCTCCTTGTCACTGGCCCTGTCGAGTTTGACGGAATGTCGAGTTTGAGGGGGTCGAGTTTGAGGGGTTCTACTGTAGTTATAAATAAATAAGTAACCCTTTACACCAGATTATAATGTTGAATTTGGACCTTCATTCAGTACTTTACAATTATTCCGTTGCAACTTTTGTTAGGTTGTTCAAATTAAAAAAAATTATATATATGTAGCTTAGTCTTAATTTTTATATATTATGCAATTTTACATTATTTCTCGCTTCGGGTCATACTAAAGTTTGACCATCAATTTATTTGCATTAAAAATTATATCCTTTACAACTAACAAAATTAAAAACATAGTTCTTACAATTTAAATATCTAATCATGAAATTTAAAGTCGCAAAAGGTTTCCTTATTCTAAAATCACAAGATTTACTGTTTATGTATATTTTCAAAAACAAAATTTATATAGTTCA